>JANHMN010000043.1:0-67660 GCA_030674055.1 Rhabdomys pumilio | reverse complement strand
GGAACAAATTAAAGAAAGGAAAGAGGACAGAGAGGGGAGAGAGGGAGAGAGAGGAAGGAGAGGGAAAGGGAGCGAGAGGGAAAGGGAAGGAGAGGGAAAGAGAGAATATTAATTAGAACACACAATAAATATGTCCTACCCTGCCATGCAGGCAACTTGTTGAGTAAAGATTAAGCATTGAATTTGTAGTTAGGTAGGCTGTGTCTTTATCCTGACTTTGTAATTTATTGGCTTTGTGCTTCTGAGTCTTTGGTGACCTACTTTTTTATCTCCAAAGAGGATACAATAATACACACCTCAGAGTGTTCATTAAGAGGGTTAAATGAGATGGTATCTGTCAAGTGCTGAGACTCACACCCTGCAAATACAGTGAGCACTCAGTCAATTCTGTCTACCATTATTAATTTTGTAGCTGAATAATAACAGCTCCTTAATTGAAAGTAGAGGCTCATAATTTGTAAAGAAATCTGTGCACAGAACCTGAGTTAATTTAAAATAAATTTGATAGAATATTAGCCCTAAATGTAGCCTTTGTCACAGCTTGGTTAATTCCTTTGACAACTAGTCACCCAGAACACTAATAACACTTGTGAGTACTCAGGTAGTTTCTTAAGCTTTTTTATTAGTTAAATGTGCTTTTTGAAAATTTCATCCACATCCATAATGCACATAGACCACTCTCACCTTCCTTTTGTCTCCTCCTCTCTCTATGTACTGAGTTTAACCAAGGACATCTGTGTGGCCCTGACTGAGCTATTCACTGGAGCCTGGTGGACTCAGCAGTGGATATACAAGTGACATTGACTCTTTCCTCTCAGGTGCTCAGGTAATTTATAAAGAAAAAGACATTAAATGTTTTCTATTATTTGTAGTGTATAGAATTTCCCAAATGTGCAAAATCACTCTCTTTGCTGTGTAAGCTATTCTCAGCAACCTCATTTAAGAATGCATTGCCAGTGGCTAACGAGATGGATATAGTTTGCATGTTACTCTTGCATCAGATTGCTACATTCTTAAAACAAGTTGCCTGTCAGCCTACTCATGGCACTTGAAATGTTCTTGTCCTTTAACTTGAAGAATATACCTAGAAACAGGTAACCATTTCTGCTGGTTAACTAGTTGACTATGACTTCTATTCATAGATTTAAAAATCTCTGCATTTTCGAGTGATTAATGAAGAAGTGAGCAAACATAATCCAAGGAAATTGTGTATTAAAGGGAAATTTGAACGCCTTTATTTTAAATGTAGAGCTTTCTAAACACAGCTATCATCATCATTCAAGTTTAGGTTTCCATGCAGTTGTTTACATTTTTTAAAATTAATATATTTATGTATTTATTTTAGTACTATGCTGTTTCTCCACTGAACCCAGTTTGGGCTTTGCTTTCTACTGCCACATCGGTACCGGCTCTCACAGCAGGGAACCAATGCAGGAACCATTTCACAGGAAGGCAGCCACTGAAGTGAGCTATTTCCAGTTCAAGGGAAGCTGAAAGAGCTTTAGATAGCACAAGCTGTAATTCCCCAAGGGAGGGGCCTGTTAGTCAGGGCAGTAAAGTCTGTGGACTTATAGAAAACTTGGTGAACATTTAGCAGTGATCAAGACCCTTGGCCTCAACAGGCCAGGAGCAATATCCAGAAAAGGCTGAGTCTGGCACAAAGTCACTTCAAAGCATGTGCTCCAGATAGAAGCAGCTTCCTGCAGCCCCAGCACATTCCTGCATATCAGTACTCAAAAATCCTGGTCTCAGGATTCCTTATACCTAACATTATAAGAAAACCTGAAACGTTTTCTTTATGTGGGCCATAGTTATCAACATTTATTTTGCTAGAAATTACAAATTCAGGACTTAAGCCTAAGACCAGACACTATGAAATGACTATAAGAAAATATGGGAGGACTTGATGACCTTGGTATGAGATTGCATTCTCTGGATGGGGAATTCAGAAGCACAGACAACAGAGCCACAAACACACAGATAGTATTATATCAGTGCAAAATTTATCCACACTGCTGAGGAGAAAACCATGGATGAGAAAAGCATTTGCAAACTGGATCTGAAAAAAAATAAAATCCAAAACACACAAGAAATTCATCTAATGATGAAAATAAAAACAATCAAAAAAGAAATTGACTCCACAAGTAGTGAGTCTTCATCCTTTAACTTTGAAGATATTTGATAGTTCCTTTCTGACAATAACACTACCTTAACACCAGCCAGTTGCCTGCTCTGTAATACTCTCACACTGTCATTGTGACCTACATATATTATATTTACTTTTTATTATCTTTAAAACTAAAAGTTAACTGCCAAGTTTTTAGATTTCACTGCATTCGTGGTTTTAATTTCTTGTACCTCACTTTATACAGTGTTTATTTTACCTCTGGATGCAGAAAAAAAAATATTTCAGTGAGAGACGATTGCTAGAAAAACACCTCTGAAAAAGTAACAGTTGCTCTTAATTTCTGAGCCATTTATTTCTCTCACTGAAAACATACAAATTTGAGAGTATTTTCTACACATATCTATAATACTAATTTCATCTGTGATGAGTAATATTCCTTTTCACTATTGTTGATAACAGTCATACATAACAAGATTAATGATAAATTTCAAAAAAAATAAACTGTACTTGTTATTACATCTCTCCCTCATTTTCATAATACAATAAAGTTATTCAGTCACCAACAAGAATGTCAGTAATGCTTTCAACAAAAGGAGAAACAGCAAATAGCTTAGCTAACATTAGTAATTCCACCCAACTAAAATATTTCCCTTAAATTTACCCTGGCTTTAAGTGTAATTTTTCTAGATGAATTCTTATTACTAAAACAAATAAAATGGTCATTGAGGGTCAGTGCAGCTGTAAATAATCTTTCATGGAACTGACCTGTGTGGAAACCGGTAAAAATAAGATCTGTACTCATAGAAAAATTCTAGCCGTTGACCTAACACCATCCATTCTGCAATCTCTGTTATACTGCCATTCCCTTATGACTATTCCTTTTTTCTGCAGGACACAACCATGACTTACATTTTGCTATATGATTGGGTGTAAAGGCAAACTCCCCATATGTATGCCTTCTTCATAACTCATCCTGGTGAAACTGAATTCATAATGACCCCTCTGCATGTGTAGCACAGAGATTCAATGAAACATCTTACTGGCCCAAATGATTCAGGAATAGTGACCAAAGATGACATTCATCATGTTTTCTATTCAACCCCAAGACAAAGTGAAAAGTTATATTATTTTTTTCTTCTATTTTTTCTTTTTTCTTTTGGTTTTTTGAGACAGGGTTTCTCTGTATAGTCCCGGCTGTCCTGGAACTCACCCTGTAGACCAGGCTGGCCTAGAACTCAGAAATCCGCCTGCCTCTGCCTCCCAAGTGCTGGGATTAAAGGCGTGCACCACCACCACCTGGCTCTTCTATTTTTTCATAACCATTTGTGTTGTTGTACTCTGGAGTTTTCTACTATAAATGTGTCTGTAAACAATGACACAGTAGGTGACATTATTAACTCATCTAAAGAATATTTTTATAATTAAAATATTAAAAGAAATTTCATAAATATTTATGTATGTTAGTTTTTTCTTTCATCACCGTAACCAAAACCCTGACAAGAAAGGATGAGGGAACATCTTAGAAGGAAGATAAAAAGCATAAGAGTCAGAGGTTGAGCCAGGCAGTGGTGGCGAAGGCCTTTATTTAATCAGATCTGCTGCATCACATGGTACAAGTGGTAGAGCATCCTATGTAACAGCCTGGATCTGTTGAACAGCCTTCCCCTGTTCCAGGCTCCACATACAGCTAGCAGATTTCTAAGTCACTTGGTATATGGACCTGAGTAACATGGCCAAGTGAGAAATGTGCTGTCTCTAGGATCCAAATAGACCTACTAAATGTTGTGCTTCTTTCTTGGTGGTGGGAGATGCCATTTGAAATGTGTCTCTTTCACTTTAGAAGAAATTTCTCTGCATGCCCCATACTACTGGAGTTCTAAGAATTTCACTGAGGTAGACTGTCTTTGAATTTTGATTTATTTCTCATCCTCTGATACACATATGTGTTACCAATGAATCCAAAGTGGTTGCTACTTCCTGCTCACTTGATCCAATCAGCATAATGTCATCAATATAGTGAACCAATGTGATATTTTGTGGGAGAAACATACAATCAAGATCCCTTCTAACTAAGTTATGACAAAGGGCAGGAGAGTTAATACATCCTTGAGGGAAAAGTGGAACGATATACTGCTGGCCATGTCAACTGAAAGCAAATTGCTTCAGGTCGTTCTTATGGACAGGTACTGAGAAGAAGGCATTTGCTAGACCAACAGCTCCATACCAGGTACCAGGAAATGTTTTAATTCATTCAAATAATGGAACTACTTCTGGTACAGTAGCTACAATTCAAATTACTACCTGATTTAGTTTTCTATAGTCAACTATCATTCTCCATGATCCATCTGTCTTCTGCACTGACCAGATAGAAGAGTTAAAGGGAAATGTGGTAGAAACCACCATCCCTGTATCTTTTAAGTCCTTGATGGTGGCACTAATTTCCTCCAGGAATATAATACTGTTTTGATTCACGATTTTCTTTGGCTAAGGCAGCTCTAAAGACTTCCATTTTGTCTTCCCAACCATAAGAGTCCTCACTCTACAGGTCAGGAAACCAGTGTGAAAATTCTGTCACTTTCTAAGGATATCTATACCAATTATAAAATTTGGAACTGGGGAGATAACAACAGGATAAGTTTAGAAACCTAGTGGACCTACAGTGAATTGGATATCAGTCAAAACTTCATTAATCTCCTGATTTCCATTGTGACTATAATTGGCGGGTGGTCACAATATTTCTTGGGATCTCCAGGAATCAGCATCAATTCAGAACCAGTAGCCAAAGAATCCTATGAAGTCTGATCACTTCCTTTCCTCTAGTGCACAGTTACCCTTGTAAAAGGCCATAGGTCCTTCTGGGAAAGAACTGGAGAAAGGCTAACAGTAAACGTTGTAGGTGTCCTATCAAGGTCCTTTCTCAGAGGAACCTGTGCACCTCTTCATTCAAGGGTTTCTGGGTCTGCAAACTGGCTCAAGCCTGGAAATTGATTCACTGGCCAAGACTGCTTTTTTGCCTGATCCAATGTAACCTTTCTTTCATTTGTTTGAGAAGGTTTCTGCTTATACAGATCAAACAGAAATTCAGGAGGCTTCTTATATATTTCATGCCTGGAAACACCGTGACTGATTAGCTAGTACCAAAAGTCCATATGAGTCATGCCATTATAATATACCCCTCACCTTTACTGACCATTGTGGGTTGGGTCATTATGAACATTGTTTTGTCTACGCTACCCATTATAATAATTATGATCATTTTACTTCTGCCAACTCGGTGCTGCCACCTGGCCCATTGCATTCAATTCATCCAGTTCAGCAGCAGCATCTCCAACTCTATGGTCTGGCAAAGTGAAAAGGCAACAACAAAACTCTTCAAATGGGCTGGTGCTCCTCTCACCATTTTTGTGTCCTATAGAATTGGTGAAGAGCGTGTCTTCCAGGTCTTCCTGTGTGTTAGATTAGGTTTTGTACAGTATGCCCATTATACCATTGCAATTTCCATGTGTTGCGGGTAATATTTAATAATCAGCACCCAGTCCAGGCTGTTCTCAGACAGCTGCCGTTTTCCTACAGCTCCGGCTCTGGACCATGGCTCCAGCTATCTAGAAATACTGGTCTTGGCACCCAACAGATGCCAGCATGGTGGGTGGCTCTGCCAATCCACCATGCTGTCCACAATGGTTGTCTGAGCCGACCATCCTGCTATGACTACAGTACCCAGTAGAAATGAGACTCTTAATGCTTAAAGATTATCCAATATTTATATACTTGGAAATACTCAATTATCAAGATGTCCACACAATTAGAGTTGTCACACAATACCTAACCTTAGATATAAATTGTTACCCAGGACTGCTCTTGATCCATCTATAGTTCTCCATGGATGCTACTGAAGACCCCCAAACTCGGGAAACCCTTACTCAAGTCTCAGGAAATCACAGCCACCCAAAAATCGCAGACACCTGTACCTGGATGACATCAGCAGAGGTTTATTTCGGGATCAGTTGACTGAGGCCGAGACTCGTGACCCACGTAAAGGCAGAGGAGTGCCGACCCCGTTGTGTAGGGCTTATAAAGGGCAGAACCACAAACCAAGGGGGGGGTAAGGGGGTTACCAAGGAAACATAACATAAAAACAGTAGTAAGTCTTAAAAGGTCTCAACCCAAATTTAGTCAGGGTCATGCAGAAAACATCGTTTACACTTATCTTTTGTAAGAATGTAACCTTGCCCTACCATTTATCTTGCGGTAAGCCAGTTTCTGGGACCACTCAGATGACTTGCATCTTTCTTTGTGGTCAGGAACGTGTCTTCCTGCTTTGGGCCTTCCCCACCCACAGATGGGTTCTCTTCCTTGAGGCTTGAGGAATGTTAATCCAGTAAGTGTCCTCTGACTCAGGGATAATGTACTTCTCCTGGAATGTATCCCGGGGCAGTGAAGGCCTGATATCTTACATTCAGTTCCGCTTTCTTGGAACTAGTGAGCCTGTATATATTTTATAAAATGGTCTTTATAATTTTTCACTCTACACTACCTCTCTCCTCTCCCTCTAGCTCCTACTCTTTCTTTCTTCCTCCCTCCTCCCGACTCCTCACTCCACCTACCTCTCATACAGCACATTCACCAAGCTTTATAGAAATGTAGTGGGAATATATCCTGCTACATCCATGAGCCTTAAAATCCCTTCGTCAACACTAAGCCAAGGAATACCAGGGATCTCCGACGCCTTTTAAGTGGCCCACCCTTGATAAACATTTCAGCTAAACATTCAAATAAACATTTGATACTTTTCTTTTTTTAAAAAAAAATTATTTGACTTATTTACATTCCAGTCATTGTCTCTCCTCAGTCGCTCCTACCCACAGTTGCCCCTCCTTCTTGCCTCTAAGAGAGCTCTTCCCCTGACTCATCAGGCCTCCTCCTTTCCTGATGGCTCAAGTGCATCTTCTCCCACTGAGACCAGACCAGGCAGACCTCTGCTATATGTGTTCCAGAGATCTCAGACCAACCCATGTATGCTCCTGCTTGGTGGCTTTGTCTCTGGGAGCTCCCAGGGATCTGGGTGAGTTGAGACTGCTGGTCTTTTTATGGGGTAGCTCTGCATTTCAACTTCTTCAATCCTTCCCCTAATTCAGCCATAGGGGGTCCTGACTTCACTCCAACTATTGGGTTTAAGTATCTGCTTCTATCTCAGTCCACTGCAAGTAGGGCCTCTCAGAAGACAGCTATGTCAAGGTCCAGTCTGTAAGCACATCACAACATGGTAGTGTCCAGCCTTGGTGTTCTTCCATGAGATGGATCCCAACTTGGGCCAGTCACAGGACCCCCTTTTTCTCAGTCACTTCTTCATTTTTGTCCCTTCAGTTCTTTTATACAGGAACAATTCTGGGTCAGGAATTTTAACTGTGGTTTAGCAACTATGTCCCTCCACTTGAGGCCCTGTCTATTTACTGGAAGTGGTTTCAAGTTCCTTTTCCCCAGTGTTGGGCATTTTGGCTAAAGTCACCCCCAATGAGTCCGAGAGTGTCTCACCTCCAGGAGCTCTGGTACTTTCTAGAGGGTCACCCCACCTCCTACTCCCATTTATTCCCTGGGTCCTCTGGGCATCTCTCCTGTCCCCCTGATCTTATTCCCTTCCCCCTCTCCCTCCACTTTCCCACCCAAGTCCCTCCCACCCTCTGCCTCCCTGTGATTACATCCTTCACCATTCTAAGTGAATTGAAGGTTCCACACTTGGGCATTTCTGCTTGTTATACTCCTTACAGTCTGTGGGTTGTATCCTAGGTATTCTGTACACTTTGGCTAATATCCACTTGTCAGTACATACCATGCATGTCCTTGTGGGTCTGAGTTACCTTACTCAGGATGATATTTTCTAGTTTCATCCATTTGCCTGCAAAATTCATGTGTCCTCACTTTTAATAGCTGAATAGTATTCCATTGTGTAAATGAATCACAATTTCTGTGTCCATTTTTTGGTTGAGGAACACTTGGGTTGTTTCTAGCTTCTGGCTTTTACAAATAAGGCTGCTATGAAAATGATAGGGCACATGTCCTGGTGGGGCATCCTTTGGTACATGATCAAAAGTGGTAAGCTGGGTCTTCAGGTAGATCTATTTCCAATTTTCTGAGGAGCCTCCAGATTACTTTCCAGAGTAGTTGTACCAGTTTGCAATCCTACCAGCAATGGAGGGCATATTCTGTCACTTGAGTTTTTGATCTGATTGGCATGAAGGGGAATCTCAGGTTGCTTTTAATTTGCATTTCTCTGATGACTAAGGACTCTGAACATTTCTTTAAGTGCTTCTTAGCAATTTAAGATTCTTCTGTAGTGAAGTCTCTGTTTAGCTCTGTGCCCCAATTTTTAATAGAGTTGTTTAGGATTTTGGAGGTTAACTTCTTAAGTTCTTTATATATTTTGGATATTAGGCCTCTATCAGATGTAAGGTTAGTGAAAATATTTTTTCCAATCTGTAGGTTGCTGATTTGTCCTACAGATGATGACTTTGGGCACACAAAAGCTTTTTAGTTTCATGAGGTCCCATTTATCAATTGTTTATCTTAGAGCCTGAGCCATTTAGTGTTTTGTTCAGGAAATTTCCCTCATGCAAAGAGTTTTGTTAGTGAACACATTAGCCAAGTTATTTTCTGTTGGGGACCAGAGGCCCCTAGGCTGCCGGGGTCAGCCAAAGGACAGATGGCTTCCCAGAAAAGGCTCAACCGTCACAGTTCCAGTAATGTCCCAGCCCGACCTCAGAACGTTCCTCAGAACATTCCGATGATGAAGATAAGCAACAGCCGAGAGCCATAGATAACCGACTAAGGACACTGGGCGGGGATGGATGTTTTTACTTCCCTGTTTTAATTTTTGCTTATATACTGCAAGCTTGCCTCTAGTAAATGAGACGTCAGCTAGACTGACTCTGTCCGTTCTTCGCCGCTTGGTCTCTTTTCTCTCTCCCACCCATGTCTCTTTCAGGTGGTGGCTACTCAGGGACCCTGTAATAATTTTGCCTGCTGGACGGGACAATTTTCCTTATTTCTCCCCAAACTGTAGAAAGTTTCATATACCAATTCACTTAATCCATTTCCAATCACAACTGATAGATTAGATAATCAAAGGCATTTACTTTAAGTTTGGAATATAGTTTCCACCATGGGCCTTCAATATTTTCCAAGCTCCCAGGAGAGAGAGTGATGGAGAAGTTTCAGTAGTTGAAGGTACTGGTGAATTAGAAGGTGCTGGCAAATTATAAAATCTATCCTAGATACATAAAAGACTCATCTTCATACTTCTGTTCCTTGAGAACCACTGCAGGTACCAACTTCAGTATTAGTCAGGGTTCTATAGAGTCACAGAACTTATGAAATGCCCCTATATATTTAAAAAAAAATTATTGGAATGACTTACAGTCTGCAGTGCAACTAACCAAACAATAAGCAGCTGTAGGTGGGAAGTCCAAGAGTCTAAGAAAGTAGATTCCAACAGAGGTGCTGACAAGTTAAGTACAAGCAGGCAAAAAAAACAAAACAAAACAAAACAAAACAAACAAACAAACAAAAAAAAAACAAAAAACACCTTCCTTCTTCCATTGTTCTCCAGCAGAAGGTATGGTCCAGATCAAAGATATATCCCATCACACATGGACCTAAGTTTTTTTTTTTTTTACTTGAAACTTGCTCTGTCCCAGGCTAGCCTTGAACTCAGAAATCTGTTTGCCTCTTTATCCTTGGATTAAAAGTGTGTACCACCTTTCCTGGGCCTAAGCTTTTTATGATCACTATGCCTCAAGATCCAGATCAAAATCCTGTGTCTTTCAATCTCAAGATCTGAATCACAAGTACGCCCTCCATTTCTGGATTGTAGTCCATTCCAGATATAGCCAAGTTGACAGCTGGGGATAGCCATCACAGTTAGTTTTCTTCAGTGTCATTGCCCATGATGGGCTGTTCATGCTCCAATGGATAGTAACCTGCAGCCATGGGCATACAAATATCACTAATTGGAGCTAGTAGAAAAGAAAGAGAGAAATTGTTGGAAAAGGAATACAGGAGCTGGAGGAGGAAGGGAGATTATTTGTTCTCAAATGTGATAGAATCTTGTTCTAATTCTTACATCTCTAAGGCACAATCTCATTTTGTCACTCTTATAATTATATCACACACAATGCTCACATAATAATTTGGGTTAATTCTTCTGCTGATACTTAGTCTGTAAAATGATTTTTAATTATCCACTAACAGATACTTATTAGCACTTACTATGAGGTGAACAGTCTCTACTCAATAGAGTAGACTCCCTTTATTGTGTCTGTGCAACAGACACACACATGCACACACACACACACACACACACATCTTTTACGCCATACATTTGGTGATCCATCCTTACTATCTGCCTTAGACAACCTTCTTAGTTTTCTGGTGTAAATTTGTCTGTTTTTCCTACAAAGGCAAAGACCTGAATGACACAAGGGATTTATATTCCCCCCAGAGTTGCTCATTTTCAGACTGGCTTGAGGAGAAGCAACTCCATTGCCTTAATCTGAGACAATGTCTCAGGCAGTTAGTCTCAGACTGTGACATCACCTGAAAGGGTATCTCAGTTGATCTCTTCCTTTATCTGTCCTGACATGATCCCCCATCTCTCTTTCCTCTAGAATATATTTTTACAAGATAATCTACAAATGATCCTTGCTCTGGTGCCTAGTTACTGTGAAACCTATCTCAAGGCACATTGTCAGACTTGCAGATGAATGCTAAGAACACAGGATGAAAAAAAAAAGATATGCGGATACTTTTGTTTGGAGAATATTGTCCAATGGTTGAATCTTCAATCATATAGAAAATGAAAAGCTGCCTTGAGAGAAACAGTATCTTGAGAAGATTGAGAAAAGTTTCTCTTTTGGTCAGGAGTTTCTTAATGAAAACATTGCACTGAAGCTGCAGTCTAAAACATAAAAGGAGTTATATGGGCAAAGGACAGTGAAAAACTTCCAAAGGGAGAGCAAGTGCAAGAGTTCATGGGGAATCGAGCACATCCAGACAACATTCAGTGTAAAACTTGATGCACAAGCTCTCAACATCATCAAAAAAGCTTCTTTATTAGCAGACAGAGAATCATACTGGTCAAAAATCAAAGAATGAGTGGCTTCATGGCACTCATCTTGAAACTGATCATCTGAAACACAACTAGACCCGAGGCTCAGGAAACATTGAAGAAGATGGTGTAGAAAGACTATAGACAGGAGGGCTATGAAGAAACATTGTCTTGTGATATGACAGGGATGTTATATCTTTGAGCTCTAAAAATATGGTAATCTGCATAAGACCATGCTAGTCAATATTCCAGCATGGCTGTGTAAGAGCACATAAGACCCAACTCAAAGTTAAAGAACTGCAGACAGTTGACATCTTCTGAGGTAAGGACAAGTCAGTTTCCTTCAAGGACAAGCCTGGTGATAGGTTCCCCAACCTAGGCAGTCAGCCACGTACCTGAGTACAATCAGGCAACAATAATTGGACTCGATAAGATATAACATAAAAATTATTATAAAGAAAGAGAATATGGACTTGACAGAGGGAGGCGAAAGGAATATAGGAGGAGTTGAAGGGCGAAGGAGGAGAAGATATGATTACTGACTCAGCCCTACAGAGGATTCTAGAAAGAAAACTCCAACACAAAGAGGGTACATACACCAAAGAAAAAAACAGTCATCTCACAACAAAGCCAAAAGAAGAGAATCATGTGGACATAATGCCACCTACAAAAACAAAATAACAGGAACTAACAATCATCTGTGTTTAATATCTCTCAGCATTAATGGATTCAACTCATCTATAAAGATAAGCTAACAGAATGGATATACAAACATGATTCAGTATTTTGCTGTATGCAAGAAACATACCTCAATAACAAAGATGGACACTATCTCAGAGTAAAAGTGGGGGGGGGTCTTTCAAGCAAATGATCCTCCCAAAACACAAGCTGAAGTTGCCATTCTAGTATCCAATAAAAAGACTTTCAACTAAAAGTTATCAAGCAAGATGAGAAAAGAAACTTCATATTCATCACAAGAAAAATCCAACAAGAGAAAGTCTCAATTCTGACCATCTATGCACCAAATGAAAAGGGCACCCACATTCATAAAAGGAACTTTACTAAAGCTCAAAGCACAAACTGAACCCCACAAAAAATAGTGAGAGACTTCAACACCCCGCTCTCACCAATGGACAGGTCATTGAAACAGAAACTAAACAAAGACACAGTGAAACTAACAGAGATTGCTAACCAAATGGATTTAACAGATATCTACAGAACATTTCACCCTAAAACAAAAGAATATACCTTCTTCTCAGTCCCTTGTGCTACCTTCTCCAAAATTGACCATATAATTGGTCACAAAACAAGCCTCAACAGGTACAAGAGATTGAAATAATGTCATGCATCCTATAAGATCACCATGAACTAAGATTGGGCTTCAGGAAAAAAAAAAAAAAAACAGAAACCCACATGCCCAAGGAAAGTGAACAACTCTCTATTCAATAACACCTTGGTCAGGAAAAAAATAAAGAAAGAAATTAAAGACTTCCTGGAATTCAATAAAAATGATGACACAGCATACCTTAATTTATGAGACACAATGAAAGCTGTGCTAAGAGGCAAATTCATAGCACTATGTGCCCTGGTAAACAAATTCAAGATAGCCTACACTAGCAACTTAACAGCACACCTGAGAGCTCTAGAACAACAAAAGCAAACATACCCAAGAGGAGTAGACCTCAAGAAATAGTCAAACTAACAATCTGAAATCAAGCAAATAGAAACAAAGAGGACTATACAAAGAATCAACAAAACCAAAAACTGGTTCTTTGATAAAATCAACAAGATAGATCCCAAGCCAAACTATTTAAAGGGGCCAGAAATACTATCCAAATTAAGAAAATCAGAAATGAAAGGGAGACATAACAACAGAAACTGAGGAAATTCAAAAAATCATCAGATTCTATTACAAAAGCCTATACTCAACAAAACCAGAAAATCTAGATGAAATGAATACCAAAGTTAAATCAAAAACAGTAAACTATCTAAACAGGCCCATATCCCATAAGGAAATAGAAGTCAATAAAAAAAAAAAAAAAAAAAAAAAAAAAAACCAAGTCAAAAAAAGTTTAGGGCCAGATTGCTTTAGTGCAGAATTCTACCAGACTTTCAAAGAAGATATTCCTCAAATCATTTCACAAATAGAAACAGAAGGAACACTACCTAATTCATTCTATAAAGCCACAATTACTCTGATACCTAAACCACACAAGAACTCAACAAAAAGAGAACTTCAGAAAAATTTTGCTTATGAGTATTGATGCAAAAATGCTCAATAAAATTCTCACAAATCGAATCCAAGAACACATCATAGCCATCTTTCACCATGATCAAGTAGGCTTCATTCCAAGGATGCAAGATTGGTTCAAGATACGAAAATCCATTAACACAATCCACTGTATAAACAAACTCAAAGAAAAAAAATCACATGACCATCTTCTTAGATGCTAAAAAAGCATTTGATTAAAATACAACACCTCTTCATATTAAAAGTATTGGTGAAATCAGGACTTCAAGGCCCATACCTAAACATAAATAAAGCAATGTAAAGGATACCAACAGCCAATATCAAATTTAATGGAGAGATACTTGAAGCAATTCCACTAAAATCAGGCACAAGACAAGGATGCCCACCCTCCTCATATCTATTCAATATAGTGCTCCATGTTCTATCTTGAGCAATAGAACAACAAAGGGAGATAGCTGGCAAGATAGCTCAGTGTTTAAGTGAACCAAGCTTGGTTTCCAGTACCAATGCTTGGCTGCACCAAACCACCTATAACTCCAGTTCTATGTTGATCTGATGCCCTCTTCTGGCCTATGTGAGCACTTCATGTATGCTCATACACCCATACACAGACACAAATACATACACATAAATCAAAATAAAAAGCAATCTTATTCATAACCATGCTTCTACTGAAGCAGTCTTGTGACTAAATAACCAATAAAAAACAAACCATTTTCTCTGCAGCAACATAAGACAAGGAGTAGCCAGTGATTAGCTAGCAAAACTGGCACAATTTCAAATGGAGAGGGGTGTTGCATAACTGCATAGTTTTTCATAGTTTTGGAATGATTGCTACGATGTTCTAATTTGTATAATTCCAAGAACCCCAATTGTTCCAAGTATTAATAATTATCAAAGGATCAGCCATGTGTATCTTAGGGTATATCCAGACTGTATAGCCCATACTAATATATCTGAAGTTGAGAGGTGGAGTTAAAAATAAATAGATATCATTGTAACTTTTTTTCTTCCCATCTCAATATAATAATCCTAATAAAAAGCACTATTTTTTTAAGATTCAAATATTTTGGACTGTGTATGGTGGTACATGCCTTTAATCCCAGCACTCCAGAAGCAGAAGTGAGTTAATCCTGTAACTTTAAGGCTAGCCTGTTCTGCACATCAAGTTCCAGGCTAGACAAGACTATATAATATGACCCTGTCTCAAAAGAAGGAGGAAGAGAGAGATAGAGACTCAGAGACAGGAGGAAAATTAAAATCTCAGTTGCTTCAAGTTAAATTCTTACAGGAGACACCTAAGTATAAATGTGAATACCAAGAAACTGGATTTCACCAAGATGAAAAAAGTCTTCATTCTGTACAAGATATAAGAGAATCAAGGGCTGTGTACTGAGAGATGTATCTGTAAACAAAATCTGATAAAGGATGTATCAAGAATCTCTAAAAAGGAAATTCTGGAAATACAATAATAAGAAAATAAACAGCCTAATTAAAGGTGATCAATCAAGTACCAAACACAGAAATTTTGCAGAAAAGTCTCATCATTTGTACATTACTGCTACAAATGTCAAATGGCAAAATACTATGGGAAATAGCTTGGTAATTTCTTTTAAAACTAATATGCACTTTCCATATGACTCAGTAATAATATGCCCTTGGAACTTATCTTAAGTAATGGACCTCCAACGTACAAACATACACACACACACATACACACACAATCTACATATAAAACATACATGTATACAAACAAACATAGCCACACACACAAAGTAACACACACAAATATATAGATACACCCATGCTGTAACTGTGTATTCATTAAGACCAATGTTTCTATTATGTGCTATATACCATAGGAGAAACTGGAATCATAATGTTTTAAAAAATCATTTGTAAGGTTTCTCATTAAAAGTAACATTTGAAATGTCTGTGCTTTGCTAGATTCTGTCTCCATCCATCGCTTGCTTGCCCTTTGCATGAATATGTATTCTGGTCATTCCCTTCTATCACATATATAGAGGAGGGGACACAGTGGCCAATATAATTTTAGTTGATAGGGTCACAAATTAGGAACACAGGAGCTATCAAAATGGGAAACAGAAGTCACCAATCTACTATCAAAAGAGTTAAGATTACAAAGCATACATAGTTTATTTTCAGCATCCACATCGGCTATCAGACTAGGCATAATAGATGTAAAAGGATCAAGTATGGATATGTGCAAAACGCCAGCTAAGAACTTCAGCCTCTGCACTTCCATGAGAGTGACAGTGACAGGTATACAGAAGTACTATCTAACTCTTTCCTCATTTATTATTGAATACCATCCAGAGTCCCCTAAGAGACCTTCCCATGAAGACAGATGTTAGGGAGCACTTCTAGTCCTAGCACTTGTTGGGGGCTGAGTCAGAACAATCAGGAGTTCAAAGTTATCTTCAGCTATATGAGTTCAAGGCAAGTATAGGTTACATGAGGCCCTGTCTCACAAAACCCACACCAAAAAGAATTAATAATAATTCTTCCCAAGCACACAGGCTCCTACAGATTTCCCACAGGTATATTAATAAATTAGAGAGGCTCTTGGATTCATTTTTTTTTCAGTCTCACCTCATCATCAGGTCTGGCTCTTAGAGAGTAATGCCAAGAATGTTATCAAGTCCTCCATTCTCTGGGAAGTCAGATAAATGTTGCCTCTAGTGGCATCTTTCCTCAGATGGGCTGATGTCACTCCATCTTATGCTATGTTCTGCTGAAGTTGTCAAAGCTCCAGTACAGCTGGTGTCCTCTCCTTCTGACTGTCTGATACCCTCATCAAAGTGGAAAGATTTAAGTTCTCTGCTGCAGTGCATAAAACAGATGGCCTCACCTATGTCCCTCTACTCAGTATACCATGTCCATTACTCAGAATGCTATCTGACACATGAAATGAATAGAAATACTAAATGGGTTTGTTCATATGAAAGTTATATTTCTCTGAAATACTAGACTCAAGTAATTACACAGGAGCAAGAAGGTAGGATAAAAGGCTGAACTCTAAGTCTTAAAACTCTAAGCTGGGATCTCCAGCATTCACATACAGGCATAATGGTAACCACAACCTTGTCTCTGGGGCCATTCACACAGACAAGTCTGACTTGCATCCTCAGTTCTCTGCAGTATAGAGAGCTTGGAGGATGATAGGGTGCTGTTGTAACCTGCATGAAAGCTTTCCTAAGAATACAGCGATCACTAAGCTGAGACAATGTGTGTCACGATACCCATTTTTAGAATTTGACTTGTGGCTTTCCCATCTACAGTGCACTGATGTAACCTGGTGGATTCTTGTCTCCACCAAAGCCATTGATATAAAACATCTGGTGACTCTCTATGAGAATTCAGGTGGTATTGTGGAACAAGAACTAATGTGTGCCCTCCATCTGGAGTGCATGCTCTACATTGCTTGCTGAAACACAGTAAAGTAAAATAATAAAAAAAAGAATCTTTAAGCACCTAGGAATTTCCCATAGTGTGCATAATCTCCTTCAGAAAACTACACACAACAGGCCATGGGATTTTCCCCAGGCAAAAATATGTAGGTGTAAAGTGGCCACAAAGTGGGAAATGGGAACCAAAGCATTCCTTGTATCAATACTTTGTCCACTAGTAGATAAATCTCAGTGTACAAGGTTCAGCCAGTTATGTTAGTTATTTTTCTCTGCCACATCAGCATGAGTCAGAGGGACTAGAAGTAGTTCCTCGTGTCCCCTTAAGGGGAGAAGGAATAAAATCCATTAGCCCTCAATCTATTACATGGCAAGACAGAAGCGTAAGAAAGATGCACAGATACTTTCCCTACAGGCTTCTAGATAAATGCTTGTGTCTCTGATAGAACTACGCGTCTTGAAGAAACAATGTTCAAATCCTGTGTTGACTTTCCTTTCTAGAACTCACAGCAACCCCTGTCAACAGTTCTGAAGGTGATTTACAGGTGGTGCTTATACCTTTTCTGGATCTGGAGATGACAAAGGGCATCTGCTCAGGGTGTGCAGGGCTTTGGATGGTGACCCAAGAACCACAGGAGACAATCAACTTAACTCTCCCAGTGTTTGGAGGCTGTGCATACTAACACACTTACCTTTATAGAAAATGCCAACTTTAAGTGAGCTGTTTGTATGAGCAAATGCCTGTGAGCCTCCATTCCAACCTTTTAAGCAGCCCACAAAGGTCTTCAGTTTATGTGCATAACCTTGTCTTGTGTGCTGTAAAGTCAAGGTGCGCCATGAATCAGTGCTTGCTGAGTGCTTTAATCTCTTGTATTTGCCTTTTTGTCTAGTGTTCTGAACTGTTCTCATTGTCCATAGCATAGGGTACGTACACACATATGTACATAGGAATTTACATGGAGATATGCATATATACAGATCAGTAATAAGTGGGTGATTGATAGATTATAGATAATATGAATGTGATATATAGATGATACATAGATTTTGAAAGATGATAGATTGGTGACACCTTAAACACTCCTCCCACAAAACAAGTGACCACAGAATTTTCACTTTTCATTTCACAAAGTTTTCTTTAAAATTATAAAATCTGGCACATGCAGACCCTGTCCTCCTTAACAAAGAAATACACTCCAAGGTTAATACCATAATTCACACAACTTCCCAATAGGGATACTGGATTTTTCTGGGTATAATTATGGATTCTGAAGTGTTGCTTTAGTTTTTGTTGTTTTTACTGCTGTTGGTTTTTTTTGTTGTTTTTTGGGGTTTTTTTTTTTTTTTTGAGGAGGTTTGTTTTTGGTTTTGTTCTTGTTTTTGTTTTGACACAGGATTTCATGTAACCCAGGTTAGCCCCATACTTGCTGTGTATCCAAAGCTGGTTTTGAATCTCTTGTGTCTACCTAACAAATACTAGGAATATTGGTATATTTTACTATATATGGCCATGGACTGTTACTTTATTTTTTAGTTGTTTTTCACCCTGGTGCGGTAATTTATAAAGAGCTAAGTTTGTGGCCCCTTGATTGCAGTATTTGTATATTGTCTTCAGTGTATCTGAAGTTACTATATTTCTATATTTCTAAATTATAAGTCTAGCTTACTTACCAACTACGATCAAAAACATCAAGCACTCTGAGTATCCTTTTTGCAAAGGAATGAAGCATCCTAGAACTAAAGTTTTCATTCCCCTAAGTTGTTCAGCATAAAGTGAGCAGTGTTCTGGAGTGTGATGAGACAACTATGTTCTAAATAAACATGCTGTAACAGACAGCAGACCGGGCAAACACTTTGCAAGAAAACAGCACCATTGGGTTTACATGGAAGACTGAGAAAGTGAATGAACACAGCAGATGGTCTTTGCAGCAATCAGCACCATTTTCCCTGGGTTTTTTATACATCTCCCTAGATCCATTACCTCTGTGACCTGAGGCACACTGAACATTCGGTTTGATGTGGCCAACAGGCAAAGTAGACGGAAATGAAACTGCCAGTTGCATTCAAAAACTTTAAAGTATCTTGTACGTTTTTATTCGCTTCATGGATTCCACCATCTTTAGAAGTCCATGCCTCGGCTTCCCTGTTGTTTCCAAATACTTCCCAATCACATTGTTCCTGGCAACCAGCCTAGATCACCTGAGTCAAAGCCAACCTAAAGACATCTAATGAATGAACTCAATGAACATACTGACATTAACAGCACATCCTAGTCAAGCTCAGTAGATCCCAGGTCTATGCTTCATATGCTTCATATGTTCTATAAGCATGTGAAAAAATATGATTTATCATTAAAGGCAGTTGGGATTTTAAGACTGTTATATCACCTGATCCATTCCAAGTAACAAAATCTGAAACTCTAGATATATATACTTAAATTTCTAAGTTTAAGCAAATTTGACTATTTGGGAGTTTGTTTAGAAAAGTTAACTTCTTAACTCTTCTCAAAAGTAAAGCTGTCAGAGAGAAGCAAAATATAAGACAAATGTGTGGTAGAGTGATAAGTCATATTATATTATGTGGTTTAATTGTTTTAAGGAGTGTGTCATGGCACATGTGTGGAGGTCAGGGAACAGTCAGATGAAGACTGTTTTCTCCTTCCATTATATGGGTTCTAGAGATTGAACTGTGCTTATCAGACTTATCAGCTTATCAAGAGCCTTTACCTATCTTGCCAACTTACCAGACATTTCCTAAGTATTTTAAAGGCAGGTGATATATAAGAACACCAACTCTAAGATCTAGACAGAGATGAAGAGAACCATAAATCAAGATATCATTACAATGGTTTCACCATTCAGTAGCATTCAGAAAGTACATCCTTGCACATGACAAATTGACAATCTACCAGTGCCCTGGTCCCATCACACAAGACTGAAAGGAAGACTTAGTCCCACGTCAACTCTCTCATAAAATATCAAACTGAAGGGATTCCCCTATCTCTGAACTGTGTGACCTACTCAAACTTTGTAGAAGGCAAAGGCATCAGAAAAAGTGGTAGTAATTAAACAGTTACTTTCAGAAATTGCTGTGGGTTTAGATATGCAATATCAACCATGAATATTGATGGTGAATGGTTATTCCTCTGTTAGGAATAATATTTTGAGAAATTGTGGAACCTTAGGAGGTGAACCCTAGCTAAAGGAAGTAGATCAGTAGAGGCAGACCTTTGAAAGTGATACCTGATCCCTAGTTCCTGTCTTTCCTGGTTACCACACACTTCCACTGCCATGAGAAGGTCATTCTATGTTTCACACCATGATGGACTGGAATCCTTTGATTCCAAAGCAAAGATAAATTTTTCCCCTCTCATTTCTGAAGTCAGCCTAATAAGAAAGGATCTTTCAAATTTTTCTTTAAACATATTTAGTGTGTGAGTATGCATGTATGTACACACATACATGTGTACCATGGCAGGCACATAGAGGTTACCATACAGCTTGTAGGAGTCAGTTCTCTCCTTCATCATGAGGAACAAGAAAATTAATCTCAGGCCATAAGACATAGTAGCAGAGGCCCTTACCTACAAAACCACATCACTAGAAGTTCCATCTTAATGTGGTCATGATCCAGATAAAAATTAAGTGGTAAAGAAAGAGACAACATGTTTCCCTTTGGACCATTTCCACCAGCCATCCTTTAGCATTAATTAACAAGCATGTCCAGTTTCTAAACATCTCCCAAATAGAAAGAATCTCATTAGGGCTAAGTTTTTGTCTTTTCATGTCTAAGCTGAAATAAAACCATTTCACTGGTGTCATGGTAATAAGTAGTATAAAAAAAAGTTTATGTAAATTAAGTTAATAATATTTGATCTGATGACAAGGTATCTCCAATTACCAACTGTGTCACATTAATGAAAAGGTGGTATTTCCTCAGTTTTTTTAAAATTAATTATTTTATTCTCAGCTCTATGAGGGAATATTAACAAATTAAGTATTTATGGATATAAATAAACCTAAAAGAATAAAAGATGAGGTATCTAATTTTCATGTGCAAGTCGTTTAGAATTTCATATCTAAATTCACTAAAAATACACTAAACCACTCTAAGTCAATGAATAATCACTTGATTCTTTTTTTAATTTGTCCAAAACATATCTTTATGGCAGGTTATAATATAGTAACAGAGTTCAGAATATAATCAAGAGTTTGTTTGATCTAAAGGCCCACAGTCTAAAGTACTGATTTTGTAATGCTTATATAGACTTGTCATAATTCTGTGAAGTTGGCCAGCTGGGTAGGGAACCTGGCAGCATTTGCATGTCCTGTGAGCTCATTCAAAGATATTAGATTTACATACTGGTTCTGTACATCTGTCTAAAACCACATAGTGACTTCTTAAACTTATATTTCTATCAATTCCCAAGTTTCTAACCAATATTCATAAATGATTTATTCAAGAATTCAATTTTTCCAAATACTTTGTGATTTTCCAGAAGCATAACTTTAATCTCCAAGGCATGATCCATTAAGTATTCCAGATGCATAATTATTTGAACTCATATCTGAGGAATCTTCAACCCACTTTTTGAAATAAAACCACTGTTAGGTCTTAAGCAATCCCATTACCAGAAGTTATTCACAGATGATATTTTGAACTTTAATATTTCTCTAAATATGTTTTTTCTCATTTCCTTGTTCTTTTAAATAAGTTTATTTTCTCTTATATTACATCCCAACCACAGTGACCCCTCCTTACTCTTCTCCCAGACCCTCCTGCCCACCTCCTCTTGCCCAATCCACTCCTGCTTTTCCCTTCAGAAAGAGGCAGGCCTCCCAGGGATATCAGCCAAACATGGCATACTGAGTTGCAATAATATTATGCACCTCTTCTAATTAAGGCTGGACTAGGCAATCTGGTAGGAGGACAGAGTTCCTGAGAGCATGCAAAAGTGTGAGAAACATTCCCTCTGTTAGGAGTTCCATAGAAACACCAAACTACACAACTATAACATACATGAGATGATCTGGGTCAGACCCGTGCGGGCTCCCTGATTGTCAGCTCAGTCTCCATGAACTCCTATAAATACAGGTTTCTTGATTCTGTGGATATTTTTGGTGTCCTTGAACCCTCTGGCTCCTACAATCCTTCCTCCCCTTCTTCAGCAGGATTTCCCAGTTCTACCTAATGTTTAGCTATGGGTCTCTGCATCTGTTTCCATCAGTTGACAGATGAAGCCTCTCTGATGACAACTGAGTTAAGCACCAACTTATAAGTATAGAATAATATCAGTTGTTATCATTTCAATGACATTTATAGTTATGTTTCATTCTATTCTAGGTCTCTGGGCTACCTAGCCTCTGGTTTCTGGTACTTCGGGCAGTGTCAGGGATGAGCTCTTTCTCATGGCATGGGTCTCAAGCTGAACCAGTTGTTGGTTAGCTACTCCCAGCATATCTCGCAAACAGGACAAATTGTAGTTTGAAGGTTTTATGACTGGGTTGGTGTCCAAATCCTCCACCGAAAGTCTTGACTGATTATAGAAGATGGCATAAGCTATGTGTCTTCTACTACTAGGAGTGTTACCTAATAGATTCCTAAATTTCTACCTTTGCCCCAAATGCCCACCAGTCTAGTTGTTTCTCCCAGTACTCTCTCCTTCCATCCTCTCCCAACCTGATCCCTGCTACTGCTGTCCTCACCTGCCCCCAATCCACTTGGAATACCTATTATATTTCCCCTCCCCAAGGAAATCCATGTGTCTTCCCTTGAGCCCTTCTTGTTACTGGGTTTGTGAATTGTGGCATGATTATCCTTTATGGTCAATATCCACTTGTAAGTGAGTACATACCATATTTGTCTTTCTAGTCTAGATTACCTCACTCAGAATGATTATGTTTTCTAGTTCCTTCCAGTTACCTGCAAACTTCCTGATGTTATTGTTTTTATCAACTAAGTAATACTCCACTGTACAAACATACCACATTTTCCTTATTCTTTGGTTGAGGCACATTTTTGTTGTTTCTAGTTTCCAGCTACTATGAGTAAAGCTGTTATGAACATAATTGAGCAAGTATCTCTGTGGTAGAATGGAGCATCTTTTAAGTGGCATAGCTGAGTCTTAAGGTAGATCTATTCCCAATTTTCTAACAAAACCACCAAATTTATTTCTAAAGTGCCTGTACAATTTTGCATTCTCACCAGCAATGGAGGAGTGTTCCCTTTATTTACTTCCTTACTTATTTATTTCTTTACATACCAAATGTTGCTCCCCTCCCAAGTCCCCCTCTAAGCATTCCTCCCCCAAGTTCCCTCCCCTTCACCTCTGAGTATATTCTTCACCCCCTGATACTCTTAACCTGGTGCATCAAGTCTCTGCAGGATTAGGCATATCCTTTCCCACTGAGGCCAGACATAGCAGCCCTCTGCTACATATGTGCCAGAGTCTCAGACCAGCCCATGTATGCTCTTTGGTTGGTGGCTCAGTCTCTTGAACCTCATAGGAATCCAGGTTAATTGACACCGTTGATCTTCTTGTGGGGGTTTCTACATCCTTGAGGGCCTTCAATGCTTCCCCTAAGTCTTCCATAGTGGTCTCTGACCAATGTTTGTCTGTGGATGTCTGCATCTGTTCTCAGTCAGCTGTAGAATAGAACCTTTCAGAAAGCTACTATGCTAGACTCCTGTCTGCAAGCACAGCAGCATAGCATCATTAATAGTGTGAGGAATAGGTGCTTGCCTATGGGATGGGTCTCAAAATGGACCAGCCACTGGTCAGCCATTCTTTCAGTCTCTGTTCTATGTTTGTCCCTTCATTTCTTTTAGACAGGACAAATTTTGAGTCCAACATTTTGTAGATGGGTTGGTATCTCCATCCCTTATAGGGGTCCTGTCTGGCTACTGGGATGGTCTCTTCAGATTCCATATCCCCACTGTTTGACATTTTTGCTAAAATCACCTACAATGACTCCTGGGAACCTCCCTCATCTTGGGTCTCTGAGACTTCTTAGAGAATCACCCTCCACTCCCAACCCCTCATCCCCCACCCTTCACCTCCAGAAGCTGCATATTTCCATTCATTATCCTGGCCCTCTGCAACTATTTCCTGTGTCTCCCCATGCCAGATCTTGTACCTATTCCCGTAGCCCTCTGCTCTCCCACCCAGATTCCACCTCCCATAACTACATAACTATGTTGTTCCCCCTTCTAACTGGGATTCAGGCATCCTCACTTGGGCCTTTCTTCTTCTTGTTTAACTTCTTTAAGTCTGTGGAGTATGTCATAGGTATTCTGAACTTTTTGTCTAGTACTCACTTATCAATGAGAACATACCATGCGTGTCCTTTTGGATTTGGTTTACCTTACTCTGGGTGGTAATTTCGATTTCCATCCATTTGCCTATAAAATTTACAACGTTCTTGTTTTTAACAGCTGAATATTATCCCATTTGTAAAAGTACCACATTTTCTGTATCCATTCTTTAGTTGAGGGACATCTGAGTTGCTGCTAGTTTCTTGCTATTAAAAATAGAGCTGCGATTAATGTGGTAGAGCACTTGTCTTGGGGTGTGGTGGGACATCTTTTAAGTGTTCACCCAGAAACAGTATAGCTGGGTTTTTAGAAGAAAAAAAAAAAACAGCGTGTGCTGTCACTTGAATTTTTGATCTTAGTCATTCTGCGTGGTGTAAAGTGAAATCTCAGGGTTGTTTTGATTTGCAGTTCCCTGATGACAAAGGATATTGAACATTTCTTTAAGGGATTTATGGCCATTCGAGATTCCTCTGTAGAGAATTCTCTGTTTAGTTCTGTACCCCATTTTTGATTGTGTTGTTTGTGGTTTTTTTGGAGTCTAATTTCTTGAGTTCATTATATATAATGGATATTAACCCTACGTTGGATGAAGGGTTAGTGAAGAACTTTTCATAATGTGTAGGTTGCCGATTTGTCCTATTGACAGTGTCCTTTGCCTTACAGAAGCTTTACAATTTCATGAGATTCCCCATTTATCAGTTGTTGATCTTAGATCCTGAGCCACTGGTATTCTGTTCAGGAAATTTTCCCCTGTGCCGATGTGTTCAAGTCTGTTTTCACTTTGTTTTCTATTAGATTCAGTGTATCTGGTTTTACACTGAGGTCCTTGATTCATCTGGACTTGAGTTTTGTACAAGGTGATAAATATGGATCTATGTGCATTTTCTACACACAGACATCCAGCACTATAGTTAGACCAGCACCATTTATTGAAGATGTACTCCCTGTTCCATTTTATGGTTTGAGCATCTTTGTCAAAAATCAAGTGTCTTTAGTTATATGGGTTTATTTCTGGGTCTTTGATTTGATTCTACTGATCCACCTATCTGCTTCTATACAATACCATACATTATTTATTAGTTTTTATTACTATTGCTCTATAGTATAACTTTAGGTCAAAGACAGTGATAACTCCAGAAGTTCTTTCACTGTTCAGGATTGTTTTGGCTATCCTGGGTGTCTGGGAGCCTCCAAGCCTGGAGAGGGTTGAGAAGAGGCACAGAGTAGAACGCTGGTGTGGCTTTAAAGACTGAGGGTCTCTGGACATTCTAGCTCTCTAACTGTGCTGAAATGTTGATGACTTCTAAAAAGTCCAAAAAAAAAAAAAAACCCTTTATGCTCTTTATGTGGGTAAAAAGCTGCTAGCTTAGGTGATTGACACCTGTAGCCTAAGGGAGGTGGGGTGGGTGTTAAGTAATGTGGTTTTTGTTCTATCTCAGCAGGAACTGCAAGGCTCTAACTTTCAGTCTGCTAGAAGTCTCAGGAATTAAAAACAAGCACTTTGAAAAGTGATTATAGCATATTACTAAGCTGCAAAAAGTTTCCTATTAAAGCTATCTAAGAAAAAGAGGGAAAATGGAATGAATGAAAAAATGGGATAAGAGAAAATTCTTCAGGCTTCTTTGCTTAAAAAGTGTTCTATCCAAAAAGTTCATCTCAGCTCAGTTCTGATTCTTCTCTTTGTCCTCAGCATTTATACATCTTTCAGAATACATGATCACACGTTAAAAAGTTCATCACAAGTTCACACATAAAATCAAATCATAAACTGAAATAGAAGTTTACAACAGAAAATGTCTACATGCATATCCATTAGGAGTAATTATTTGACTAAACATCACCTGTCACAGCTCCACAGGTTCACTGAGAGTTAAAAACCATAACTAAGTTATTGGTGAAATTTTTGTATAGATAAACAGAGTCGATATTTTATTTTCTGTCCTGGCACCTATAATAAATTGTTAATTCCCTTTTTTATGACCTTTGGTTAATGGTTTTACAACCTCTTGGAATGTGCTCTGAGTAATAGAAAATCTGGTTACTATCTACAAGCAATTAATTGCTGACACATGGGAAATTGACAAGAGTTGTCATTGCAGTTTTCACTATCAGTAGAGACCTAGTAGCAGTCTCACTATAAAAGAGCTTAATAAATACTAACATAATTTTAAGAATTCTTATAGGATCATCATTAAGAATTAAGAAGTCATTCATTTGTCTATATAGCATCACTACAAGGCAGTACATCTTCATAGCTCTGCAGAGATCTGGTCAAAAGGGTGGGCTAATACCTAGTGACTTTTATATATATGTAATAATAACAGAAAGATCATATTAATAGCAGGAATCTTTTCTAAAATGATTTTTTTTCCTGTGCCTTGCCTATTGGAGCATAGATGTTAATCTAAGGTTGTCATCTCAGGAAGATCACCTGCTAGTTATTATTGTCCAACGATGACTCCTAACGCTGGAACTTTTGTTTTTCCATATGGAGTTGAGAGTTGTTCTTTCAAGATCTGTGAAGAGTTGTGTTGAAATTTTGATGGGGATTGCCTTGAATCTGTAGATTGTTTTTGGTAAGATGGCCATTTTCACTATGCTAATCCTACCGATCCATGAGCAAGGGAGAGCTTTTCAACATCTGATATCTTCCTCAGTTTTTTTTTTTCTTCAGAGACGTTACGATCTTTCCACACAGGGCTTTCACTTGCTTGATTAGATTTACACCCATATATTTTATGCTGTTTGTGGCTCTTGTGAAGGGTACTGCTTCACTAATTTCTTTCTCAGACCATTTATCACTTCTGTAGAGAAGGACTATTTATTTCTTTGGGTTAATTTTGTACCCAGCCACATTGCTGAAAGTGTTTGTCAGCTGTAGGAGTTCTCCGGTAGAATTTTGGGGGCCACTTATATATACTATAATATCATCTGTGGATAGCAAAATTTTGACTTCTTCTTTTCCAATTTGCATCCCCTTAATCTCTTTTACTTCTCTTATTACTCTAGCTGGAAATTCAAGTACTATATTGAAGAGATATGGAGAGAGTGGTTAGTGGAAAGTTAGTGGAAAGTGGAAAGCATTAAAAAGGATAATAGCAGGAAAGCTCCAATATAAGGATGGAAATTATACCCTAGAAAGAGCAAGGAAATAATCCTCTTCCAACAAATCCAAGAGAAGATAGTCACACAAAGATACTTTCACCTCTAATAACAAAAATAACAGGAAGCAACAATCACTGTTCCTTAATATCTCTTAACATCAATGGACTCAATTCCCCAATTAAAAGACATACGCTAATGGACTGCATACATAAACAGGACCCAGCATCTGCTGCATACAGGAAACCCACCTCAGTGAAAAAAACAGATGCTACCTTAGAGTAAAAGGCTGGAAAACAATTTTTTAAGCAGATGGTCCTAAGAAACAAGCTGGAGTAGCCATTCTAAAATATCCAGTCCAAGAACACAAAGGGAGGGACTCATGGTTCCACCTGTATAGGCAGTTGAGGGTGGCCTTGCCAGGCATCAGTGGAAGTGAAGGGTCTTGGTAGCTGAAAGTTTGGATTCCCTAGTGTTGGGGAATTGCAAGAGCAGGGAGGCGGAGATGAGAGGATGGTGGGAGCACACCCTCATAGTAATTGGAGGAAGGGGGATGGGGTAAGGGGTTAGGCATCAGTGGAAGTGGAGGGCCTTGGTGCCTGAAAATTTGGATTCCCTAGTGTTTGGGAATTTCAGAGCAGGAAGGTGAAAATGGGAGGATAGTGGGATCACACTCTCACAGAAACTCCCAGAATTATATGGATTAGACACGACAGAGGCAGGCCCCCAGAAGACTAGATTCCAGAATTCAAACAAAAAATTATCTTTATACTAAAATTTGTTTTGAGAATTGTATATTGCAGAATACATAGCCTTGGTGCATCTTCTCATCAAGCAAGCTGAGCAGACTTGCTCAAACCTCTGATGTCCCGGAATTCCAACTGGATGCAAAGAAGATACAGTGTCAGAGGCTTATCAATTTACTCTTCCCCCTGCCCCTCTTCTAATATGTCAACTCCCATAATCAGCTTGAAGAAGTTAACAAAGAGTCGGCACCCATGTTCCCTGGGCTTGAGGACTGAGGTGGTTAATATTGGGCTGTGTTTCTAGGGAAAAGTAGTGGTTTTGTTGGAACAGGGAGGATTAGCTAGGATTTACTGCATAACCATAATCTACTGGTAGAAATATATATATAATTGTTATTAAGATGAAGTTATAATTTCTTAAGTGGTCCAAAATTCACTTTGATTTCAAATTTAAGGTTTCCATTGGTACGAGCTTCTTATTGATATAAAAGTGAGATGAATATTTTTACTCTCATAGGCATTGTGCCTATATTTAGGAATACAAGGCTTAGACCCAGTACTTCATTATCTTTTTTAACTGATTTGAGATGGTTAGCCTGTGAGTTAAGGGCCTATTCATGGCTTTGAGTTTATTGTTAGGGTATTTTCTATATTTTCTTTAGAAATAGCTGAGAGGAGTTAACAGACAACAGTCCAGATTACCTTACATGGATAGTTGGTTTTCAAGACATCAGAAATCCAGAGAATTGACGTTATGAACATTTCTGTATTAATGTTCATTTTTATTAGAGACCTGTCTGCTCCTCACAGCTTCCTGTCTTGGATTCTAAGAAGAAATCCAACATCTATGGAGTTATTCCAATTGTGGTGAGACACCCACTAGGCAAGAATTGCCTCTTTCCATCTACAGACAAATTACTGTCCAGAAAAGGACACACTTGCAGAATAGTCGACTGGTTATATCTGCCTAGACAGAGCAATCAGCCCTTAATAATTCTGCATCACAAGGTCTGTCAGATGATCCTGGGCCAGAAGGCTGAAGATTGGATGCTCCAACGTTCTGTAGTATAGGGACTGTCCAGGTGTTCAGCGGTCTCTATAAATTGACTAATTTTAGAAGCTATGCTTTGTGCTTCCTATAATTTCAGTTAACTCAGTCATTCTGGATTTCTGACAGAGTTGAAAACTTATAGTCTCATAGCCAATCCTTGCTATTTACTTTGAGAGAAAAGATTTGAGAGGATGGTTTTCAGCTGACATTCATTCCAAAGCCAAGAAAAAAAAGCCAGGTTTAGAACTAAGTCTTTTAGTTAGGAGAGACGACAGAGATTCTGGTTAGTCAAAAAGAGGAGTGACTGGGTATTAAGACTATCTTGTACCTCACTGGTACAAATAGGAATAATTATGCTCTAACTGTATTTTGATAGAAAAGTTTTATTTTAATAGGAAGGGTGATATGTAGGAGGAGCTAAGATGGGCTGTGTACGGAGAGGAAGAGGAGGAGAAGGAGAGGAGGAGCTAGGTGATGAGAGAGAGAAGGGGGGATGGGACAAATATGGAGGCAGATGTTCACATGTCTCCACCAGTCAAAGATAGTTGATATATCTAGGTTGGGTATTGGGTTACACTTCTGATTGATATTGAGCATTACCAAACTTATAAAACCTTTGGTTAACATTAAAAAAATTGTATAAAATCAAAAAGGATAAGGGGGCATGGGATAGGGGTTTTCTAGGGAGGGGAAATGGGCAAAGGGGATGGTATCTGAAATGTAAATAAAATATCCAATAAAATTTTTTTTTAAAAAGGGAAAAAATAAAAAAATAAAAAAGACCAGACTGTAGGCAAGTCTGTAAGCATTTTCTTAATTACAAATTGATATGGGAGGGACCAGTCCATTGTGGATGGTGCCATCCCTGGGTTGGTGCTCCTGTGTTCTATAAGAAAGCAGGCTGAGCAAGCCATGATGAGCAAGCTAGAGAGCAGCACTGGTCCATGGACTCTGCATCAGCTCCTGCTTCCAGGTTCCTTCCCTGTTTGAGTTCATGTCCTGACTTCCTTTGATGATGAACAGTGATGTGAACATGTAAGTCAAATAAAACCTTCCCCCCTCCCCCCCAAAAAAAGAACTAAATTAAATAGATATGAAGAGATTGGATAGCCTTTTCTTGTTCCTTATGTAGTGTAATTGGCTTAATTTGATGTTGGATATTGATTTTCTGTAAGCTGCCTTTATTATAGTTAGTTATGTCTGTTATATTCCTGATGTCTCTAAGACTTTTAACATGAAGGAGTGTTGGATTTTGACAATGACTTTTTCAGCATCTAATAAGATGATCACGTGGGAGTGTGTTTTTTTGTTTATATTGTTAATTATATTGACAGATTTTCATATGTTGAACCATACCTGCGTGCCTTGTATGAATCCTATTTAATCGTGATAAATGATCATGGATTCAGTTTTAGTTCGTCGTAGTCTGATAATATACAAGAGGTTAGTTCAATTTTCTGGTATTTGATGAGACTTGTTTTGTGACTAAATATGTGGTCAGTTTTGGAGAAAATCTCATAAGGTACTGAGAAAAAGGTATATTCTTTTGTGTTTGGGTGAATATTCTGCAGATATATTAAGTCCATTTTAATCATAATGTCAGCTAGTTGCATTCTCTGTTTAGTTTTTGTCTGGATGGCCTGTCCTTTGGTGAGAGTTGGGTATTGAAGTTTTCCAGTATTAATGTATGGGTTTTGGTATGTGACTTAACTATTAGTATTGTTTCTTTTTTGTTGTTTGTTTGTTTTTGTTGTATTTTTTTCCTTTTATTTTGCTCACCAACCCACCCAACCACACCAAACTGCCCGCCATGGCATTCACCTACACTAGGGCATAGAGCCTTCTCAAAACCAAGGGTCTCTCCTCCCATTGATGCCCAACAAGGCCATCCTCTGCTACATATGCAACCAAAGCTGTGGGTTACTCCGTGTATACACTTTGGTTGGTAGTTTAGTCCACGGGAGCCCTGGGGGAGGGGCAGATCTCGTTGGTTGATATTGTTGTTCTTCCTATGGGGGTGCAAACCCTTTCAGCTCCTTCAGTCTTTCTTCTATAACCTCCATTCCAGACCCCATGCTTAGTCCAATGGTTGACTGAAAGCATCTGCCGTTGTATTTTTCAGGCTCTGGCAGAGCCTCTTAGAAGACAGCTATATCAGGCTCCTGTCAGCAAGCATTTCTTGGCATTCACAATAACGTCTGAGTTTGGTGTCTGTATATGAGATAGATTCCCAAGTGGGGCAGTCTCTGGATGGCCTTTCCTTGGGTCTCTGCTCCACACTTTGTCTCCCTATTTGCAAGAAGGACCGAAGCATCCACACTTTAGTCTTCCTTCTTCATAAGTTTCCTGTGAGTTGTATCTTAGGTATTGTGAGCTTTCGGGCTAATATCAACTTATCAGTGAGTTCATACCATGTATGTTCTTTTGTGAATGGATCATCCTCATCTCCTCCCATACCTGATCTTTCTTACCTTTCCCCCCTCTCCACTCTTCCTCCAAAGTCTCTCTCACCCTCTAATTTTATTCTTCCTTCTAAGAAGGACTGAAGCATCCACATTTTGGTCTTCCTTCTACTTGAGCTTCATATGGTCTGTGAATTTTACCTTGGGTATTCCAAGCTTTTGGGCTAATATTTACTTACCAGTGAGTGCGTACCATGTATGTTCTTTTGTGACTGGGTTGTGTCACTCAGGATGATACTTTCTAGTTCTACCCATTTGCCTAAGAATTTCATGAAGTCACTATATTTAATAGCTGAGTAGTACTCCATTGTGTAATTGTAACTCATTTTCTGTATCCATTCCCCTATTGAAAGACATCGGGATACTTTCCAGCTTCTGGCTATTATAAATAAGGCAGTTATGCACATAGTAGAGCATGTGTGCTTGTTATATGTTGGAGCATTTTTGGGCTATACTCCCAGGAGAGGTATAGTTGGGTCCTCAGGTAGTACTACGTCCAATTTTCTTAAGGATCTCTAGACTGCTTTCCATAGTTGTTTTATCAGCTTGCAAATCCACCAGCCATGGAGGAGTAATCTTCATTCTCCAAATCCTCACCAGCATCTGCTGCCAAATGAGTTTTTGATCTTAGCCATTCTGACAGGTGTGAGGTGGAGTCTTAGGGTTGTTTTGATTTGCATTATTCTGATGACTAAGGATGTTGAACATTTCTTTAGGTGCTACTTCACCATATAATAATTCTCAGTTGAGAATTCTTTGTTTAGCTCTGAACCCCATTTATTAATAGGGGTATTTGGTTCTCTGGAGTCTAACTTTTTGTGTTCTTTCTATATATTGGATATTAGCCCTCTATTGAATGTAGAATTGGTAAAGATCTTTTCCCAACTTGTTGGTTGTCATTTTGTTCTACTGACAGTGTCCTTCACCTTACAGAAGATTTGTAATTTTATGAGGTCCCAATTTGTCAATTCTTTATCTTAAAGCATAAGCCATTGGTGTTCTGTTCAGAAAATTTTCCCCTGTGTCCATGTGTTTGAGGTTTTTCTCCATTTTCTTTTCTATTAGTTTCAATGTATCTGGTTTTATGTGAAGGTCCTTTACCCAGTTGAACTTGAGCTTTGTACAAGGAGATAACAATGGATCAATTTGCATTCTTCTACATTCTGACCTCCAGTTGAAACAGCACTGTTTGTTGAAAAGTCTGTCTTCTCATTGTGATCTGGATTTTTCTGGATGTTTTGTGTTAGGAGTTTTTGCATTTTGCATTTTCTTTGACTGTTATGTCAATGTTTTCTATGATATCTTCTGCACCTGAGATTCTCTCTTTTATATTTTGTATTCTGTTGATGATGATTGCATCTATGACTCCTGATCTCTTTCCTAGTTTTTTATCTCTAGGCTTGTCTCCCTTTCTGCTTTATTGTTTTTACTTCCATTTTTAGACCCTTAATGGTTTTGCTCAATTCCTTTTCGTGTTTGTGTTTTCCTGGAATTCTTTAAGGGATTTTTGTGTTTCCTCTTTAACGGCTTCTACCTGTTTAGCTGTGTTCTCCTGTATTTTGTTGAGGGAGTTATTTATGTCCTTAACATCTTCTATCATCATCATGAGATGTGATTTTAAATCTGAATCTTGCTTTTCTGGTGGCTTATTGTATCCAGGACTTGCTGCAGAGGGACAATTTGGTTCTGATGATGCCAAGTAGCCTCGGTTTCTGTTGCCTATATTCTTGTGCTTGCCTCTCACCAACTGGTTATCTCTAGTGCTACATGCCCTAGCTGTCTCTGACTCGAGCCTGTCCCTCTTGTGTTCCAGGTTGTGTCAGAACTCTTTGGAGTTCAGTTCTCTCTGTGATGCTGTGATTCTGTGATCCTGTGATCTTGAGATCCTGGGTATCTCAGAGCTCCAGGGGATCAAGCTGCCTTTGGGATCCTGAAATTCTGGAGGACCAAGTTCCTGAGATCCTGTTGTACCAAAGTTCCTGGAAGTCATGCTTTCTTTGGGTGTTACAGGACTAGGTGGGGAGCCATAGCCCTGGTTCTGCTCTGGGCACAGGTACAAGCTGGAAAGAACCCTTGTCTCTGACTGGGCAGCAGTTTGTGTTTTTCTGGCTCCTGTGGGGGTCTCAGTTATGCCAGGTGTTGGGAAAGATGTGGCCTCAACTGTGATCTTGATTGTAACAGATCTTCAGTGATCCTGGGTGTGTCTGATTTCCTTGGAGTCTAGCTTCCTCTGTGATCCTGGGCATGTCAGAGAACCTGTGATCCTGTGATCATGGGTGCATTAAAGCATCTGGAAGTTGGGCACCCTCTAAGTGTTGTAGGAATGGGTGCAGAGCCAGTGTGCCAGGTCTGCTCTGAGTGCAGGTTCAAACTCTGGTCCTGGGCACATCAGAGCACCTGGAAGTCAGCCTTCCTCTGCCTGTTGTAGGAGTGGGTGCAGAGCCAGCAACCCAGGTCTGCTCCAGAGCAGGTTTAAACTGGAAGGAACCCTCGCCACTGGCTGGACAGGGGCTCCTGTGTCCCTGGATCCCCGGGGTCCCAGTTACTCCAAGTGTTGGGGCAGATGTTGTGGCCTCACCTGTGGTCCTGGGCATCAGTAATGTTTCTTTTACAAATGTGTGTACCTTTATGTTTGGAGCATAGATGCTAAGAATTGACACTTCATTTTGATGGATTTTTCCTTTGATGAGTATGAAGTGTCATTCCCCATCTCTTTGATTTACTTTGGTGAGAAGATTATTTTGTTAGATATTAGAATAGATATTTTTTCAATTCTTATGTTTAATGATATTGTTAATAATGTTGTTCTTAAAAACTTTAATCTTCCTTCTAGCCTACCACCCACCAGAAGTGGTAGAAAATAAAGGATATGGGGAAAGTGGACCTGTTTATAAATGGTACTTTGGAGCAACTCCCATCTGTGTTATAAGAAAATTAGGAGTTCAGTTCACAGGTCATCAGCAACAGCTTGATTCACTCACAAACATCTCACTAATATACCAGCAGTCCAGTTTGGTAGAGCTGAGATAGCAAACACAAATCAGCAGTAGTGGCAATCAAGAGACAGCCAAACCCCAGCCTCAGCACTAGTGGAACTAGATAGAACCAGAAAGGATTCCAGGAGTTCTTGGCTGTGCCTCTCTCAGCAAAGTCAAGATCAGTGAAGGCACTAGAATAACAAGCATTTCACAGCTAGCTCTATAAGCTAGCATAGCTCAGCCTCCATTACTGTTCCTTTTATAATCCCTCCAAACATCATGTGTCCACCATGGGTCTTGCCACAGCTGACATCACTCTGCCAATCAACCTGAATCCTAGGAAGCAGCAAGAAACTGCAGCACACCAACAGTTTTTTGGTGTTTCTTTCTATAGAGTCCTCACAAATAGAGCTCAACTATGCAGTGTACGGTGGAACAATGCATATATTTCATTAACAAAGAATCCTTCATCACATGTCTTTCATGTGCTTGTTTTAGTAGAACATTTTTTTCTCCTGTGTCTGCTTCATTGAAACATTTTTTTCATAAGTCTGCCTTAGTCCTGTGTCCACTTCAATGAAACATTCCTTCATGTGTTTGCCTTAACAAAACACCATCCAATAAAAATGACTTTCCAAAGAACTCATAGGTTTCCACTTCATTCTATCTTTGATATTGAAGTGTGTTTCTTGTATGCAGCCAAAGGATGGATCCAGTTTTTACATCCATTCTGTAAGTCTACGTCTTAAAATTGGGGAATTGAATCTCTAGCTGCTTGTACTCTAATGCTAATTGGGTTCCCAAACCTGTTTCCATAAGAGGTTCCGTGGGAACCTGTCCCCAGTTAATTCTGATTGGTAAATACAAATGCCAGCAATCAATAGCTGGGAAGGTGAGACATAGGTGGGGTTTTAGGATTCCCAGGCTTGGGACTATGAGGAAGCAGGAGGAGGGTCAAGAGTCATCATGAAGTACAGAAGCAAAGAGAGTGTCCTGGGTTCTGAGCCAAGAAAACATGACCCAGAGGGCTGACTAATTGGAGTTAAGAGCAACCAAGTTGGAAAATACAAATTAGTAAGTAGTAACTTGGAGTTATTGGTGGGATTCTAACAGCATGGCGGTTAGGTAGCTGCCTAGCTATTGTCCTGTTTATGACATATTAAAATGTAAAGGCTGTGTGTGTGTCTTTCAGCTGAGAATATAAATGGTCTAAGGCAGGAGGGAATCCCATGCCAGGATTTATTAAAAATATTAATACTACGTGAATCCATTGATTTTGAGAGTTATCAATGACCAATTTCTGTTATGTTGCTGTTGTTGTTGGAGGAGGTGGTAATGGCAATGATGGTACTTCCCTTCTTGTGGTTTTGCTGGTGAGAGATTATTTATTGCCTATTGTAGTCAGTCTTTGTTACTTTCTAAGTTCTTCTTTTTTCCTCCCCTCTCTATCAGTTTTCTTCTACCTTTTAAACCCGTTAGCACAGGATAGAAGAAACAAGTACAGAGAGGAAGAGAAAGAGATCCCTCAATAAAGTCAGGAGTCATAAAAAGAGGCAATGTTATCATGAGACTACTTCCTGCTGGTTAGAATCATCAAGTTCCTTGAGGCAAGTTTGATCTTTGCTTTCAAGATATCTAATTTCTTCTTGATGTTTCTTCTTTGCATATGACTACTCAACAAACCATGAACAGTAATAATAAACAACAAACAACAGCCAATCAGCAACCCAACATGCCTCTCAGGGCTCTAGCATTTATACACCCTCTAAAAAGTTCCCAGAATTGCAAACAAATATCACACAATCACAAACTATTTGAATCTGGCAAAATCATGACCCAGCTAGAGCACGAGACAAATCATAATCAGCTGCTGTGGACAATCTGATGCAGCTCCATATCTCACACTTGTGATTAAAACAAAAATATATTCAGAAATATTATATTTCTGTGTTTTTTTTAAAAAAAATCAAAATTCTAAAATTGTAATTATAGCCTATGTTTCTGTGGATGTAGTTGACCTTCTTACATTGGAGGTTTCCTTCTAGTACATTTTGTAGGTCTGGATTTGTAGATCTGTATTATTTGAATTTGGTTTTGTCATGGAATATCTTGTTTTCTCTTCTATGGTTATTGAAAGTTTTTCTGTGTACAGTAGTCTGAGCTGGCATCAGTGGTTAATTCGAGTCTACAGGACATTTGCCTAGGCTCTTCTGACTTTTATTGTTTCCATTGAGAAGTTGAGAGTAATTCTAATAGGTCTGCTTTTATATGTTACTTGCCTTATTTCCCTTTCAACTTTTAATATTCTTTCTTTGTTCTGTATGTTTACTGTTTTGATTATTATGTGTGAAGGGGACTTTCTTTTCTGGTCCCATATATTTGGTGCTCTATAAGCTTCTGGTATTTTTATAGGCATCTCCTTCTTTATTGTAAGAAAACTTTTTGGGCCTTTGAGCTCAGAATCTTCTCCTTCTTCTCTTATTATTCTTAGGTTTGGTCTTTTCATAGTGTCCCAGATTTCCTGGATGTTTTGCATCAGGAGCTTTCTAGATTTATTTTTATTTATTTATTTAGCCAGTATATCCATTTCTTCCATCATATCTTCAATGCCTTAGAGTTTCTCTTCCATCTCTTATATTCTATTGGTGATGCTTGTGTCTGTGGTTCCTGTTCCATAACTATATTCTTCATTTCCAGAATTCCCTCAGTTTATGTTTTCTTTATTGCTTCTATTTCCAGTTTAAGATTTTAAACAGTTTTATTTGTTTTCTTCAATTGTTTGTTTGTTCTTTAAGGGACTTATTCATTCCCTCCAATTGCTTGTGTTTTTCTGAATTTCCTTAAAATATTAATTTATTTTCTCCTCAAGCACCTCAATCATTTTTATAAAGTTGGTTGAGAGGTCTTTTTCTTGTGTTTCTATTGTGTTAAAATATTTAAGTCTTGCTGTAGTAAGACTGCAGGTTTCTGTTGATGACATTATGCCTTGACTGTTGTTTCTTGTGTTATTATGCTGACCTCTAGATATCTGGGTTTGGGATAATTAAATGTCTAGGTATCAATTTGTGAATTTGTCTTTGTTGGGTGTTTCGTTCTTTGGTTTCTGCTTTCTGTATGTTTTTCTTTTCTGTGTGGTCTGGGATTTTCCCAGTATGTTTGGTCTATGGTAGTGTGGGGAGTCTTTGTCCAGTTGGAGACTCGGGAAAGGCTACTAGGAAGAGTACAGGACTGGTGATAGAGTGGAGAAACACAAAGATAGTGGGATGGTAGCCTACCTGGACTTCTCCTAATTTGTCAGGTCTCTAGTAGAGTGGGGAGCCTATTCCCTTGTTGGAGATTGGGGCATAACTAGTAGGAGGGGACAGAACAGGAGACAGGATAGGACAATACCTAGATAGTTAGAAAGTGTGTAAATTTGAAGGAAGGGAAAACTACTTGGGCTTCTCCAAGTCTGTGAGGTCTCTAGTAGAGCTGGGAGTCTGCCACAGTCTGGTCTCTGACATAGCAGGGAGTCTCCACCCAGCTGGGGCCTGGGGTATGGAGATTTGAAGGGTGGGGCACTGGGGGTACAATGGGCAGAGACCAAGAGTGGGGAAGTTTGTTAGTCAGGCAGCCTACCATGACTTCTCCCAGTCTTTGAGGTCTCTAATAGTCTACTTGATCCTTAAAGTTAGAATTACTACAGCTGTTTGTATTCACTAGACATGCTGTGATATCTGTAAAAATCAAGTGTAAACCTATGAAAACCCACTTTTGTCCTTAAAAATATGTTTGTTGTTAGTTGTTCCATTTGTTCAGAATACACTCTGTCTCAGTTGGACTTCCATGGGAAATAGACAGAGTCCTCAAATTGAGATATTTTAAAATGGGATTCACTACAAAGTGATGTAAAGATCACACAACAAATGGTAGTAACTGTGTTTACAGCAAAGTTGTAGGTTCCTAAAATTATAAATGCAAAAGTGTTTTTGTTAGTTTGGCCGAACCAAGTTTCTATATTCTGCCCCACTTTTCCATTTTCCTCTCATTCAGCCAGCTTGAGTCTACTGCTATACTTTATTCCTGGGTTGTACTAAGGTGGATTCTGTCCTAAGCACGTATTCAGCAGTGTTTTGTTGATGTAACATAAACATAGACTGAAGATTTTGAATCCTCATATTATGACTTTTTAAAGCTATCACTTTCTTCTTTAATTCAATTCACTCTTTTCTGTATTTTCAGATAAGCAATTAGTAAGGGCTTCCTTTTGCACCTTGCTTTGAAATCTCCTCAGCAAAAATGTCTGATTCCATCACTCACTCATCATTCTACCCACTTCTGTAAACCAGAATAGTGCCATTGTAAATTAGTTCTCATGAGCTGGTGAGTTTTTTCTTCCTGGATTTCAGAGTGAAGGTTGCCTGATTACTGAACCCCCATAAAAGAGGGAGGATGACAGAAAGAGAAAATTGGAGGGAGATGTATTAGTCCCATTAGGAGGCCACCCTTGTGGCCTCAATTACACCAAATTATTTCCCAAAGGTTGTATTTTCAATTATCATCATTTGAGGTATAAGATTTTCAACATGTAAATTTCAAAAGAACATAATTTAGTTCATAGCAAAAGAGGAAGGTGAAGTTACCAGAAATCACAATTATAATGTGTGTTAATAAACATCAATCTTAAGAGAAGCACTCACCATAGAAAAAAGTAGCACAGAAGCCATATAAAGGAAGCCAGCAGCCAAGGCAATAAAAATACTCTTAGTCCATGCTAGGGTTCTTTCCCTGGGTAGAGGGAGTACAATGATGAGTAAGATACAGAAATTGTCACTATCACTTTTAGGATAGTTTAATTAAAGGAACCACAGTAAATCAGTCTGATAAGTGTCTCTGGAGAGAAGCAAACCCATGTAAAATCACAGAAAGAGCTGATGATGAAAGAGATAAATTGGAATTTTAAGAAAGTGATCAAGGAAGATGTTGTTATGAACATGGTAGTAGGTGGAGATTTGATGGGATGAAAGAGCATGCCACACAAACAGAAAAGACAGCTAAAAGTTACTGAGTGAAAAGCATGTTTGAGGGACACCAAGAAGGCCACTGTGACCAAAGCAGAATGAAGGACAGAAGAACTGTGAGTATAAGTGTAAATACTTATAAATATAAAAAATTATACTTATATAGGAAAAGTACAGGTAATTGGGTTGGACTTTATAAGCCACTTTGAAGACTTTGTCTCTTAACATTTGAAATAGTTGCAAATCAAGGATTTTTGTGTGTGGAAGAACATAATCTGATTTAAACTTTATTAGTGTCTCTCTAGATTATGACTTGGGAATATAAAAGAAGTAGGACTGGGGCAAGAATAATTACTAGAATACAATAGATCGCTGCAGTGAAGGCAAAAAGATAAGAACACAATGAGTTAGTGGAGAAGGCAATCACTCAGTCAGGAAGAAGACAGAGCAGTGATTCTCAACCGATGGGTCACCTAAGACCATCCAGTATATTAGATATTTACATTAAGATTCATAACAGTAGCAAAATTATAGCTAGGAAATAGCAACAAAAATAATTTAATTATTGGATGTCACTACCACATGAAAAACTGTATTAAAGGGTCACAGAATAAGAAAGGTTGAGGACCACTGGTATAGAGGTTTATTTACAAGGATAATACTGTTTGTTTGCTGATACTATAAGAGATTAAACCAGTGCTCTGCCCCGAGCTACACTCCTCCCGCAGAGGTGAGTATAGATGCTCTAAAGGTGACATTGAGCACTATAGTGCTGGACATATAGCTATGATGAAATAGATAGATAGATAGATAGATAGATAGATAGATAGATAGATAGATAGATGATAGATAGATAGATAGATAGATGATAGACAGATATAATATGCATATGTAGTGTATGAGCATGTTTGTGTATAGTGTGTGTTCATGTGTGTATGTGAGTATATGTATGCATATATATGCAAATACACACATATATATATGTATGTATGTACACACATACCACAAACATACATACACACTCAAACATACACTACACACAAATATATATACAAATATATACACATACACATACTACATACAAACATACACACGTACACATGCATACTATGCACAAACATATACATACACACACATACATACTACATGCACTACATACATACACGTAGGTACTATACCTATATGTACATATACAAACCTACATATACATACAAACATACACTACACACATATACACAAACACACACATGCATACTACAACACACACATACACACATACTACATACACATACACACTATAGACAAACATAATATACTTACATACTACACACAAACACATACTACACAAACATATACATACTAACATAAACACATATTCACAAATTCATATTTTCCCCAGTCCTTTATAACACGGTGAAGGCAGTATGAATTCCCATTCAGAGAATTTGAATCTCAGGTTCATCACTGTCCCATGCTCCCTTTAGATTTCTCTCAGCTCCAGTAGGTGGAAGAGGGAAAGCCCACCATGACAGTCTCCTGGCATTAGAGGAGGCGGTTGAGTTGATGTTGACCTTTTAAATACAGTCAGAAGTGTGCTAATTCCGTTGCTGCCCTTTCTTTTTGTCTTTATAACCCATATAAAGTCAAAGGAAAAGGAACCTATTTCCTTTAATGGCACCAGAAAAATTTCCCATTTGTAATTGGCTTACTATTTCCTACCATTTTTCAGAAGAAAAAAAATAATAACCTCATTTCAATTTTTCCCCTTATTCTTAAAATATTTACAGATTTTTTAAAAGTCCCTAAATGCAAGCTTGCAATAAGAAAAGTTAACTTTTATTTTTTTTTGTCAGCCCTAACCTGGACATCATCTGTACAAATGTAAGCTAGTATCTGGTCATTTTTACTTTTTTTACGTGGGACACAGGTGGTATACTCCTTAAATGTCCTGCAGAGGTGAATATCCCACACTTGAGTTTTCTTATCAAAATGTACATTTAACAAGTCTCTGTTTGATTCGAATCAAATAATCCACCTGAAAGTTAGATTCATTCTTCCAATTTACCTTTCTTCATTTAAATAGCTTTACTGTTCCTTGCCTAGTGTCTTACACACAGATCGCACTGAATAAGTGACTGCTGGATTTAATAGATAGGAAGACTAGAATAGGATATTATCTCTCTTGTCTCCTCCTAGGTTACATTTCTCTAATCTTTAACAATTTGCTACAGTTTTGTCAGACAATTACACCATCTACCAGCTCTCTACGCGTTCTTGCTTACAATCTCATTATACATTTAAGATTCTTTGCCTAGACTCTTTTCTTACCTTTTCACAAGTAAATGTACCCTAATCATAGAAAGTTGAGAGTAGAGAAATAAAGCAGTTTTAATGTGCTTGCAGCCAAAACTTTTATTCTGTATTATATTATAAACTTGTAATTACACTGAAAGAATATTGCATCTTCACTTTTGAGTGATATATTATATTGATGGCCTTATTCTTTACATAGTCTCAGAACAACAATAAAAACTGCCAATGATTCTTTCTTATAGGAGCTTTTATTTTTTCAGAGAAAAATGATTTATTAAGAACTTATAAAAAACAAAACTATAAATACAGAAAAATATAATATCTGAGGCTATATAAATCAATATCCTATTCTCACTCCTAGTTTTATTTTTCCAGTGAAATATGAACTTGATGGCCTCAAAAATGATGTTTCTGGTGACGAGAATTCATGAGAAACATGCAAAGTCAAACTTGTCATATTAAGTGACAAGACACATACTGAATATGAATTGATAGCTGGATGAACAGTTGGATTCAATGGACAGAAAAGTCTGATAAATCTGAAACAGCCTGCTTTTTCCAGTAAGTAGACAGCCAACATCTTCATTAGAGAGCACTGAGGGTTAACATTGTCAGAAGCCATTTTATAAGAGCCAGAGTCTCTAACTTGAAGCTTTAGTGAGAACTTTAAGAGGTGGAGCCTGGTGAGAAGTGCTCCTCTCACTGGATGTTTTCCCCTTTCCTCTTCCTCAGCCCCCAATCCCCTCTTGACCTTGAACTTTTGCTTACAGAGCCTAGCACTTCCAGTCTCCAGCAGCTTCTGCTTTTATTACAAAGGGGCTTATGTCCTTTACTTTATGTAGCTCACTGGAAAAATGACCCTCGGTAGTCTCAAAGCAAAGCACTTTTTTTTTTTTGAGGGATTGATGTCAGCAAAACAGAGAAATAGGAACTCCCAGATTCAACTTCTCCCTACAAACACTGCAAAAATTCATGGGAGATTTCCTTAAAGGAAAATAAAAACAATAAGCTGAAATCTCCATGCACCTATGGAAGAGCATGAAGTCAGATTCACTGAGGCTGGGAACACCTGAAACATCTCACCAGAAGAGTGAAACACCTCCCAGCCACACTGGGAAGGAGTTGGTTCGGTATATCCAACACCTCAGCCTGGGGCCTCCTTGAAAAACTGACTTCTTCAATAGTCTTTGTGTTCTAAAGAGTCAGGAATGGACTAGAACATTGCATTGGCCTTTCTCTCCTCTAAGGACAAACTAAGCAGAAAGCTACATTTCTCAGCTCCCCCTAGGAATGAATTAGATCCTCAAATTTCTTTGTAGTTTTACCCTGCCTTTGGGTAAAATGCTTGTCTTAAAATCTCCAAAGTCAGGGATGGTGATTCCCCAGAAGTTCTTTTATTGTTGAGAATAGTTTTTGCTATCCTGGGTTTATTATTATTTCAAATGAATTTGAAAATTTCTCTTTCTGACTCTATGAAGAATTGAGTTGGAATTTTGATAGAGATTACATTGAATCTGTAGATTGCTTTCAGCAAGATGGCCATTTTACTATATTAATCCTGTCAATCCATGAGCATGGGAGTTTTTTTTTTTTTCTACTTCTGAGATCTTTGATTTCTTTCTTCAGAGAGTTGAAGGTCTTGTCATATAGATCTTTCACTTGCTTGATTAGTGTCACAACAAGGTATTTAATATTATTTATGACTATCATGAAGGGGGTATACAGAGCAATAGTGGTAAAAAACTGCATGGTATTAGTACAGAGACAGGCAAGAAGATCAATGGAATAAAACTGAAGACCCAGAAATGAACCCACATACCTACTGTCACTTGATCTTTGACAAAGAAGCTAAAATCATCCAGTGGAAAAAAAGACAGCATTTCCAACAAATGGTGCTGGTTCAACTGGCAGTCAGCATGTAGAAGAATGCAAATTGATCCATTATTATCTCCTTGTACAAAGCTCAAATCCAAGTGGATAAAAGACCTTCACTTAAAACCAGATACACTGAAACTAATAGAAGAGAAGGTGGGGAAGACCCTCGAATACCTAGGCACAAGGGAAAAGTTCCTGAACAAAACACCAATGACTTATGCTCTAAGATCAAGAATTGACAAATGGGACCTCATAAAACTGCAAAGCTTCTGTAAGGCAAAGGACATTGTCAATAAGACAAAACAGCAACCAACAGATTAGGCAAAGATCTTAACCAATCCCACATCCGATAAAGGGTTAATATCCAAGATATGCAAAGAACTCAAGAAGTTAGACTCCAGAGAATCAAATAACCCTATTAAAAAATGGGGAACAGAGCTAAACAGAGAATTCTCAACTGAGGAAGCATGAATGGCTGAGAAGCACCTAAAGAAATGTTCAACATTCTTAGTCATCAGGGAAATGTAAATAAAAATGACCCTGAGATTCCACCTCACACCAGCCAGAATGGCTAAGATCAAACACTCATGTGACAGCAGATGCTGGCAAGGATGCGGAGAAAGAGGAACACTCTTCCATTGTTGGTGGGATTGTAAGCTGATACAACCACTCTGGAAATCAGTCTTGTGGTTCCTCAGAAAATTGGGCATAGTGTTACCTGAGGACTCAGCTATACCACTCCTGGGCATATACCCAGAAGACGCTCCAACATATAACAAGGGCACATGCTCTACTATGTTTATAGCAGCCTTATTTATAATAGCCAGACTGGAAAGAACCCAGATGTCCTTCAACAGAGGAATAGATACAGAAAATGTGGTACATTTACATAATGGAATACTACTCAGCTATTAAAAACAATGACTTCATGAAATTCTTAGGCAAATGGATGGAACTGGAAAATATCATTCTGAGTGAGGTAACCCAGTCACAAAAAAAACCACACATGGTATGTATTCACTGGTAAGTAGATAATAGCCCAAAAGCTTGGAATACCCAAGATACAATTCACAGACCTTATGAAGCTCAAGAAGAAGGAAGACCAAAATGTGGATGCTTCAGCCCTTCTTAAAAGGGAGAACAAAATACTCATGGAAGGTATAGGGTGGGAGAGACTTTGGAGGAAGAGTGGAGAGGGGGAGAGGGGGACAAGATCAGGTATGGTAGGAGACAAGGATGATATACAGATGGTCAGAAATTTGAATAGCGTTGTGTAGCAATGGGGTATGGGGAACTAGATGTAGCTACCAGCAAGTCACAGATGTCAGAAAAGTAAAAGGATCCCAGGACCTAACAGGGAGGAGATTAGCTGAAATACCCAACAAAGTGGGTTTGGAAGGGAGAACCTGTAGAGACCATACCCAGAGGTTAAACAAGGCTCCTGGTTGGGGGATGGTGCCACCCACTCATCTCCAAATTCTTAACCAAGAATGGTTCCTGTCTAAAGGAAATACAGGGACAATGTACGGAGCAGAGACTGAAGGAAAGGACATCTAGAAACTTTCCCATCTGAAGATCCATCCCATATACAGACACCAAACCCAGACACTATTGCAGATGCCAAGAAGTTCTTGCTGACAGGAGCCTGATATAGCTGTCTTCTGAGTGGCTCTGCCAGAGCCTGACAAATACAGAGGTGAATGCTCAGAGCAAACCACTGGACTGAGCACTGGGACCCCAACGGAAGAGTTAGAGAAAGGACTGAAGGAGCTGAAGGGGTTTATAACTCCATAGGAAGAACAGCAACATCAACCAACCAGATCCCCCAAAGCTCCCATGGACTAAACCACCAACCAAAGAGTACACATGGAAGGATCCATGGCTCTAGTTGCATATGAAGCAAAGCATGGCATTGTCTGGTATCAATCGGTGACGAAGCCCTTGGTCCTGTGAAGGCTTGATTTCCTGGTATTGGGGAATGTCAGGGCAGTGTGGTGGGAGTGGTGGGTGGGAGGGGAAGCACCCTCATAGAAGCAGTGTGAGGGGGGATTGAAGAGTGAGGTTTCAGTGGGGAAACTGGGAAAGGGGATAACATTTGAAATATAAATCCATAAAGTATCCAATTAAAAAAAATTAGTGAAACAAAGAGTTAGGGCTTTGAGAAAAATAAACAAAATGAACTAACTCTTATCCAAACTAATAGTGTTGTGTAGCAGTGGGGTATGGGGCACTAGATGTAGCTAAAAGTTGGACTGAGAATATCCAAATTAACAAAATCAGAAAAGAAAGTGGGAATAGGAGAACAGATACCAAAGAATATATAAGTGAATAATTTTCTCTTGATAGATACCACTTACCAAACTTAAATTAAGATCAGATAAACAATTTAAATAGCCATATAATCCCTAAAGAAATAGAAGCATTCTTTGAAAGGCTCCCAACCCAAAGAAGCCTAAGTTCAGATGGTTTTAATGCAAGATTCTACCAGATTTCAAAGAACAGTTAACACAAACACTCTTCAAATTATTTCACAAAATAAAAAGAGAAAGAGCATTACCCAATTTATTTTATGAGGCCTCAGTTCCCCTGATATCCAAACCACACTAAGACTCAACAAAAGTACTCAGTAAAATACTCACAAACCAAATCCAAGAGCACATCAAAAAGATCATCCACTATGATCAAATAAGCTTCATCCTAGAGATTCAGAGATGGTTCAACAAAAGTAAATCTGTCAATGTAACCCACCATTTAACACTGAAAGAAAAATAGAGGAGAAACATGATCATCTCATTAGATGCTGAAAAGCCTTTGACAAAAATCCAGCATCTCTTCACATCCTGGAAAGATCAGGGATAGAAGGGACATACATGTTTAGGAAATTTACAGCCAACATCAAATTAAATAGAAAAAAAAAAAAAAACTCAAAGCAATTCCACTAAAATAGGAAGAAGACAAAGTAATTCACTTTCAGGACGGGCCTGAGATTGAATACCTTTTGTAAGGATGGTCTGGGAAGAAACGTTTAACTGGCCACGCCCTCTGAACTTTAGGTATCTCATTAATATGGAGATCTGTATTGAGGCTCTATGGCCTGTAGTTACCATTTCTACCTGTGGAGGGGCTAGTGGGCATTGTCCTAAGTGCCTGAAAGGTGCAAATTGCAAATTGATGGAGGTCCTCAGCCTCATGTCAGAAACCTGGTGTCTGGGAGCCTGGCAAAATACATGTCATCTTTTGCAGGGAAACCTGTGGGATCTCCAAACTGCGGGGTCTCCAGCCATCTCCAGCAGGTGCTCAACTAGAAACCATGCTGTCCTTCATGGTCCTACACCAGACATTTCTATTCTGCACCTGTAAGGACAAAATTTGAAATGTGCAGCTTGAAACAAAAACAGAAATTCATGGTCAGCAAAGACCACCAACAACTTGTTACAATTAGCCATAATAATAATATAACCAGTTCCTTCAGGGGCAGAGTGACTAAAGATGAAGGGACCAACAAGGACATACTCTGACATGTTTAGACAAGCCCAAGTGAGTGATGGGCCACCTGGTGCCTACTTCCCCCCTCCCTGTCTAGGAAGTCCAAGGTTTCATGGTCAAAGATAAATTAGTCATCCTGCCAGCTCACACGTAGCCACTTCTGCAAGTTGCTGATGTTTGAAATATCTTATCATGTGTAACCTTGCCAAACTTTCCCACCTTTCCCTACCCCTACCCATAAATAGCCCAAACCTCTGGGGCTCGTGGTCGGATCCTCTGTCTCCTGCATGAAATATGTTCCGGCCCAAGGGCCCTTGCCATTAACCTACCTTATGCAATTGCATCGAGGAGGTCTCTTATGTGTCCTTGGGTGAGCACTGTCCGGACTTGAGGGAGGGTCCCCTCAGGGGTCTCTCACAGCTCAAAATACTTTTTCACTCTCCCAACTAGCCTCAAAGGTCCTAAGGCAAGGTCAAGCTTATCACATCAATACAGCCCTCAGTATGGACTCTTTGTTTCTTATTGCTCTGATCAATACCTGACAAAAAACAAGTTAAGGGAGGGAGTGTTGATCTTGGAATTTAGTCTATCCTGATGGGGAAAGACTAAATTCCCCATGGCGGAAAGAAACATGAGAAAATTGGTCATATGGTGTCTATTACCAGGAAGCAAAGAATAGCCAAGAAGTGGGGTTGGACTACAAATCTTTACTGCCCACCTTTGGTGACCCACTTCCTCCAGTGAAGCTCTGCCTTCAAAAAGTTTTGCAACCTTCTAAACCAGTACCACTACTAAGGACTAAGTGTTTGAACACATGAGCCTATCAGATACATTTCATATTCAAACCACAGTGCTCTTATTGAAAAAGAAAGAAAAGACAGTACTTTAATGATACTGAGAAAATTGCAAACCCATATGCAGAAGAATGAAAATAGATCTGTATCTCTCACTTTGCACAAAAATCAACTCACAATGTGTCAAAGACCTTAATGTAAGAACTGGGAGAGATTGCTAGAGGAAAACATACATAAAACTCTTCAAGATGGAAGCTAGGTAAAGACTTCTTGAAAAGAATTCCAGTAGCACAAGAAATAATCGCAAGAAATGACAATAGCATGGTATAAAATTAAACAAAGAAACAGTCAGAGTAAGAAGACAATATACAAAAGGACCACACAGTCCAGCTCGAGCTCATCTGGGAATATGTGGTCTTCCTGAGACCTATCAGACACATGTTAAAAACTAAATGTATAGTAATTATAGGTAGCACCATCACTTAGATACGACATTTCTGATCAGCACTGTTAGCTCTTCATAATTCAAGCATTGGCTCTTGACAACACCAGAGCTGCCATGGTACCACGCTCAGACGTAGGCCTGGGGGATTAAAGGAAGACACAGACTCAGGTCATTCATTATGAGAGAATGCTGAAGCTTTTACTGAGCAGGTTCAATACATACATCAAGCCAGCGAAGGAAAAACACAAACAGGAACTCAACTGGGGGGCAATAGGATGTCAAGTGTAAATTCCCTTCCTGGGGCACCATGCCTACATCAGGATGTTTTGATATTAGAAAAAGAGTAGAATGTTACTTAGTAGACAGCAGCACATGGAAAGTCTCAGCCAGGGCATGGCAGCCATTCTGGGTCCTGCAGGTTCTCAGTATAGTTCAACATTTACAATATTCTGTGCCATGATTCCAATTGTCAGTTTCTGAATATTTCTTTCCTTCTAATAATGCTTTTGTCCCCTGTGCTTTCTTGAAATATACCTTCAGTCCCACAAATCTTCTGTTTATTAAGTACATTACAGTTCTCTATTATTTTTTAAGTTAATGTCAAGTCTAATTTATATTAAACAAGCCCCGAACTGACTATGTATTTAAAAATAAACCATCTTTTTTTGCAGGGGAAGAGGAGAAAGGGGAGGTTAGATTTACTTTACCCCAATTGTCTTACCCTTAAAGGTTTTTTGTTATTTTTAAATTTCGATTGCTCCTTGTCTAACAAATATATGAAGAAATAAGTGGGAAGTAAACTAAATAATGCAAAGAATATTTTACATTGGGATGAAGGAATGAGTATTCAATTGTTGAGTGACCACAGAGAATATTCAATGAATCCTTCATTGATTAGAGTGAATATCTTATGCCTTTCCACAACTCGATCCATCACTTGAAAGGTGAACATTTTATTGATGTGGGAATTTATTTTCAACTTTCACATTCTATGACCCATAGACTTTGAGACAAAACCACCTACAGAAACTCATGGAGGTCTATTTCAAGCTCCATGACTATTGCCATATACAATATACATATACATATACATCATATACATATACACATACACATACACATACACATACACATACACATATACATCATATACATATACATATACATATACATATACACACTGTCACTGTCTTCAGACACACTAGAAAAGGGCATAGAGTTCCATTACAGATGGCTGTGAGCCACCATGTGGTTGCTGGAAATTGAACTCAGAACCTCTGGAAGAGCAGCCAGTGCTCTTAGCCACTGAGCCATCTCTCCAGCCCAGTGTATGAGTTTTACCTAGTGGGAGACATAACTGAAGCAAAAAAAAAAAAAAAAAAACCCAGAGATCCAAAGCTAGAGAGATGATTCTGTGGGATATGACAGGCAATCTTAACCTGATAGCACTGTGCTTTTGCCTGCCCAGAAATTAACTGCTCTATCCCAGCCGTTAGAGTGCTCAGACCTGACTAATAATTTACACAGGTCCCCTGTGATGGCTACAAATGGAGTAAGGTAGACCTTTAGGGCCATTGATCTTCACTCGGGAATGTCTGGGAGAGCCTAGTGGCCTGCAGAGGAGATAAAAACAGAATAATAGGCTGTGAAGAATTAACAGCTGCCTTTTCCTCTATAAAATGTACCTATCACTATGGAAAAAAAGATAAAATCATCATTTTCTTATTATATAACAGGAGAGTAAGAAATAACTGGAGGAAGACAAGCAGTTTCCTGCCCAGCGCTGGATATCATGGACAAGTTATAATGCACACCTTTATGGTGCCCATCTTTAAAACCCCACCTCACCCCCCTACCGAACAGCATGATGTATGGCTCTAAAGTTGCCACCCTTCTTCTAGCAGTAAGAATAAAGTTATTTAAGCTAAATTTGAACTGAGCCTAAGTCTTTGGTTTGTCCCAGTGAGTTCAAACACCGCAATACACAAACTCACATACAGGCCCTAACCAACTGAGGAGCTATTTTTAGCAGCTAGTGAGAAAGAGAAGTCCATGTTCTTCATGGATGGGGTCCCTGGTAACTAGATCATGCTGTAGTGAATTGCTCTTGAAGGCATCACTAACTGTATGCAGTGGGTTATAAAATAAATAAATTTTGAAATAAATATTAAAAGAAGGGGATGAAGTAGGAGAGGGATCTAAAGAGAGTTGGTTAGAAGGAGTCAGGTATTGATATTGTCCACGTACACGTATAAAATCCTTAAAGAATAAACAAAAATTAGGAGAGGAAAAACTGTGTGGCAGTCGTGGAATCAAAAGAAAGAAACAAATCTTATTTTATTTCTTTGTCTGATTGTTAATAGACAAGCAATAGGCTAAAATATCCATTTCCCACAATCAGAGCATCAAGGCCTTTGGTATTGAGTATTGTGTAAGCTGCCAGGAGGTCTGCCATGGAGTCTGCTTTCATGATTACAGCAGGTTTTCTCTCCTCTGATTTTTGACATTAATGAAGTCAGCCAATCACTTTATCTTCTTTTCAAAATCTACAAGCACCTTCAGTCTGATCTGCAGCCTGAGTGGGGTCAGTCCTTCTGTCTCGTTAAGTTGATTTTACATATTTTGGAACAGCTCAACTTGCTTTGTCCTACCTGTATTTCAATCCCCTGGGTCTGCATAATGTTCTTCCAGCTCTAAATCATATGAGAGGCACCTCACTGCTATGAGTTCTTCCCCCTCATAGATGAATAACTACATTCAGGGACAGAAATGTCACTTTGCCCATTACACTATCTACTTCCTCTCCTGGGTGGAAATTCACCTACACTTGTCTTTTGAAAAACCCCAGGGGCCTCCCTCAGGCACAGAGCAGCAGCCTAAGAATAGTTCCCCACCTCACCCTACCACACAAAAATCTCAAAGTCCCTGACTAATACCAAGGTATGAATTATAAAGACCAGTATAGCCTGGTCTCCAGAGATTAAAAATAAAGTTTTAAGAACTGTCAATGAAGGGTACTAAACTTAGGTTTTCCTCCTGCGATGATTGCTTAGCTCTAGTTATCTCAAAATGGCAAAAGTTTTCATGAAAACTGTGAAAAATCAGAATTTAGCAACCACAGTATGTTGCTGATAGTCTCACATCTGTTAGTTCTTATAGCAGGTAACCAGGTAAGGACCTGAACACGTATCTTGGGGAATGTACAGCTAAGGTACAAAATGGCAGGAATAAATCAATAGACGGAATACAGTGTGGAGAATGTTTATGAAAGCAATGTATAGAGCCTAACCCTCTTCCTATTCTAATCCCTTAAGAAACATATGCCCTGCTTTCATTGCAGCAGCCAGTGAAGAATAGAAGCAGGCAGTGGGTTCCACACTGGCCCTGATCATCGTTTCCTTCCCTTCTAGTATTGGAGCTGCTGGATGACAGAAGTCATATATTAACTCAACATCAGCAGAAAGGATGAAGCATCTATGGTATCCAGTTTGTATGCTTCACCAACCCACTTACTAACCATCTTGGAAACCTTCTTCAATGCATCCTTTGAAATTTGCAAGGCCTTCTGAAATTGCTTTACTTAGACACTGAAGGGACTATCACCTTCTAGTTTTTAGTACAGTTGATCACACCAACTTTGCTTTGTGTGTCATTATAAAACAAGAAGAAACAAACAGTGAGGATGTGATGTCTATTCCTAGTTTGTCAACTTGACTACATATGGAATGAACTACAATCCAGAAATGGAGGGCATACTTGTGATATTGATCTTGAGGCTGGAAGACACAGGCTTCTGACCTGGATCTTGACATGGAGATCTTGAGGCATAGTGGCCATGAAAAGCTTAGGCCAGTTAAGGTTGTCTATCCCTTTAATCCCAGGAGACTGAAGCAAGTAGATCTCTAAGTTCAAGGTCAGTTTAGGACAAAGCAAGTTCCAGATCCAGGCATGGTGGTACACGCCTTTAATCTGAGCCATATCTTCTGCTGGAGGCCTACATAAGGACATTGAAAGAGGGAAGATTTGCTCTTCTTCTCTTGCTTGCACTTACTTGCCAGCACATCTGTTGGAACCTACCTCTTCAGGATTCCAAATTATACAGAAAACCAGGTGAAGCAACTAGCCTCACAAACTGAGCAACTGTTAAATTTTTGGACTTCCCATTCACAACTGCACATTGTTGGGTTAGTTGGATTATAAGTCATTATCATAAATTCCCTTAATATTTAGACTCTCCGTAAATTCTGTTACTCTAAAGACCCCTGAATAATGCAAAACGAAAGCAGTTCTGTACATGTTTATCCTCTTCCAAATCTGATAGCATATGCCAAACCCAGTGCTGCCCTTGGCTCATCCAGTATGTACGGTCCCAAACGTGTAAGCACTTGAATAGACCCATCTTTCTCTTTGTCTTCTCAAATGACTGCCCGATTTTTACTGATTTAACTCATTATTTGGCCACAAAACACAACATTTTTCCTCCTCTTATCTAACCGGTTTCACTTCTGATCAATTCTGCTTTATGTGAGAAACTCTAGGAAATAAAGGAGCAACATTGCCCAAGCCCTGGGAGACTCCAGAGTCCTGACTTCAGGACAAGAATGGGAAGATGAATGAGTGAGGGCAAGTCAGAAAGATGAAGGGGCAGCCAAGCAGGGAGACAGAAAATAAGAACAGTATGCTCCAGGAAGATATGACATTTTCAGGAAAGAAAGAAAGAAACAGAGGGGGAGAGAGGGGAGAAGAGAGATAGGAAGAGAGAAAAGAAAGGAAGGAAGAAAGAAAGGGAGGAGAAAGAAAGAAAGAAAGAAAGAAAGAAAGAAAGAAAGAAAGAAAGAAATTATACATCTGCGATTGCAAGAAACATCAAAAATAGAATGGATCTATAAGCCCAGAAACCAATTAATGAGGAAAGTTAAAACATGGGGTTCAGCTGCTGATGTTGCTTACAGTAACAGAAACTGAAAACTGTACTTACCGTTGTTGCAGCACTTGGTAAGAACAGAATCTAGGGACTGTGTCAGTAGATAAATGAATGGATGAATGAATGAATGAATGAATGAATGAATGAATGAGTAAACCAGTGGTAGGTTGTCCTTTCTGTGTAGCATTTCCATGTGTCATCTCTGGTATAGCAGTTCTCAGAAGGTAAAAGTAAGAACTAACTAGCCTATACTGTCAGATATTCCAATAAATTGGGCACTTTGAATTCCCTTGTCACTTATATGGGTTAATAAAAACTTAGGGTAAAGATCCACAAATTTGGCTGAAGATTGGACTCTGGGAAATTTTCAACTCAATCAGTACTAATCTCCGGGGCTATCACTCTGCAGTACCTTTCGTTGTCAGATTTCATCTACAAAAAAAAAAATCACTGTGAATGGTGAAAGCATAGAGAGTACACTGTCATATTTGAGTGCTTTTCTTTATAAACCCAATCCTAGTCACACCTATGGTAAAACAACCACTGGGAGAAAAGAAACATCTTTTCTGATGTGATTAAGATACTCAGTACATAACTGAGAAACACTCTAACAGAAACAAAGTCAAGTCTTTACAGCTGTATGATTTCAGTGGCCAAAGGTGGTTGGCTATGAAACATCCTTTACATCCAAAGAAACAAAACAGGTTATGAACTGTGGATAATTTAACTGGCAAAACGTTGGCAAGCAACATTTAAAAATCAGTTTTCAAGCCTTTGCAAGTATTAAAACATCTCAAACAAATATAAAATGTACTCTTAATAATTATTGATTTGATTTTTGTCTCCAAATATTTGCTGAAACTTAATGTTATGCTCCCATATGTAGCTATAATGACAAGAGAGAAGGATGTTTGCACAGTGGTAGTACAGGATATTTTGTCACACTGTGAACCCTGATTGGGTTATTTACTGGGAAAAAAAGTTTCTACCTGTGGTGTGGCTCAGTCTTTAGCACACACCTTTAATCCTAAATGGTGAAGGTGAAGTTAGTTTGCAGAAGGAAGCACTCATATTTGAAAGTGATATCTAATTGAGTGCTAGACAAAGTGATGAATCAGAGAAAGATTTGACAGAATAGGATATGCCCAACTCTCACAAGAAGAGAGAGGAAAGGAAAGCTACTTGAGTGGAGCTGTGCAGAGAAGAGAGGGAAGGCAGTTTTACTGGCACAGTTGCAGAAAGAGAGAGAGAGTGAGAGAGAGAAATCAGTCATCTTGGAGAAGAATTTGAGCCACAAGAGTTGGGCCAGCCAGCCAGAGTTCAGATAGAACTAGGAGTGGTGAGAGTATTCAACAGTGAGCCTCAAAAGCTGAAAACATTCTAGGCCTAGATAGATTTTACAGAGGCTAGAAGTTTCGAGAACTCTGCCTAAGTTATCAGACAAGAGCAGTAAGTCTGGGAGATGACACATACCTCAGGAGAACTGTCTCGAGCCCAGTATGTTATCTGTTGTGAGCAGGTTGTGATAAGGTTTTAGGGTCCCCGTGGGGAGAGGAGCAACAGGTCCTCTCCATTCAGGAATCGTATACAGGATTGACTGTGAGATGGTCAGTTCCAGGAGAGGGGAAAGAGTAGGCCAGAGACAGAGGTTCGATATTTAATTACTCTTTAATAATGCACAGCAAACAATATATTATCACCAATGCCAAAGCTATTGTAACAACGAGGTATTGCCACATTTCCTATACATTGTCTCTATCAATATCAGCACAATGAACACAAATAATAAATTGCTAATTACCAAAGAAATAAACATAGCAGTAAGTACATTATTAATTGTGGGTTATCCGACCTGAGTCCTTATGATTGCAGTTTCCAGCAGTTTAGGACCGGAGGGTGCTTGACCATGAAGATAGGGGCGTTCCAAGGCTTCCAGTAGCTCAGGTCTGGAGAGTGCTTGACCACGAAGATAAGTCTCTCAGCTGGTGCTTTGGTGATCCATGCTGCAGAGTGCTCCGTCTCTTGGCTGCAGAGGAGGCCTGAGCGGAGGATCACGCTAACACCAGTGTGATGAAGTGTTCCAGCCAAGGGCTCCTCTTTTATGCTTGAATTGGGGTTACTTCTGACATACACAGCAGATAACTAGATGTGTCTGGTTATCTGTGGGCTATGACTTCATTGCAGGTGGACATTTTGGTTACCATAATACTTTAAAACGTGTCCAAACTTGTTTTCTGGACTTGTCCAGACTTGTTTTCTTTCCTATTACAATATGGAGTCAGCTCTGTTAAGGACCTGCTCCTTACATTAATAAAAGTTACCTTTACACAGTAACCCAAGTCTTCTTTCAAATCCTGGTTTCTAGTTAACACTCTTATGTATAGTTCCATTGACAGTGATAAAGATTTAGAGGACTGAATGGACACTCTCATGTCCATATCACTGATAAATGCAACAATGTTGAAAATTCCCGAGCCTAGACTTATAAATCAGGTTCAGTGTATTTGGGGCTGGAGAGATGGCTCAGCAATTAAAAAGGCTTGCTGCTCTTGAACAGGACCTGAGTTCAGTTCTCAGCACCCATATCAGCCAGTTTATAATCACCTGTAACTCCAGCCACATGGAAATCTGACACCTTCTTCTAGCCTCCCCAGATACATATATCTATCTGAACCCTGTCTTACACACACACACACACACACACACACACACACAAATGCACGTGCGCATACACATGGGTACACATGTGTGCATGTGTATGTGCGCACGTACAAAATACAAGAACTATTTAATTATAGATGATAGCCATACCTTCAGAAAGTTCTGTCCAGATTTGTTTGCCCCCATGCCCTTGAGCAGGACACTGTGGTCAATGGGGCATATGGCATCTCACCTAAGAAACAGAGAGACAAAATCCAAGGAGAAGAGCAAGATGTAGCCTCAAAAACATCCCCAGTGCTCATGTTCTTCAATGAGGCCCCCTTTTTCTTTTTTCTTCTATTTATTCCATTTTCTAATAATACTATCAACTATTATATTTTAAAAATATATAAATTATTATGTATATTTATGATGAATCAACCAAGCGGATAAAACTGTCATCAGACCAGAGCACTCATGAACTAACTGTCTCTGGAAATACCCTTGCAGGCACACTGAGAGTTATGCTTTATTAGTCTCCTGGGCAATAAAGTTAATAGTCAAAACTAGCTATTACAAGCATAAGCACCTCCATCATGGGTCATTTCAAAAGCTTCCTGGATGCCAAAGTTTAGGCACTACTCTATAGAAAAAGAATAGCAAATTTGGCAAATGTTCAAAGTCAGCTAAAGGCAAGACAAGAAAAGAACTGTACTTTCTATATGAACCAGATATTTACAACAACAAAGATAGTGGTTCAAGATGATGGATGATTAAAGGCACCTCTTGAATCAGAGAAGAGAGAGGGCTTCTGTATGTAAGTACAGGGCTTGCTTCCTTGGGGAAAAGTGAAGAGATGGAGCTACTTGTGGACTTCCTGGATGAGCATGCTATTTGATCATCTGCTTGGCTTCTCTCTACCTGCATGCAGCCATCCAGCAATCAGAGGTCCTGGGCCACACTGTTCACATGGAGGCTATGTTACCCATCACTCCTACACTACTGCTAGGAGAGTTTTCTTTCTTTAATTAAATCTCTGGGGTAAAAGATCTTTCAAATTTGAAAAACTTCTGGAATGCTCTACAGAAGTAAGCAAATTAAAGAGGGGAGAACACAGGGCTAGCCAATTATTTGGTAAGGAAGTAGGAAGCAGGAGCTATTCTTTTTAAGAGATCATCAGTCAGGGTATAAAGCATTCCTAATAGTCATAGGCATTGTCCTCTTTACAAAGCCTTTGAAGAGAGAATCAATGAGCTTTGTTGCAGCACAAAGACAAGGGTTTCTCAGACTGTCACAGTGAGAAAAGCTGACATTCATTAGTGTGAGACTGAGCATTTTCCCCATATCACAGTCAGTGTGGAGGCTCTTGTCTTTACAGCCCTTCACTTAGTTGTCTGTCTACTTTACCATTATTAACCAAATTGAACTTCAGCAGAAATACAGATTATGTGTCTATAATTTATTCTCTGCCACTCATCTTTCCTCCTAAAAAATTAATCATGGGTTGGATTTTTCTTACTATTCATAATCATCATTAATGAAATTTACCTCCCATGTATACATATATGTATACATATATACATATGCTATTTATTCAAACTGCTTTGCCGGTTTTGAGGCAAATTAACCACATGCCTATGTCCCATGAGACTTCAAAATTCACGTGGTAGATACTTGTCACTGACTCATCTGCATCTTGTTACTGCCCAAATGCCTGTCTACCTTTCAACCTTCCTTGTTATAATGTGAATTATTAATTTCTTCCAATGTTAAAGAGAATTTATTTAAAGAAGTCAACAGCTTCCTCAACTCAAGAATGCCAGTGGAAGTGGTTCTAGCTGTCACCGTGCTCTGGCAAAGGATCCACAGGACAAATCAGAAGAAGGCAGAGGAAGTGAAGACTGAGGCTGGAAAGAGAAAATATCCCATGTAATAGTAATGGCTATCAACTTTCTGAGATGATTAGTATTCCACACATACAGAGCTAGCCATTGGCTAAACCATTTATAAGATGCCTTGCTGCACACGTGGAATCCCAGCACTCAGAAAGTCAAAGCAGGAAGACTAAAAAAATCACGGCCAGTCTGACTGTACAGCAAGATAGCGTCTTCAAAATGAATTGAAATAAAAATAAAATCACGTGTTTTATTAGCCTATATCAAACAATATTACATTGTGCTACCTATAACAAGCCTAGAACTTCCTTCCATCACAGTCCTTGATCAAGTTTTGGCTACCAGATAAAGGATGGTTTTGCTGTACAAAACACACTGAAAGGGGGTTCTACAGATAGCTCAGCAGGTAGAGCACTGGTTGCTCTTTCAGAGGACCCTGGCTTGTTTCTCATCACTCCCATGGTGGCTCATAGCTATCCATAACTCCAGTTCCAAGATATACAATTCCTTTTGATGTATACAGGTACCAAGTTCACACATAATCCACAAACACGTGTGCATAAAAAGCACTCATAAAAGAAAATTACAAATATAAAATTGAAAAAATTTTACAAGGATGGTGGGAGGTAAATAGAGAGTAGTGCTGTGTTCACAGAGCTAAAGAGAAGAGGAAGGAAGACCATTTTTACCAAGGCCTTCTGACATACCACCAGCCCATTCATATGGACACCACCATTCTCACAACCTGATCACCTTGGCCATGTTGGAGATACTTTTCCAGGAAGTTCATCTGAAAGTCTCTAGTAAGGGACTTATAAGTCCCTAATAGCAGCTAGCACTGCTGTACTCATCACAGAGCAGACAATCAAGGCATAAATGAACTAAGGGGATTGTCCAATGTTACACAGAAAATAACCAAACTGTGACAAATACTGGCTAACTCAAAGCTTTCATGGCAAAAATGGCACTAACTGGCGAACTTCTCTCTTGAAATTAACATGTTTCCTCTAAAATAAATGAATTCCGATTTTAACAAACAACAAGGAATAGCCCACATTGCAAAGTTCTGATCATAAATAGTCCAAATGAATTTTTTGTACAGCTGATTTCTCTGAAGTTTTCTGTAACGCCAGTGGCTACTATTTTTCAATGAGAGTGACTAATCTCCAGGAGTAAGCCACAGCCATTATTACCTTTTAGTTGCTGTGGGAGGGATGTAATGGATAGTGTCAAATCACATGCAAAACTTAGAGCTAATCTATCTTTGGTATGTTTAGGACAAAAAATATGCAGCCTCTCATGGGAAGACTGCTATCAGTGAAAAAAAAAGAAAGAACAATGCTTTCTGGATAGCTGGGCCACATTCAGTACTGTGATAAATGCTTTGGGAACACCTAAAATACATGTAATGCCCTTACTTCTAACAATTCACAACCTAACTGGAAAAACCAGACCTATGCCTATGAAATAATTCTTTTTTGGATTAGGATTTTGATACAGAGTTCTGTTCTGCTATATAACCCAGGAAGACCTCAAATCTCTGATCCTCCTGCCTCAGCCTTATAAAAACTCAGATTATAAATGTGCCACATCATAGCTACACTGAAATAATGAGAATTCTGTGGAAGAAATTATGCTGTGATAAAGGTGTTGAAAATAAGAATGACGAATTGTATATTCCTACAGTGGCTCAAATAGTAGTTCAACACTTGTCAGACATGTGAGATTGTGTTTGAATCTGCCATGGATTCTGTCTTCAAGTGTAGATGTTTCTAATAGATATGGGAAAAAATAAGTACCTAGAAACAAGGATAAAACAGTAATGGAAGACAGAACAGCATTTCTCACCCTGTGGGTCATGACCTCTTTGTCACTTCTCAGGTACCCGCCACATCAGATTCTTACATTATGATTCATAACAGTAGCAAAATCACAGCTATGAAGTAGCAACAAAATAACCTTATGTGTGGGGTGTCATTACAACAGAAAGAACTGTTTTAAAGGCTCATATCATCAGGAAGGTTGAGAACCACTAAAGTAGAATGTGAGGTGCCAAACATGGAAAATCAAAGATATTTTCATGGAGGAGGGTCCAAAAAACATTACACAAGCATGCATGTGGAAGCATCCATAAGTGCAAATATAAAACATAAGAGGAAATGCATCTCACGTTGAAGTTGCTTCTTATGGGTTGCTTAAGTTCATAGGTTTTCTATTTCCTCCTCATATTCCTACTTTTTCAAGCACTTACACTTTGGGGAAGAAACAGGATGGCTGGTAGAACACACACAGATACTCTTCTTGACTTGTTTGCAAAATGGGGTCAGGTACCTTGAGATGTGCATCATGTGACTTGTTCACCACCTGGAATAGAGCCATGGATAGCTGTATGTATCAACACTGATGGGTATTTGGGAACTAATCTCTGCGTAGACCCCCTCAGAAGGAAGTACAATCCTGACGTCATTCCAGGCCTGCTTTCTGCCGTCTACATTTTCTCAGGGGCCATTTACACTTCCCCTGTTACATTGTTAGCAAAAGCTTTTGGTGACCCATGTCCTGGTAACTCTGAAAATAAGACAAAACTTACAAGCATATAATTTAGAAAGGTAATCATTCAGCACTGGGGGAGGGGGGGGAATGATGCAGTGGATGGGAAATACACCCTTGTCTCCTTGAGCTTGTGTGTTTAAACACCTGCGCTTCCATTGGTGGCACTCTTTGAAAAGGTTGTAGGATCTTTAAGATGTAAAGACTTGCTGAAGGACATGTATAACTGGGAGGGTGCCTTCAGGTTTTATACTTTAGCCCTACTTGGTTATTACTTTTTGTGCCCTTGTGCCCTGTGAATGTGAAGTGACCAGAAGCCTCCTGCTACTTCTTCCAGACCTCCTTCACCATGATAGATTCTATTGCCAAACTAAATCCAAATATAAGCTTTCCATCCCTGAAGTTAATTCTTACCAAGTATCTTGTCATAACAATAAAATAAGTTGCTAATACAAATGAGAAAATGTAAAATGGTTTGCTACCAAGATAGCTACCAGTCTGTGAGCCATAAAGAGATGTCAGTAGTAACTAATAACATTTCAAGATAGGCCTCCCTAAAAACTGGCTCAGGAACACTCATCAGAAGGAATTTTCCTCCTTGTCCATCTGTTGTCTCTCATTCATCCAAAGATTACCCAGAGGCTCCCTGTTCTCAGAGTGAATATTCTGACATTTGTCTTGGAAGTTCTTCAGGAAGCCAGGATACCAGCCAGGGTCATGAAGTTAGTTCTTGTATAGCAGAAAAGAGAAGCACTGGCTTCTCTTTTCATGGAACCTACTAAGTCTTATCTGGACAAACAGAAGAGGCTCTCTGAGTATCAACTATAAGGCTGCCTATGATCCAAGGGCTAGACACACACACACACACACACACACACACACACACACTAAATTAAAATGGGGAATTTTTAAATATTTGCTAACAGCTGAGAATTAGTCTAAAGTTTTTCACTTGAATTTTCTGAACTTTATCATAACACTATATCATAACCTCATGTTATGGGCCAGAAATGGAACCAGATAGAATTTAAGTAAATTATACAAATTCACCCAGTAACTGAAGCATCTTGACTCCAGTGCCACAATCTGTTGTGTGTGAATATGTTTTGTGTTATATGAATGCAACATGTGTCAATTTAAAAGCCTACGGCATATAGCTTAGGCAGGAAATAGGAGGTGGGACGTCCAGGAGGCAGAAAGAATTTTGGGATAGAGTCAGGTGCAGTAGATCCACCCAGGAAAGTGTGAGATGGGAGCATAGAACCTGAGCACAGGTAACTAGCCATGTGGCAGAATGTACATTAACATAAATGGTTAATTTTAGTTATGATCTTGTCAGAAAGGAGTCTAGGTATATGGCCAAGTATTTGTAAATATATTTTGAATCTAAGTTGTCTTATTTCTGGGAGCATGGGGTTGGGAGAAAGAACCAGGCCTAACTTCTATACCTACTCTAAATGAGAAAAGAAGACTTCTGTAGACTTCCTGGAACTGGCCTCACATTCATTCTATTTGTGTCAGAGGCAGGAATTGAACCACAGCCTTTCAATCTAAGGACCTTGAACTGATCTACAAGAGCTAATGTGGTGAATATAGTAATGATTGAAAAGCTTGACCTTGAGCAAAGCTTGAGCGGGCAACATATCACTAAACTAGCATTTAGTGATCAATGCTTAATAAAACAAGAGAGAGAAACTAGTGATTATTCACTACTTTCCTTTCTAACAGACATAAATTTCACACACAAATGATGAGAGACCAAGGTCTGCTAAACATCAGCCAGGCATATAGAATTTGAAGTGGCCACCTCCTGTAGCCAGGTAAGACCCCCAGTGGAGAGATAAGAACACCAATCCACCCACAAAACTTTCAACCCAAAATTTATCCTGTCTGTAAGAACTACAGGGATGGAGTATAGAGTAGAAACTGAGGAAATGGCCAACCAATAACCAACCCAACTTGATACCCATCCCATGGGGAGTAGCAATCTCTGACACTATTAATGAGTTATGCTTGCAGACAGAAGCCTCGCATAACTGTCCTCTGAGAGGCTCTACCCAGCAGCTGACTGAAACAGATGCAAAGACTCACAACCAAACAGTGGATGGAACTATGGGACTCTTATGGGAGAATAGGATGAGGGACTGAGTGTCCTGAAAGAGGAAAGAATTCCACACAATACCAACAGAATCAACTAATCTGGTACCTTGAGGGCTTTCAGAAACTGAACCATCAACCAAAGAGCATACATGAGATGGATCAAGGCCTCCCCACATACCCAGCTCAGACTTCACATGGGGATCCTCTCCCACTGAGGCCAGCCAAGGCAACCCAGTTAGGAGAATGAGATCCACAGACAGGAAAGAGCTTTAGGAACAGCCCCTGCTTTAGTTGTTGGGGAAAGGGACTGTGTGAGAGGGGACCAGGAGGAGGGTACAGCAATCAGGATATGAAGTGAATAAATAATTAATAGAAAAAAAGGAAGTAAATAGTTATCCTTTAAGGAAAAAAGAGACAAAAAAAAAAGGAAAGGAATCAAGCATGGTTTGCTTATAAATGCATCTCAATGTTACTACTTATGCATGTATGAGAATCACTTACATAATAGGTCTTTCAGAACAGAGAAATAAAATTGTGTACTTATGCTGATTAAAAGTAGGCAAAAATACTTGGGCAAATATTAGCAGATGCTATTAAAAGGAATATTACTTATTGAGGAGTCTTTTAATTTATAAAAATTTCATTATAATTTCCTTATATAATTTCCATTCACCAAATAATACCTTGGGTTTTGTTTTGTTTTGTTTCTGAATGATTTTTAGGCCTACTTTGTAATCTCTTTTCCCTTTGACTTGCAAACCAATACTTACAAAGATTCAAAAGAGTTGCTGTCAATTTCTGTTCTGTATTTACATTTTCCTGGTTTTTGTTGTTTTTTTGTTTATTTGTTTGTTTGTTTCTTCATCTGGAAGTTCTAGAAAATTCAGAAGTCCCTCCAGCAGTTATGAGCTCAGGAAACACTGAGAGTTTGCCTTCATTCTTCATATTCTTTTTCAGGTTATACCTTTACACTGGGTCTTAGCTTTTGACTGTTGCAGAAGCCCCTAAGCCAGCCCACTGCTTACAAGTGCTAATGTCATTTTTAGCCCCAGGCCACCTAAACTGCCACCTCTCTGACCCAAGACCCATTCACTAATATGTCTTAGGGAGAGGTGCCAGTCCCTTGCCTCTAACACTGGAATTATTTAGTTGTCTTTTAAAATATTCACTAGCTGCAATTTATTTGGAATTACTTTGACACTCTCCAAATCGTATTCCGGACTTCAAAAACTCAACAGTAGCACTCACAAACTAATCCAGCCAGGCAAATATAATCTTCAAGCCAGCAAGCTTGGTAGAATGCCCCATGACAGTTCCTAGTCCAAGCAGGTAGGAACTTAATTCTAAGAAGATCCTTTAAGTGATTCCTCATAAAAGTCTGAGATAGTGCAGCACCTGACAGGTTCTCTGCTGGGTGTCTTTTAGGTAGTTTCTGTACCTTCTTTCAATCCATACCTCCTGCCAATGTAACGTTTAAGAGAAATCCAAAACACAAGCACCACCGTTCTTTGAACTGGTATTTCTTTGTATCCAGGTTGGAAAATTTGTTGTTAATTCAAGGATTCTTCCTGAATTCTGTCTGTCCTTTTGAGAGTTCTCTCAGACTTTCCCTTGTGAATGAAGTCTTTGTTCCTGGCAGGGAATATGTCCCATCAATTCTTTGCAGGCCTGCAGGCTACCACATCTGGTATACATAATCTTTGTCTTTGGGTGAGACTGTATTGTTTTTGCATATACTTATCTTTGTAAGATACCTCCCTTGGGGTGTTGTTGAACCTGAAAGTAGATGCCTTACCTCACCTATCTTCATTTTATCCCCTAACATTTAAGAGAAAACCTTTGTTGAGATCTGGCTATGCCCCAATCTTACTTTGCTTTCTATTGCCATGACAAATACCATGACCAAAGGAACTTGGGAAGAAAAAATTTTAATTGGCTTACAAATCCCAACTGCAACCCCTCGTTGAGAGAAGAAAGGCAGAGGCTCAATCAGGATAAGAAATTGAAGCAAGAACTGAAGCAGAGGCCAATGGAAGAACATTGCTTCCTGGCTTGCTCAGCTAACGTCTTAGAACAGCTCAGACACATTTGTCCAGAAGTGGCACCACCTACAGTGTGCTGGGCCCGTCCACAGCAATGAGCAATCACAAATGTGCCCTGCAGATGCCTCAACTGAGTATCTCTGTTCCCAGGTCACTCTAGTTTGCAAAATTGACAAACACTAACCAGAACTGCTCCACTCTGAGTCCGTGTTGTGTAAAACTGTTTTTGTCAGAAAGTACTTCCGCCCCAAAGACTCAATTTCACAAGCAGCTTTTGAGTCCGTTTTGAGAGTGGAGGCTAACTACAGCTCAGAGATGGATGCAAGCATCATCTTGTACAATCCGTGCAGCACAGATGAGTTAAGGACATTTCTGGGAGTAGAAAGGGTATCACTCTAACAATTTATGAGATGGTCACAGTATGTGAGTATATTAAAATAATTACAATGGAATCATGTTCATGTTCAAGAACTCATTGAACATATCAAACTGAGGAAAGAACATAACTCCCCCATCTGCATACCATAAAGTAGGGGACACTTAGAACTTTGATAGCAATGACCCCCACATTGTCCTGACAACAGATTGCCAATGGACTCAAAGATCAGCAGAGAAGACTAATATTCTCAGGGCCTTCAGCTCTGCTCAGTCCTCCACTGTTGGTACAGCCCACAGCCTATATGGCTGATGTCTTTCTGTCTACTGTCTTGTCTGCCTGCTCTGCCATCTGGACCCACACCTGCTGTTCTTTCTCCAAACTTGATCCTTCCTTCCATCTCAGTTCCTGACCATCTCTACTCTTTCACCCTGACACCACATAGCCTGATCTCTACAGAAACACTCTTATGTGGCACAGACTCTAGATGTGTTCCTATCATCCCACTTCTGAAGTCATGAAATCTACATTAGCCCACATATGTGCAGAGAGAGAGAGAGAGAGAGAGAGAGAGAGAGAGAGAGAGAGAGATTTTTTCTGTGTTATGTGAAAGTTAGTATTAGCAATTAAGATTGAAATTAAAAAAAAAACTTGCATTTACCTCAGCCAGTTTACTGAAGTAGCTGGGATTATCTGGAAAATTTCTGCCATTGAAACCTCTGCACATTGGAAATGTATTGTTACTCAGTAAATTCTGGCATTATGGAGAGACACCAGTATGATTGTCTGTTTATTACTTAGCATGTTCATGATACCCTACATGTAAAAACTGCCTTCTAAATGCCCACTAACTTGAAGTAAATGAACCCCTGACATGGAAAACAACTGTTTATTGCTTAATTTAGACAATTTAATCTGAGAATACACCTTTGCCTGTTGTCAAGTAAGCAGGATCAGGAGGCATCAGTGAGAACAAATTATTATCACTAAATATAAAGGGTAAAATCTTGCCTGAGGGAAAGAAGAGATTGCATATTAAATTTTTGTTAACTTGGTGACTTCAGGGTCATCTCTTGACTCTGGTGCTTTTGTTGTTTTGCAAACAAGGACAATCCAGCTTTCCTTCAAAATTTTGTGAAGTCATGAAAAAGCCTTAGGCATTTTCGTTGAGTGTGAAACTCAAGTAATGGTAACACATCTGTCCAGAGATAGATCAGAGGATTTAGCAAGACTCTACAAGCAAAGGACACAGCACAGTCCCCAACACTAATTTCCTCTATCAGTCAGCAACTAAGTAATCTTAAAGATACTTCTCAGCTTTTTGAATTAATGTGGCTACACATATAGTTCTCAAAAGCCATTTAACCTACAACTATAGCAAATCACGGCCTGTATACTTTATAAAAAGATCTACCTGCTGTTATATATGTGTGTGATTGTCTACATGCATGTCTGTGCACCATGCATATGCCTGTTTTCCAGAAGACAGCATCAGAACCTCTGGAACTGGAATTACAGGTAACTGTGAGCCACCTGACACTGATGCTGGAAAAACTGAACTTATGCCCTGAAACATCAGCAAGTGCTTTTAACCCTTGACCCATGTCTCCAGCTCTCATTCTCTCTGTCTCTCTGTCTCTCTGTCTGTCTGTCTGTCTGTCTCTCTCTCTCTGTCTCTCTCTCTCTCTCTGTTCTTACTCTGTATTTGCTGTATTATTGTTTCTTTTTTACTCTTGAGGATATAATATATAATTATAGACTACGTGAGAAATCAGAAGACATGTCAGTCAGGGAAACAGGATACCTTCAGATCTTCACTCTCCTCTCCTCCAAACATAATCCCCTGGTTTCATTGCCAGCTCTGTGGCAAACTATGTGCTGTCACCTCTCCTCCATCTCTGTCCCATTAACAAGGGACTAAGTATATTCTGGAGACACAAGTTATTTAGCTTTCTCCTGTAAGCCCCCTCAGCCACCCCATCTTCCTACTTCCAGTCCATCTCCATTCCTAAGTGTCAGCTTCCAATAAAAAGAAATGCATTCTATCCAGACCATTCTGTGGCCATATCTGGCAGGAATTCAGAAGGATTCACTACCAGGACACTCACAGTTACCAAACTCTCCTAATCAGACAGAGCAATAAAAACCAAGGAGTGCATCACCCAGCCAACAAGACATGAACAAATATCAGCACCTAAAACTACATTGAGAAAAAAAGATCCAAACTTAAAAATTTAGAGACAAAGGGGGGACAAAACAACAGACAGTAAGTCAATCCAGAAAATCATAAGGACATACTTAAAAATTCCGCTCACCACCAAATTGGAAAATCTAAAAGAAATGGATAATTTTCTGAATATATCCTACTTACCAAAACTAATTTAAGATCAGATGAGCAATTTAAATTGACTTACAACCCCTAGTGAAATCAAAGTAGCAATTAAAAGTCTCCTAACCAAAAAATCCTCAAGACCAGATGGTTTTAATGCAGAATTCTACCAAATTTTTAAAGAAGAGTTAATGACAATACTCAAATCATTCCAAAAAAATAGAAACAAATGGAATATCACATTAATTTTAATATATGTATATATTATAATTATATATATACATATATATATATATTCTTATATAGAAACCACATAAAGACCCAACAAAGA
>JANHMN010000042.1:40730-52047 GCA_030674055.1 Rhabdomys pumilio | reverse complement strand
GGCATGGTCTGTTTATGTAGTCCAGGCTAGCCTCAGACTTGTGATCCTCCTGCCTCCTCTTCCTGGGTGCTGGGATCACTGGTGCACACCACTATGCTTGGTAACCACTTCACTTTCAGAATTACTGAACCTGGAGCTGGTGAGATGGCTCAGTGGGTAAAGGCCCTCGCTGCCAAGCCTGACAACCTGAGTTGGATCCATGGGACCCACAAGTGGAGGAAGAGAGCAACAACACAGTGGGTGGAGAGAACCAGCTTTGCCACATTGTTCTCTTGTGTGCACACAGATGCACATAAAACAGTAAAACGCCTGCTGGATCTTTAGTTTTGGAGAACAAGTCCACACATAGACGATTTTCTTCATATTGCTTGTGTCTAACTAACTTAGTGTGTTGAATTCTGTGGCAGTTGAACAAATGTTTGCCAAACTAAACTAATACAGATATACAGAGTTCTGGGACTCTGTAAGGGCTTAGGACAATGGTCCCTTTTCTAGGCTTGTTATCACTAAGTGATAAAATGTTATTATAACTATTTTAAAAGCCAAAAACTAGTGACTGTGATTTAAGAACCACTCAGAAATGTGGCACGAGTTCTTTATCTTGTCACAGCAGTCTGAGGAAATCAGAGTGACCTAGGGACGTACTATCCCCATAGTGCTCAGGGAATGGCACCTGTGCTCCAGGGTAGGATTTGCCCGCATTGCATCTCTTCAATGGTCTTCATTTAATATATGCATACACAAAGTAAAACACTGTTGGATATGATTATATGTCTGCCCTTCATCCCAGAATTTGGAGGTGGAGGCAGGAGAATTATCAGCTTATTGACAACCTGGGTTACATAGAGAAATTTGGATTAAAAAATAACAAAGAAAAATGTCAGGCCAAGGAGGAACTCAACAATCTTTAAACATTATTTTCTTATGTATATGGGTGTTTTGGCTACATGTCCACATGTATGCCTGATGCTCATGGAAGCCAGAGGAGGGTTTCGGATGTCCTGGAACTTGAGTTATAAATGGTTGTGAACCACTGTATGGGTGCCGGGAATTGAACTAGGATCTGTTGAAGACAGCCAGTGCTCTCAACTGCTGAACCTGTCTTCAGCATGCACTCAGAGAACTTTTTTTTTTTTTTTTTTTTTTTTTTTGGTTTTTCGAGACAGGGTTTCTCTGTGTAGCTCTGGCTGTCCTGGAACTCACTCTGTAGACCAGGCTGGCCTCAAACTCAGAAATTCGCCTGCCTCTGCCTCCCAAGTGCTGGGACTAAAGGCGTGTGCCACCACGGCCCGGCGAGAACTTTTTTAAAAAAGATTTATTTATTTTATGTATATGAATACATTGCTCTCTTCAGTACACCAGAAGAGGGTATCAGATCCCATTACAGATGGTTGTGAGCGACCACATGGTTGCTGGAAATTGAACTCAGGACCTCTAGAAGAGCAGTCAGTGCTCTTAACCACTGAGCCATCTCTCCAGCCCACTAAGAGAACTTTTGAATTACTCCTTTTGCTTTGTTAGATTAAAAAATCATAGTGCGACATCAACAGTGTTGGAAAAAGCCTGTAGTCTGGTCTCTTTTGTTGATAGCTTCCTCTTAAAACAACTGATGAAGAGAGTGGCCCAGTCTGTTGTTCCTTCACGCACCTATAAACATTACTTCCACACACACATCAGTGTACTGCTCACCCGAGACTGGTGGGCTAGCACTCATCAATGTACTGCTCATCCATGGCTGTGTGTGAGCACCCAACAGCATACTGCTTACCAGAGGCTGGTGGGCAAGCCTGCATCAGTGTTCCACTCACCCGAGGCTGTGTACAAGCATCTTAAGACTTACAAGCTTTTATTGTTTCACAGTCCGTGGGCTAGGAATCTAGTAGATGCTTAGCTGGTTGGCTGTGGCTCAAGCTTGCTCTTGTGGCTTCAGTTGAAAGAAGTCTGGGGCAGGCTGGGGTCTCCAGAGCTGGGCGGCTAAAGCTGCAGACAGGAGGCTCTGTCCTCTCTATAGGGCACCTCTGCAGGCTGCTGAGGGTGCTACTTTCTCCAGAGTAGGGATCCAAGATGAAATCAGCATGTTCTCAGGGCAGAAGATTGATGTACTTTTTCGCCTCAGAGGTGAATTTTCTTGCACCTATTGTACCCAAATCATTAAAATAGATTATTTAAAAACCTATACTAACTAGGGGAGGAACTAAGGCAAAGACCATGTGGACATTCTTCCAGATAGACCACAGGTAACATACCGCCTGCGTAAGACAGTTTGCTTTCCAGCTGTGCAACTTGAAGGAATATAAGTATTATTACAGACAACTTGTAGACTGTATGCTATACATATAGATAATATAGGCCATTTATCTAAAGTGGCCTCCCACAATGGAAGGCTTAGGTAACATTAACTACATTTACAATGTGACCTGGGTGAGCAGAGAGGGAAGAGGAAACCTTGCATCTGTAGCTATGTTATAAATGGTTGACAGCAGTGAGCTTGCCTATGTATTAATGGGGAAGACAGACATCTCCATAGATGGTTTACCTTGTGGCTTTTTCAGATTTGTGGTCAAATAATATGTGGTCACAAGGTTTTCATCACATACCTTGTTATTACAAATGCTTCCTCTTTTCTGGCTTCTGTTGATTGTGAGCAGTCCAAGGTATTTAAAACCAACTCTTTCCTAGAGAAAATGTATGAGTTCTAAAGGGAAGATACATAATAATATAAAGTCCACAATAATAACCTGAGCCGGACAGTGGTGCACGCCTTTAATCCCAGCACTTGGGAGGCAGAAGCAGGTGGATTTCTGAGTTCAAGGCCAGCCTGGTCTACAGAGTGAATCCCAGGACAGCCAGAGCTACACAGAGAAACCCTGTCTTGAAAAACAAAAAACAAAACAAACAAACAAAAAAGAAATAATTACCTGTACACAGTATACATAATTATCTTAAAAACTTTACTGTGCTGGCTAATTTTGTGTCAACTCGACACAGGCTAGAGTCATTGGAGAGGAGGAAGCCCCATTTGAAAACAATGCCTCTGTAACACTGGGCCATAGGTAAGCGTGTAGAGCATTTTCTTAATTAGTGATTGATGGGAGAGCGAGGGCCCAGCCCACTGTGGGCGGTGCCATCCCTGGGCTGTGGTCCTGGGGTCTATAAGAAAACCAGCTGAACAAGCCAGGAGGAGCCAGCCAGTTAGCAGCCCCCTCTGCATCAGCTCCTGCCTCCAGGTTCCTGCTGTGTTTGAGTTCCTGTCCTGACCTCCTTCCATGATAGACAGTGCCAGGAAAGTATAAACCAAATAAACCCCTTCCTCCCCACACTGCTTTTGGTCATGGTGTTTCGTCACAGTAATAGAAACCCTGACTAAGACACTTGCCAGGCATAATCTTCACTTAATAAGTCTAAAGATTTAATTTATTTTGTTGTATTATATAATGGATTTATCATAATGTATTATCTCATAAGTGTAGGTAGTAGTAAATGATTATAAAATGTCAGAATAGTTCTAAAAAATTTCTCTTGTCATACATTTTTTAATAGGAAACAGGGTTCATCTAAATAACTGGGGATAGAAGAAAGTTTATTTTAGCTTTCCCTAATATATCCACATTGACTGATTAGAACTGGAATAGTCAACATCAATCAAAAGAATATTTTATTAGTATTCCTGACACATAAAACTGATCTATTTATTGAGTAGAGTCAACTAACAGAAAAATGTCACTAATCGGAAAGTTTCCCAATTTACCTCCTGTGATCTCAGGCAAAAAGCTGTTCAGAGCACAGATGCAGTTGGTGATGAAGCCAGCTAGAGACGTCCCACTGAAAGCCTTAGAACAAGCCCACTCTACAGCTCATGTCACTCTCTTATGGCTGGAACATGAGCATAGCCTCCCTTCTGCAGATATTAAAAGATTCAAATCAGTTTTCAATCTATCCATAGAGGTTCAGATTTCAGTGGTTTTGTCCTAAGATCACAGAGTGTTTCTCTCTTTATAGTATATATATATATATATATATATATATATATATATATATATATATATATATAGTGGAAATTTCTGGTTTCTTTGGAAATTCAGCTATGTCATTTGATGTTTTGCTGGGGCAGATAGCTGAAATAATGTTTTGCTGAAGCAGTCACAGGTGAAAGGATGTTTTGCTGAAGCAGACACATGAGAGAACACATGATATTTAAAAAGAATATAAATGCGACCCCACAGACAGTGGGAGGAGGCTCTGGCATTGGTTCACCTTGTCTCACATTGCTATCTTCACTTGTATAGACTTCATAGAAAGTAACTTTCCAAAGACCTTCTCCTGATATTCTGGCAACTTCTTGCCACTTCTGCAGAACCTCACAGTTTCTTCTGGATCAAACTGCCATTGCTGATTCATGTGTGGTGACTGCTGAGTGGACTGGACTAATGACAATGTGGATTAGAATAGCCCCAAAGAACTATTTTTAAACAGTCCACAACTCCGTTTCTACTAAACTTTCTTTTTCACTGCCTCTGGGTGGGTAGTGGGCTAGAAGGAAGGTTGAAGCATCTCATAACCCTTATTAAAGTAGGTTTTGAAAAAAATCTAAGTCTACAGCACAGAGTTTACCATGTTACAACTTAAAGTGACAAATGCAGAGACTCTAGGTTTGTTCACATGTTTGTGGACACTCAAGAATTTGTCTCTACCACACAGAAATGTCACACCCTTTAGACCACAGCTTCCATTCCTGCTCCAGGTGTCTCATACAAATGGTATCACTAATATTTGTCCTTTTAAACTTGTGGTTTGTTAACAGCATGAATTCGCACGACACAACAAGGCTTATTGACCTTATGGCTCACGTGTTGGAATTTCTCTTGGAGAGATTTTCATAAAGAGTCCTAGTTCACACTCACAGATGAGTGCCTTGCTCAGCCAGTATCAGAGATGCTTCCTCCTGCAGCAAATGGAAACACATACAGAGACTCACAGCCAGACAATATGCAGAGAGAGACCTTAGAGCACTCAGTTTTAAATGGGAGGTCTTCATCAAACTCCTCCTGGCCAGTGCTCTGTGAACCCCTCAGAAGAGTGGGTGAAAGACTAGAAGAGCCAGAGGGGATGGAGGACACCAGGAGAATGAGCAACTGAGCAAGGTGCATATGAGCTCACTGAGACTAAAGCACCAAGCATAGGGCCAGCATTAATCTGCACCAGTCCACAGTAGATATATTATGGCTTTTAGTTTAGTATTTTTATGGGCTTTTTATGTGTGAGTACAAGTGCCTTTTCTAGGGGTCTTTTCCTTCTGTTTATTTGCCTTGTCTAATTTCAATGTGATGGTTTTTGTTTCATCGTATTATATTTTCTTTTGTTTATAAAAAGGAAGAGTCTTACTTTTTTGCTTACCTTCTTAATCTTTAAACAATTTGTTAACAATACTGTTAAAAGATAATTAAAGTATCTATCCGATAGCTCTATTGTATCTCCTATTCTTTTATACTATAGTTTATTTATTTTGTATGTGCATGTGTGTGTGCATGTGCACGCACATATGCCATGGCACATGGAGGTGAGAAGACAATTTGCAGGAGTTGGCTCCCTCCCCTCATGTGTGGGCCCTAGGGGTTGAACTCAGGTCCTCAGGCTTGGCAGCAGGCACCTCTATCCACTGAGCCATCTTGTTGGCCACTTATTTTCTTATTTGTGTGTCTTGCCTCATCCTATTGATGTAGAAGAAAAAGAATAAAATTGATATTATAAAGCACTTAATTGCTTAGGAGACAAAATCACACAAGAAGCACTGCCTTCAAAATAACCAGGCTTCTTAGAGATAAGCAGGATTCAGGATGCTAGGATGTAACTGTTTATTCACCAGGACTGACCCGCCATTAGACAGCATTCCTATGTCAAAGGAGACACCATTGACTTAAGATTCCCCTAGTCTTATGTCTAACTGTCACAAACATCTGTAAAGTCTTAGTCTGGCATTAAGTCCCTGTGCTCTTATCAGGAAAAACATAATTATGTCACATGGACAAGATGACCCAGAGTAACAACTATCTGGAAAAGAGCAATGCTGGTGTATTTGAAACAACTCTGGCATTATCCTTGCTGTGTAAATCTCCTAGCTGCCTAGGTGGCCAGACTTGTGTTTCCTGTCTGATGCCCTAGAGCCGTAATCCCAGGCTATTGTGAGGCCACCTAATACTGGTGCTGGGAATTGAACTTGGGTTCTCTGCAAAAGCAACATATACTCTTAATCACTGATAAGCATTGATATTAATACCTAGGCATGTGCTCTCTGTCAGTGCTTATCAGTCCATCTGATATGATAGACGATTATGACTGTATCAATCCATCTGATATGATAGACGATTATGACTGTATAAGAAACTGTTAACTACAGTTGCTTGCCACAATTAAAACATTTGACAGTTTGACTTTTCTTAAAACCTTTAAGGGTTATTTTTCCTATAACAGTTGTATCCTTATAATTTTTTTAAATCTTGCTTTTCTGTGGGATACTAAATTCTTCCTGAGGGCAGTCATTGTCTCTTGTCACCTGCTGTTTTCTAACAGGTGCCAAGAGACAATGGGCACCCTCAGAAGTTGGTTTCTTTTTCTTTCTTTCTTTCTTTTTTTTTTTTTTTGTTTTTTTTCAAGACAGGGTTTCTCTGTGTAGTCCTGGCTGTCCTGGAACTCACTCTGTAGAGCAGGCTGGTCTCGAACTCAGAAACCCGCCTGCCTCTGCCTCCCAAGTGCTTTCTAACAGCCTTTGGCTCACTTTGACTCTCATTACAGAGCGGTGCAGTAGGACGGTGCAGTAGGACTTAACCTTATTTCTTTTGTCTCAGTCTTAGCATCTTCCTCAATTTTATTTATAATCATTTCTAATTTTTCTTCTACGGCCTGTCTCTGTATTTTAAATTTCTCCTTTTCCTGTTCTAATTTTTCTTCTAAGGGCTGTATCTTGAAAGCCCTATTTTTAAAGAAGGTATAAAAAGCTACTATGATGATTAAGGTTAGGATAATAAATACCAGCATAATAATGATAATATGATAGTGATATTGCTACCACAATTGGTAACATGCCAATCTCAGTTAAGTCATCTGTCCTTGTCTGTCTCTATCTTAAGCCCTACAAGATGGATTATATGACATCCAAAAATTCTGTGCTACTGATTTTTCCATCTTATTTATCTTAGTCCCTTTAATTTTATTACTTTTAAATTCTTTTTACCTATTTATAATTTTTCAACTTCCAGTCCCCTTCCTCTCTCTCTCTCTCTCTCTCTCTCTCTCTCTCTCTCTCTCTCTCTCACATTTAAACATAACCTTAAACATTTCTTACTTGATCATAAGCCTCATTGCTTTGGATTTTTCTTGTCTTCTGTGTCTCTTTGTTTAGCTCACACCTCCTGAGGTAGCTTGCCTGCCCCTCTGTCTTCAGTCACTGGGAAGGGTGCAAGTCTCTTTCCTCTATAACTGAGAGTTGTTTCCCTCTGGTTCCAACTCCTCCTCTCCCCATGGGAAGTTGTCATGGGTCCGCCAGGTGGCTCCCCAGGCCTCTTGCATGTGAGGTCAGCAGGCGTCAGGCCAGCACCAGCCAGGTCAGCTCCGGCTCCCCTCCCTCTCTCTTAGCCTCCCACCGGATGAGGAAACAGCTTTGCAAAGTGCCTTCTGGTTCTTTCCACTCAGTAAAGGCTTCTTAAAAGCACCGGTTTTTCTATTTTTTTTTTCTCTTCCTCTGCAGCTGCTCCTGCACCAGGCCTCGGTTGCTAAGCAACTGTTTAACGGAACAAAACTAGGAGCCACTCTGAAACTTAGAAGCCTTGTTTATTCAGTTCAGGTTTGGATTTCTGAGTAAGTTCTTACCTGAAACTTAGAAGAATTGTTTGCCTTTTTCAAGTTTGGATTTCTGACTAAGTTCTTATCTGATGCTCAGCGCCAAACATAACAGCACTGCCTCTAACTCAGGACTAATCTAAGCTTAGATTGTATGCCAATTGGGTGCCATCAGTAGAAAACATAAAAAATAAAAAACAAAATGAAAAAATAAAAATATCTAATCAGTTTTTCTTCTTTCTAGCCCCTGCTCCCGGAATGATGGCCCTGAGACCAATTAGTTAACATTAAATGCCGAGGCTTATAGCTCATCTCCTAAGCTCTTTAACTAACTTCTTTAGCCCATTCAGACTAGTCTCTGGTTTGTTACGTCTCTACACACAACCTTAGGAGTCCCTCTTGGTAGAGCTTTTATGGAACAAATGACTGACGACACAGCAGAATCATACTAAATGTCTTCACAGCCCTAACGTTCCTCCTTAATTTTGGTTTCTCTCATGGCTACAATGTCATGGTCCCAGGAATTTTCATATCCTAGTCTCAAAGCTTGGAGTCAAGGCAGAAAGTGAGAATTTTCTTTACTCTCCACTATGAAGCTGCTCCCCGCGGAGGACTGACTCTCACTGTGGGCCTTGCTGTGTGAGCTTGATGCCGAGCTGGATTCGATAGGCTCTCCTTTCCTGTGCACACTGTCCTGGCAATTGCTGCAGGGTGCTTCTGCCCATCCCCTCAATGAAGTATATACTTCTTAAAATTTATAAAAAGCTTCTTTACCGATACTGCCAGAGGAGCAAGTAGTGAAGGACAAAGGAAGCCATGTGGGCATCTCCGCCTGAAGTCACATGGTTAGTGGTTTCCATGACATCAATGACATCATGTTATCAGGATCTGCGTCCCTGGAAGAGCTTCCTCTTATAGAAGAGAAGGAGTTGGGTACCACCGTTCACACACCAGCACATGTGGAAGCTTTCTCTGTCTCCGATGTTTAACTTACATTATCCTTTTTTTGCTGGGTGGATCTCCTAGGACCTTTGCCCTCTGATGTCCCTCTGAGGACAGCGAGCGAGATTCGAGAGTCCTTTCCCCAGTGACTCCTGTTGTCAGCCATGTCTCTCATACAATGTCATCTTGGGATTGGCGGCCACCACCCCTTAGTCCAAAGGATACTGCTGTTTGTCATTTCTTCCATGCCTCAAGTGACTCTCTTAAATTAATCTTTATTTTTTTTGTTTGCTTTTGGCTCCTCTCCAGAAAGATTTCCAGGGCCCAAAACATTGGTGTTTCTTATCTTTGCCGCTCTACCCTTGGAAGTTTGGAATAGAATTTGTAACAGTTGCTTGGTTGTTTATTGAATCAATTCACGACTTAGCTTATGTTCATATGATTATATATTAAAGTCTATCTGTGACATATGTATATATGTATGTGTATATATGTATAAAAGAGCTGAAGAATCTAAATATAATCGACTTTCTTGTTGGTGTCCCAACAGGTTCCTCACAGTGTCTCCATCTCAGGTCTGTTGAGACAAATTATATATATATATATATATGACACACACACATACACATATATACATATGATTTATTTATTTACTTACTTTTGTTTTTCTAGACAGGATTTCACTGTGTTGTTCTGGCTGTCTTGGAACTCTCTCTGTAGACCAGGCTGGCCTTAAACTCACAAAAATCTGTCTGCCTTTGCTTCCTGAGTGGTGGGATTAAGGCATGTGCCACCACCACCTGGCTATATATTTATTTTTATTTTATGTGTATGTTTTTCCTGCATACATGTTTATGTACCATGTGCATGCCTGGTCTTACAGAGGTCAGGAGAGGACATTGGATTCCCTGGACCTGGAGTTATGGATGGTTGGGCCCCATCATGTGGGTGATTGTCGTGCCCAACTTGTCCAGCAAGCAGACATAACACGGTTGGATTCTTCTCATCAGCCTTTATTGCAGGAACTAATAATAATACTATGGGGGACCCCGTGCAGCCGGAGGGTGCTGCTTATACAGAGAAGCAGATGTTGCCAATGCAAGGATTGGCTAAGGCTACAGTACCTCGTTAGCATATGCCCACTCGGGAGGGGCACACACCAGAATCATGCAGATGCATGTGCAGAATACCTGTTTACCAGAAAAATCTGAAGAGGCAGGCAGGCAGTCGGCGCCATCTTCTAATGTCGGCTACCGACAGGTGATGCTCAGTCTTAACCACAGAACCATCTCTCCAGCCTTTTCTTCCTTCATAACCCTTTAAGTCCATTGAATGCTGCCCTTATGCGCACTGTGTGGAAGCCATCCACTAGGGCAGGAGCAGCCTACCATGACCACACTGAAGAGCTGGAACTCCCTATACCAGCAGCCTGACTTCATGCTTTCTTTTCTTTTCTCTTTCAAGACAGTTTCACTATGTAGCCATGCCTAGATCTCACTATGTAGACCAGGCTGACCTCAAACTCATAAAATTGGCCTCTGTATTCCCAGTGCTGGGAATAAAGGTAAGCCTGATGAGGCCTGGGCATTCCCTATTTTTAACAGCATTACATAAAAGGTCTTTGTGTATTTGAAGAGCTCTTTTCTTCCTCTCCACACCTTAAATACAACTTCTTTTATCATACAGAAATGTAGAGAAAATAGAATATGATATATATGCATATATATATGTGTATGTATATGTACACATGTATATATTTATATCTAACTCCTTATCTACATCTGTGTGTTGAATGCTTACTTTCTGTATGAGGTGAGGACACGACTGTTCCAGATGTGGTTGAGAGGTTTTTATTGTAGATATGAGGGAGTGCATAGTCAGAAGCATCTGGAAGAGTCCAGAGGAGGGAAGAGAAAGCCGTGCACTGACCATGGCCAGACTGAACTGGGCCATGAGAGGAGAGAGAAAGAGAGGAGGGGAACACAAGAGGGGGGCACATGGCTGACACAGCAGGTTATATAGGAGTGAGAAGCCAGGAGAAGGAAACCCATGAGCCAGAGAAGTTTGATGGTATGAGATGAGAAGACTCACAGGGACTGCATGGCCTGGAGGCCAGGGGACACTTTGGTATGCTAATAGGTACTGCAGTTAGTCAATTGTCCCCAGTGAATGTCTTTTGGATCTGACACTTTCTGTATTCTTTCTTTGCTGAACTGTTTAAAAAGAAAGATGTTAAGATGCCTCATACTTCAACCAGGAAAACCTCAGAATCAAGGTCTCCTAAGCAAAGCCACACTCTGCATACCAGGGGTAGCTCATTGTAATTAATACATCTTGTACACAGTAGGGCTGGCTCCAAGTGAGCCTGTAGGGCATACCAATCACTCAGAATGGCTGCACATCTGTCCTTGTCAAAACAGATTCTTTGGGTCCATTTCCCGGTCCCCAGCTTCTTGCTCACACCCTGTTCCTAGCCCCACCTCTCTCCGCTGTTCTCTAACCACTGTGAGAAACTGTCTCTATTCTTTAACCACTGTGTAGA
>JANHMN010000042.1:16642-27915 GCA_030674055.1 Rhabdomys pumilio | reverse complement strand
TCTACACAGTGGTTAAAGAATAGAGACAGTTTCTCACAGTGGTTAGAGAACAGCGGAGAGAGGTGGGGCTAGGAACAGGGTGTGAGCAAGAAGCTGGGGACCGGGAAATGGACCCAAAGAATCTGTTTTGACAAGGACAGATGTGCAGCCATTCTGAGTGATTGGTATGCCCTACAGGCTCACTTGGAGCCAGCCCTACTGTGTACAAGATGTATTAATTACAATGAGCTACCCCTGGTATGCAGAGTGTGGCTTTGCTTAGGAGACCTTGATTCTGAGGTTTTCCTGGTTGAAGTATGAGGCATCTTAACATCTTTCTTTTTAAACAGTTCAGCAAAGAAAGAATACAGAAAGTGTCAGATCCAAAAGACATTCACTGGGGACAATTGACTAACTGCAGTACCTATTAGCATACCAAAGTGTCCCCTGGCCTCCAGGCCATGCAGTCCCTGTGAGTCTTCTCATCTCATACCATCAAACTTCTCTGGCTCATGGGTTTCCTTCTCCTGGCTTCTCACTCCTATATAACCTGCTGTGTCAGCCATGTGCCCCCCTCTTGTGTTCCCCTCCTCTCTTTCTCTCTCCTCTCATGGCCCAGTTCAGTCTGGCCATGGTCAGTGCACGGCTTTCTCTTCCCTCCTCTGGACTCTTCCAGATGCTTCTGACTATGCACTCCCTCATATCTACAATAAAAACCTCTCAACCACATCTGGAACAGTCGTGTCCTCACCTCATACAGAAAGTAAGCATTCAACACACAGATGTAGATAAGGAGTTAGATATAAATATATACATGTGTACATATACATACACATATATATATGCATATATATCATATTCTATTTTCTCTACATTTCTGTATGATAAAAGAAGTTGTATTTAAGGTGTGGAGAGGAAGAAAAGAGCTCTTCAAATACACAAAGACCTTTTATGTAATGCTGTTAAAAATAGGGAATGCCCAGGCCTCATCAGGCTTACCTTTATTCCCAGCACTGGGAATACAGAGGCCAATTTTATGAGTTTGAGGTCAGCCTGGTCTACATAGTGAGATCTAGGCATGGCTACATAGTGAAACTGTCTTGAAAGAGAAAAGAAAAGAAAGCATGAAGTCAGGCTGCTGGTATAGGGAGTTCCAGCTCTTCAGTGTGGTCATGGTAGGCTGCTCCTGCCCTAGTGGATGGCTTCCACACAGTGCGCATAAGGGCAGCATTCAATGGACTTAAAGGGTTATGAAGGAAGAAAAGGCTGGAGAGATGGTTCTGTGGTTAAGACTGAGCATCACCTGTCGGTAGCCGACATTAGAAGATGGCGCCGACTGCCTGCCTGCCTCTTCAGATTTTTCTGGTAAACAGGTATTCTGCACATGCATCTGCATGATTCTGGTGTGTGCCCCTCCCGAGTGGGCATATGCTAACGAGGTACTGTAGCCTTAGCCAATCCTTGCATTGGCAACATCTGCTTCTCTGTATAAGCAGCACCCTCCGGCTGCACGGGGTCCCCCATAGTATTATTATTAGTTCCTGCAATAAAGGCTGATGAGAAGAATCCAACCGTGTTATGTCTGCTTGCTGGACAAGTTGGGCACGACAATCACCCACATGATGGGGCCCAACCATCCATAACTCCAGGTCCAGGGAATCCAATGTCCTCTCCTGACCTCTGTAAGACCAGGCATGCACATGGTACATAAACATGTATGCAGGAAAAACATACACATAAAATAAAAATAAATATATAGCCAGGTGGTGGTGGCACATGCCTTAATCCCACCACTCAGGAAGCAAAGGCAGACAGATTTTTGTGAGTTTAAGGCCAGCCTGGTCTACAGAGAGAGTTCCAAGACAGCCAGAACAACACAGTGAAATCCTGTCTAGAAAAACAAAAGTAAGTAAATAAATAAATCATATGTATATATGTGTATGTGTGTGTGTCATATATATATATATATATATAATTTGTCTCAACAGACCTGAGATGGAGACACTGTGAGGAACCTGTTGGGACACCAACAAGAAAGTCGATTATATTTAGATTCTTCAGCTCTTTTATACATATATACACATACATATATACATATGTCACAGATAGACTTTAATATATAATCATATGAACATAAGCTAAGTCGTGAATTGATTCAATAAACAACCAAGCAACTGTTACAAATTCTATTCCAAACTTCCAAGGGTAGAGCGGCAAAGATAAGAAACACCAATGTTTTGGGCCCTGGAAATCTTTCTGGAGAGGAGCCAAAAGCAAACAAAAAAAATAAAGATTAATTTAAGAGAGTCACTTGAGGCATGGAAGAAATGACAAACAGCAGTATCCTTTGGACTAAGGGGTGGTGGCCGCCAATCCCAAGATGACATTGTATGAGAGACATGGCTGACAACAGGAGTCACTGGGGAAAGGACTCTCGAATCTCACTCGCTGTCCTCAGAGGGACATCAGAGGGCAAAGGTCCTAGGAGATCCACCCAGCAAAAAAAGGATAATGTAAGTTAAACATCGGAGACAGAGAAAGCTTCCACATGTGCTGGTGTGTGAACGGTGGTACCCAACTCCTTCTCTTCTATAAGAGGAAGCTCTTCCAGGGACGCAGATCCTGATAACATGATGTCATTGATGTCATGGAAACCACTAACCATGTGACTTCAGGCGGAGATGCCCACATGGCTTCCTTTGTCCTTCACTACTTGCTCCTCTGGCAGTATCGGTAAAGAAGCTTTTTATAAATTTTAAGAAGTATATACTTCATTGAGGGGATGGGCAGAAGCACCCTGCAGCAATTGCCAGGACAGTGTGCACAGGAAAGGAGAGCCTATCGAATCCAGCTCGGCATCAAGCTCACACAGCAAGGCCCACAGTGAGAGTCAGTCCTCCGCGGGGAGCAGCTTCATAGTGGAGAGTAAAGAAAATTCTCACTTTCTGCCTTGACTCCAAGCTTTGAGACTAGGATATGAAAATTCCTGGGACCATGACATTGTAGCCATGAGAGAAACCAAAATTAAGGAGGAACGTTAGGGCTGTGAAGACATTTAGTATGATTCTGCTGTGTCGTCAGTCATTTGTTCCATAAAAGCTCTACCAAGAGGGACTCCTAAGGTTGTGTGTAGAGACGTAACAAACCAGAGACTAGTCTGAATGGGCTAAAGAAGTTAGTTAAAGAGCTTAGGAGATGAGCTATAAGCCTCGGCATTTAATGTTAACTAATTGGTCTCAGGGCCATCATTCCGGGAGCAGGGGCTAGAAAGAAGAAAAACTGATTAGATATTTTTATTTTTTCATTTTGTTTTTTATTTTTTATGTTTTCTACTGATGGCACCCAATTGGCATACAATCTAAGCTTAGATTAGTCCTGAGTTAGAGGCAGTGCTGTTATGTTTGGCGCTGAGCATCAGATAAGAACTTAGTCAGAAATCCAAACTTGAAAAAGGCAAACAATTCTTCTAAGTTTCAGGTAAGAACTTACTCAGAAATCCAAACCTGAACTGAATAAACAAGGCTTCTAAGTTTCAGAGTGGCTCCTAGTTTTGTTCCGTTAAACAGTTGCTTAGCAACCGAGGCCTGGTGCAGGAGCAGCTGCAGAGGAAGAGAAAAAAAAAATAGAAAAACCGGTGCTTTTAAGAAGCCTTTACTGAGTGGAAAGAACCAGAAGGCACTTTGCAAAGCTGTTTCCTCATCCGGTGGGAGGCTAAGAGAGAGGGAGGGGAGCCGGAGCTGACCTGGCTGGTGCTGGCCTGACGCCTGCTGACCTCACATGCAAGAGGCCTGGGGAGCCACCTGGCGGACCCATGACAACTTCCCATGGGGAGAGGAGGAGTTGGAACCAGAGGGAAACAACTCTCAGTTATAGAGGAAAGAGACTTGCACCCTTCCCAGTGACTGAAGACAGAGGGGCAGGCAAGCTACCTCAGGAGGTGTGAGCTAAACAAAGAGACACAGAAGACAAGAAAAATCCAAAGCAATGAGGCTTATGATCAAGTAAGAAATGTTTAAGGTTATGTTTAAATGTGAGAGAGAGAGAGAGAGAGAGAGAGAGAGAGAGAGAGAGAGAGAGAGGAAGGGGACTGGAAGTTGAAAAATTATAAATAGGTAAAAAGAATTTAAAAGTAATAAAATTAAAGGGACTAAGATAAATAAGATGGAAAAATCAGTAGCACAGAATTTTTGGATGTCATATAATCCATCTTGTAGGGCTTAAGATAGAGACAGACAAGGACAGATGACTTAACTGAGATTGGCATGTTACCAATTGTGGTAGCAATATCACTATCATATTATCATTATTATGCTGGTATTTATTATCCTAACCTTAATCATCATAGTAGCTTTTTATACCTTCTTTAAAAATAGGGCTTTCAAGATACAGCCCTTAGAAGAAAAATTAGAACAGGAAAAGGAGAAATTTAAAATACAGAGACAGGCCGTAGAAGAAAAATTAGAAATGATTATAAATAAAATTGAGGAAGATGCTAAGACTGAGACAAAAGAAATAAGGTTAAGTCCTACTGCACCGTCCTACTGCACCGCTCTGTAATGAGAGTCAAAGTGAGCCAAAGGCTGTTAGAAAGCACTTGGGAGGCAGAGGCAGGCGGGTTTCTGAGTTCGAGACCAGCCTGCTCTACAGAGTGAGTTCCAGGACAGCCAGGACTACACAGAGAAACCCTGTCTTGAAAAAAAACAAAAAAAAAAAAAAAAGAAAGAAAGAAAGAAAAAGAAACCAACTTCTGAGGGTGCCCATTGTCTCTTGGCACCTGTTAGAAAACAGCAGGTGACAAGAGACAATGACTGCCCTCAGGAAGAATTTAGTATCCCACAGAAAAGCAAGATTTAAAAAAATTATAAGGATACAACTGTTATAGGAAAAATAACCCTTAAAGGTTTTAAGAAAAGTCAAACTGTCAAATGTTTTCATTGTGGCAAGCAACTGTAGTTAACAGTTTCTTATACAGTCATAATCGTCTATCATATCAGATGGACTGATAAGCACTGACAGAGAGCACATGCCTAGGTATTAATATCAATGCTTATCAGTGATTAAGAGTATATGTTGCTTTTGCAGAGAACCCAAGTTCAATTCCCAGCACCAGTATTAGGTGGCCTCACAATAGCCTGGGATTACGGCTCTAGGGCATCAGACAGGAAACACAAGTCTGGCCACCTAGGCAGCTAGGAGATTTACACAGCAAGGATAATGCCAGAGTTGTTTCAAACACACCAGCATTGCTCTTTTCCAGATAGTTGTTACTCTGGGTCATCTTGTCCATGTGACATAATTATGTTTTTCCTGATAAGAGCACAGGGACTTAATGCCAGACTAAGACTTTACAGATGTTTGTGACAGTTAGACATAAGACTAGGGGAATCTTAAGTCAATGGTGTCTCCTTTGACATAGGAATGCTGTCTAATGGCGGGTCAGTCCTGGTGAATAAACAGTTACATCCTAGCATCCTGAATCCTGCTTATCTCTAACAAGCCTGGTTATTTTGAAGGCAGTGCTTCTTGTGTGATTTTGTCTCCTAAGCAATTAAGTGCTTTATAATATCAATTTTATTCTTTTTCTTCTACATCAATAGGATGAGGCAAGACACACAAGTAAGAAAATAAGTGGCCAACAAGATGGCTCAGTGGGTAGAGGTGCCTGCTGCCAAGCCTGAGGACCTGAGTTCAACCCCTAGGGCCCACACATGAGGGGAGGAGTCAACTCCTACAAATTGTCTTCTCACCTCCATGTGCCATGGCATATGTGCATGCACATGCACACACACATGCACATACAAAATAAATAAACTATAATATAAAAGAATAGGAGATACAATAGAGCTATCGGATAGATACTTTAATTATCTTTTAACAGTATTGTTAACAAATTGTTTAAAGATTAAGAAGGTAAGCAAAAAAGTAAGACTCTTCCTTTTTATAAACAAAAGAAAATATAATACGATGAAACAAAAACCATCCCATTGAAATTAGACAAGGCAAATAAACAGAAGGAAAAGACCCCTAGAAAAGGCACTTGTACTCACACATAAAAAGCCCATAAAAATACTAAACTAAAAGCCATAATATATCTACTGTGGACTGGTGCAGATTAATGCTGGCCCTATGCTTGGTGCTTTAGTCTCAGTGAGCTCATATGCACCTTGCTCAGTTGCTCATTCTCCTGGTGTCCTCCATCCCCTCTGGCTCTTCTAGTCTTTCACCCACTCTTCTGAGGGGTTCACAGAGCACTGGCCAGGAGGAGTTTGATGAAGACCTCCCATTTAAAACTGAGTGCTCTAAGGTCTCTCTCTGCATATTGTCTGGCTGTGAGTCTCTGTATGTGTTTCCATTTGCTGCAGGAGGAAGCATCTCTGATACTGGCTGAGCAAGGCACTCATCTGTGAGTGTGAACTAGGACTCTTTATGAAAATCTCTCCAAGAGAAATTCCAACACGTGAGCCATAAGGTCAATAAGCCTTGTTGTGTCGTGCGAATTCATGCTGTTAACAAACCACAAGTTTAAAAGGACAAATATTAGTGATACCATTTGTATGAGACACCTGGAGCAGGAATGGAAGCTGTGGTCTAAAGGGTGTGACATTTCTGTGTGGTAGAGACAAATTCTTGAGTGTCCACAAACATGTGAACAAACCTAGAGTCTCTGCATTTGTCACTTTAAGTTGTAACATGGTAAACTCTGTGCTGTAGACTTAGATTTTTTTCAAAACCTACTTTAATAAGGGTTATGAGATGCTTCAACCTTCCTTCTAGCCCACTACCCACCCAGAGGCAGTGAAAAAGAAAGTTTAGTAGAAACGGAGTTGTGGACTGTTTAAAAATAGTTCTTTGGGGCTATTCTAATCCACATTGTCATTAGTCCAGTCCACTCAGCAGTCACCACACATGAATCAGCAATGGCAGTTTGATCCAGAAGAAACTGTGAGGTTCTGCAGAAGTGGCAAGAAGTTGCCAGAATATCAGAAGGTCTTTGGAAAGTTACTTTCTATGAAGTCTATACAAGTGAAGATAGCAATGTGAGACAAGGTGAACCAATGCCAGAGCCTCCTCCCACTGTCTGTGGGGTCGCATTTATATTCTTTTTAAATATCATGTGTTCTCTCATGTGTCTGCTTCAGCAAAACATCCTTTCACCTGTGACTGCTTCAGCAAAACATTATTTCAGCTATCTGCCCCAGCAAAACATCAAATGACATAGCTGAATTTCCAAAGAAACCAGAAATTTCCACTATATATATATATATATATATATATATATATATATATATATATATATATATACTATAAAGAGAGAAACACTCTGTGATCTTAGGACAAAACCACTGAAATCTGAACCTCTATGGATAGATTGAAAACTGATTTGAATCTTTTAATATCTGCAGAAGGGAGGCTATGCTCATGTTCCAGCCATAAGAGAGTGACATGAGCTGTAGAGTGGGCTTGTTCTAAGGCTTTCAGTGGGACGTCTCTAGCTGGCTTCATCACCAACTGCATCTGTGCTCTGAACAGCTTTTTGCCTGAGATCACAGGAGGTAAATTGGGAAACTTTCCGATTAGTGACATTTTTCTGTTAGTTGACTCTACTCAATAAATAGATCAGTTTTATGTGTCAGGAATACTAATAAAATATTCTTTTGATTGATGTTGACTATTCCAGTTCTAATCAGTAATGTGGATATATTAGGGAAAGCTAAAATAAACTTTCTTCTATCCCCAGTTATTTAGATGAACCCTGTTTCCTATTAAAAAATGTATGACAAGAGAAATTTTTTAGAACTATTCTGACATTTTATAATCATTTACTACTACCTACACTTATGAGATAATACATTATGATAAATCCATTATATAATACAACAAAATAAATTAAATCTTTAGACTTGTTAAGTGAAGATTATGCCTGGCAAGTGTCTTAGTCAGGGTTTCTATTACTGTGACGAAACACCATGACCAAAAGCAGTGTGGGGAGGAAGGGGTTTATTTGGTTTATGCTTTCCTGGCACTGTCTATCATGGAAGGAGGTCAGGACAGGAACTCAAACACAGCAGGAACCTGGAGGCAGGAGCTGATGCAGAGGGGGCTGCTAACTGGCTTGCTCCTCCTGGCTTGTTCAGCTGGTTTTCTTATAGACCCCAGGACCACAGCCCAGGGATGGCACCGCCCACAGTGGGCTGGGCCCTCGCTCTCCCATCAATCACTAATTAAGAAAATGCTCTACACACTTACCTATGGCCCAGTGTTACAGAGGCATTGTTTTCAAATGGGGCTCCCTCCTCTCCAATGACTCTAGCCTGTGTCGAGTTGACACAAACTTAGCCAGCACAGTAAAGTTTTTAAAATAATTATGTATACTGTGTACAGGTAATTATTTCTTTTTTGTTTGTTTGTTTTGTTTTTTGTTTTTCAAGACAGGGTTTCTCTGTGTAGCTCTGGCTGTCCTGGGATTCACTCTGTAGACCAGGCTGGCCTTGAACTCAGAAATCCACCTGCTTCTGCCTCCCAAGTGCTGGGATTAAAGGCGTGCACCACCACTGTCCGGCTCAGGTTATTATTGTGGACTTTATATTATTATGTATCTTCCCTTTAGAACTCATACATTTTCTCTAGGAAAGAGTTGGTTTTAAATACCTTGGACTGCTCACAATCAACAGAAGCCAGAAAAGAGGAAGCATTTGTAATAACAAGGTATGTGATGAAAACCTTGTGACCACATATTATTTGACCACAAATCTGAAAAAGCCACAAGGTGAACCATCTATGGAGATGTCTGTCTTCCCCATTAATACATAGGCAAGCTCACTGCTGTCAACCATTTATAACATAGCTACAGATGCAAGGTTTCCTCTTCCCGCTCTGCTCACCCAGGTCACATTGTAAATGTAGTTAATGTTACCTAAGCCTTCCCTTGTGGGAGGCCACTTTAGATAAATGGCCTATATTATCTATATGTATAGCATACAGTCTACAACTTGTCTGTAATAATACTTATATTCCTTCAAGTTGCACAGCTGGAAAGCAAACTGTCTTCCGCAGGCGGTATGTTACCTGTGGTCTATCTGGAAGAATGTCCATATGGTCTTTGCCTTAGTTCCTCCTCTAGTTAGTATAGGTTTTTAAATAATCTATTTTAATGATTTGGGTACAATAGGTGCAAGAAAATTCACCTCTGAGGCGAAAAAGTACATCAATCTTCTGCCCTGAGAACATGCTGATTTCATCTTGGATCCCTACTCTGGAGAAAGTAGCACCCTCAGCAGCCTGCAGAGGTGCCCTAAAGAGAGGACAGAGCCTCCTGTCTGCAGCCTCAGCCGCCCAGCTCTGGAGACTCCAGCCCGCCCCAGACTTCTTTCAACTGAAGCCACAAGAGCAAGCTTGAGCCACAGCCAACCAGCTAAGCATCTACTAGATTCCTAGCCCACGGACTGTGAAACAATAAAAGCTTGTAAGTCTTAAGATGCTTGTACACAGCCTCGGGTGAGTGGAACACTGATGCAGGCTTGCCCACCAGCCTCTGGTGAGCAGTATGCTCACACACAGCCATGGATGAGCAGTACATTGATGAGTGCTAGCCCACCAGTCTCGGGTGAGCAGTACACTGATGTGTGTGTGGAAGTAATGTTTATAGGTGCGTGAAGGAACAACAGACTGGGCCACTCTCTTCATCAGTTGTTTAAGAGAAAGCTATCATCAAAAGAGACCAGACTACAGGCTTTTTCCAACACTGTTGCTGTCGCACTATGATTTTTTAATCTAACAAAGCAAAAGGAGTAATTCAAAAGTTCTTTTAGTGGGCTGGAGAGATGGCTCAGTGGTTAAGAGCACTGACTGCTCTTCTAGAGGTCCTGAGTTCAATTTCCAGCAACCATGTGGTCGCTCACAACCATTTGTAATGGGATCTGATACCCTCTTCTGGTGTGTCTGAAGAGAGCAATGTATTCATATACATAAAATAAATAAATCTTTTTTAAAAAAGTTCTCGCCGGGTGGTGGTGGTACATGCCTTTAGTCCCAGCACTTGGGAGGCAGAGGCAGGCGAATTTCTGAGTTTGAGGCCAGCCTGGTCTACAGAGTGAGTTCCAGGACAGCCAGAGCTACACAGAGAAACCCTGTCTCGAAAAACCAAAAAAAAAAAAAAAAAAAAAAAAAAAGCTCTCTGAGTGCATGCTGAAGACAGGTTCAGCAGTTGAGAGCACTGGCTGTCTTCAACAGATCCTAGTTCAATTCCCGGCACCCATACAGTGGTTCACAACCATTTATAACTCAAGTTCCAGGGCATCCGAAACCCTCCTCTGGCTTCCATGAGCATCAGGCATACATGTGGACATGTAGCCAAAACACCCATATACATAAGAAAATGATGTTTAAAGATTGTTGAGTTCCTCCTTGGCCTGACATTTTTCTTTGTTATTTTTTAATCCAAATTTCTCTATGTAACCCAGGTTGTCAATGAGCTGATAATTCTCCTGCATACACCTCCAAATTCTGGGATGAAGGGCAGACATATAAATCGTATCCAACAGTGTTTTACTTTGTGTATGCATATATTAAATGAAGACCGTTGAAGAGATGCAATGCGGGCAAATCCTACCCTGGAGCACAGGTGCCATTCCCTGAGCACTATGGGGATAGTACGTCCCTAGGTCACTCTGATTTCCTCAGACTGGTGTGACAAGACAAAGAACTCGTGCCACATTTCTGAGTGGTTCTTAAATCACAGTCACTAGTTTTTGGCTTTTAAAATAGTTATAATAACATTTTATCACTTAGTGATAACAAGCCTAGAAAAGGGACCATTGTCCTAAGCCCTTACAGAGTCCCAGAACTCTGTATATCTGTATTAGTTTAGTTTGGCAAACATTTGTTCAACTGCCACAGAATTCAACACACTAAGTTAGTTAGACACAAGCAATATGAAGAAAATCGTCTATGTGTGGACTTGTTCTCCAAAACTAAAGATCCAGCAGGCGTTTTACTGTTTTATGTGCATCTGTGTGCACACAAGAGAACAATGTGGCAAAGCTGGTTCTCTCCACCCACTGTGTTGTTGCTCTCTTCCTCCACTTGTGGGTCCCATGGATCCAACTCAGGTTGTCAGGCTTGGCAGCGAGGGCCTTTACCCACTGAGCCATCTCACCAGCTCCAGGTTCAGTAATTCTGAAAGTGAAGTGGTTACCAAGCATAGTGGTGTGCACCAGTGATCCCAGCACCCAGGAAGAGGAGGCAGGAGGATCACAAGTCTGAGGCTAGCCTGGACTACATAAACAGACCATGCC
>JANHMN010000041.1:54210-71795 GCA_030674055.1 Rhabdomys pumilio | reverse complement strand
GACCCTGACCCTGACCCTGACCCTGACCCTGACCCTGACCCTGACCCCCTAACCCTGACCCTGACCCTGACCCTGACCCTGACCCTGACCCTGACCCTGACCCTGAACCCTGAACCCTGAACCCTGAACCCTGAACCCTGAACCCTGACCCTGACCCTGACCCTGACCCTGACCCTAACCCTAAAACCCTGACCCTGACCCTGACCCTGACCCTGACCCCGACCCCGACCCCGACCCCGACCCCGACCCCGACCCCGACCCCGACCCCGACCCCCACCCCACCCCACCCGACCCGACCCGACCCTGACCCTGACCCTGACCCTGACCCTGACCCTGACCCTGACCCTGACCCTGACCGTAACCCGACGACCTAAATAAACAGATTTAAAATGGAAATATCTATGAATTTAAAAAATTAATATTCAATTAACAATTAAAATAACTATTCAGCTATTAAAAAAATTCACAAATTTTGCAGGCAAACGGATGGAACATGAGAACTTGATCCTGACGGACACTGCGTGGGTGCAGATGTGAATATATACATTATATTATATTAGTTCTATATATATTATATATTATATATGTCATATTTGAGTTACATATTAATTACATAATTAAATTACATAATTAATTTATTAATTTTGTATTACATAATACAGATAATTACATATTAAATTACATATCTGTCATATATATAACATGGATATAATATATACACTATTATATATTGTATTAAATAAAATACCTAATTACAGAAAAAAATCTAGAATAGAAAACCTCAAACACTGAAAATATAATCACATGATAAACATGATGAAGAAATTCTAATTATTATTAATTAATTGCCTTTTACACATAAGGAAGCAGATATCCATGGGCCATGTGCACATAAGGAATATGTAACATATAAAATATAAAATAAAATATAAATGTAAACTAAAAAAAAAACATAAAATAAGATGTAAAATAAGATATAAACTAAAATAAAATTTAAAATATAAAATATATAATAAAATATAAAACGTAAAATATAAGACATACATAAGATATGATATGACGTAAATATCAAATATAAAATTAAAATAAAATATAAAATGCATCAAACATAAAGTATAAAATAAAAAAGTAAAATAAAATATAAAATAAAATAAAGTTTAAAATTAAAATTGGTATATATAATAAAATGTATAATTTATAATATAAAACATAAATATAAAATATATAAATTATTAATATGAATTCAAAATATTAATTAAAAAATAAAATGTAATATGAATTATAAAATAAAGTAAAACTTAAAATTTAAAATAGATTATAAAATATAAAATGTAGAATATAAAACTTAAATTGAAAATTGAAAATAAAAATAAAAAATACATCAAATATAAAAAATAAGTATAAAAAAGAAAGTAAAATATAAAATAATATATAATCTAATATTAAATATAAATGAAAAATAAAATGTAAACATAAAATATAACATACATATAAATAATAAATGTAAAAAAATTCAAAAAATTCTTCTAAAAGATTTAAATGTTTAAAATAAATTATTATCAGACTTTTGGTTATTGATCAGCATTTATTAATGACTTATTTATTTATCACTACTCGTGTCATGTGTGATCCTGCGTCACACTCAGGATCCCGTGATCTCTCACACACGCACGCACACGTCACGCACGTCACTCGCGTCACGCACACGTCACGCACAGCACGCATATCCCGTCTTTCCGCTGCCGTCTCCTCGCTGTCCACATTTTCTGTGAAGTCGGGGAAAGAATTCAGAGATTAAAGATTGTCACGTGGGTGTGACAACGGAAGTGTAAAGTGGAATGAGCGAATATATGAAATAAAAAATAAAATATAAAACAAAATACAACGAAATATAAAATAGAAAGTAAAATAAAATTTAAAATTTAAAATATATAATAAAATATTAAACGTGAAATATAAAACATAAAACATAAATATCAAATATAAAACTAAAATAAAACAAAATATAAAATACATCAAACATAAAATATAAAAATAAAATATAAAATATATCAAATATAAAATATTACATAAAATTGAAAGTAAATAAAATACAATTTAAAATATAAATATATAATAAAATATGAAATGTAAAATATAAAACATAAATATGAAAAAATATATACATATAAAAATTAAAAATAATTTATATTTTATTAATTGTATGTAGTTAAATATAATTTATAAATATAAATATATAACGTAAAAAATAAAGCATAAAGTATAAAAGAAAATAATATTTAAAATTTAAAATATATAATAAAATATAAAATGTAAAAACTTAAATTAGAACACAAAATAAAAAATAATGTAAAATACATCAAATATACTTTAAACATATATATTTTTAGAATATAAAGTATAAAATAAAAAATAAAATTAAAATGTAAAATCTAAAATATAAAATCTTAAATATTAAATATGAAGTTTAAAATTAAATAAAATATAAATATAAAATATAAGCATAAATAAATATTGAAAAAATCAAAAAATTTAAAAATCAAAATTTAAAGATTTAAAATAAAAATCATATCGGACTTTAATTCTACACCTGGGTGTGTAAGGAATATAAAATGAAATTGTTAAATATTAATCTACGCGTGTCACTTCCTGTCTGACCTGTTTGACCAAGTGTGCAACTCATAATATTAATAATAATCATAAGCTTTTTCTCACTATATTTTATATTTTATATGATTTTATTTTTTATTTACATTTTATCTCATATTTCATATTTTATTTTATTCTATTTATATTTATTTCATTATATTTTTATCCATTTTATTTTATATTTTAATTGTAAATTTTTTATAATTTACATTTCATATTTGTTACATTCATATTTTTTTGTTTTACAGTTTATATTTTATTTTATTATATTTTTATTATTCTATATTTCATTTTGTTTTACTTTATTCTATATTTTACTTTAGTTTATATATTTATACATTTTATATTTTATTTTTTATATTTGTAAATTTAATTCTTCATTTTCTTTTACATTTTGTATTTTATTTTATTATAACTATTTTATTTTCATTTCATTTAATATTTTATATTTATCGGGATCCTCGCAAGTTGATCAGTGATTTGCATCGACTGCTGATGGTCATCAATTTTTTATCGTTATTGGGTATTGATCAGTATCGATTATCGATTGGTATTGATTACTCATTGACATCGACTGCTCATCGACACTCATTGATTATCATCGCCATTGATCATTTTTACCGCGGATCAGCATCGATGATTGGTCATTGATCACTATTGTTAATCAGCCTGATGATTGATCAGTTTGACTATTGATTAGCATCGATCACCGATCATCATATTGATCGTCATCCCATCACGGTCATGCCCCTGCCTCTGCCTCCAGAGGGATGAGACTAAAACATTTCGCCACCATTTACTGATCACTTGGCCAGGCCCCGCCCCGCCCCGACAGTCAAGGTCCCGACAAGTCTGGCCAGGCCCCGCCCCCGGCTCAGGCCCCGCCCCCTGCTCAGGCCCCGCACCGGCTGAGGCTCCGCCCCCGGCGCGCACACACAGGCAGAAAAACCCGTAACTTATTTAATTACATAAACCGAGCGAGACGCGAGGTCCGCGTCGCGCCCTGTGACGTCACAGGCCAGCGACGAGATTGTGGTCGCCGCGGAGAATCACGGGATCGATCGCCGCCGCCGCCGGGAAAAGCGGGAGACACGGCCGTGGGCCTGCGTGAGCCCCGGTCGCTGGCTGTGACGTCACGGACAATGCGACGGAGTCGGCGACCGCCGCGGGGAATCACGGGATAGCGCGCCGCCGCCATTCCGCCCGCCGCCGGGGATCCGGTACACGCAGCTCTGCGCAAGCGTGAGTCCCCGTCGCCGGTTGTGACGTCACGGACAGCGCGACAGGTCCCGGAGCCGCGGCGGCGGAGATCCCGGTACGGCCGCTGACGGGACGGGGTCGGGTTCGCCGGACTCAGTCGCTCTGTTTGTGACGTCAGAACCCAGCGACGGACTCGGCGGGCGCCGCGCGGCATCACGGGATCGATCGCCGCCGCCATTGTTGCCGCGGCCTGGAGACTCGCGCCGCTCTGCGCCCGCCTGAGTTCCCCGTCGCCGGCTGTGACGTCACGGACTGCGCGACGGGTCCCGGAGCGGCGGCGGCGGCGGGCATAGATTTACGGCCGCTGAACGGGCGCAGTGACGTCACACGGCAGCGCCAGACACACGGGGTGACGGCCGGGGACCCGCGGACGCCGCGGGACACCGGAAACAGCTCCCGGTAGAACCGGACGGAGGAGCGAGCGTCCGTTTCCGGCCCGCAGGGTCAGAGGTGACCGCGACCGGAAGTGCTCTAGCGAGCGGCCTGGAACTGGAAGCGGCGTCGCGACTCCGGGCGGAAAAGCCTTCGCCGCCCTCCCTGAGGCGGAGCCCCGGCGTCCCGGAAGCGGAAGTGCGTCACAGAGGCCCTCGGCGGCGGCGGAGACAGAGCGCGGCGGGCGGCGGGACGACCGCGGCTGCGGCGGCGCGGACGGAGGCGGTGGGCGGAGCCTAGCGACGGTGAGCCGAGGCCCCGCCCACCCCGGGGCCGCGCGGGTCCCGTTCGATCCGGCGGCGGGGCTCCCGCGGGGTAGAACTGGGACAAGGCCGCGGCGGGGACCCGGCGCCCGCGGCGACATGGCGGCTGGGGGCGGGGCCAGCGTGGGAGGGCGGGGTTAGGGCGGGGCCGGGCCTGGTGGGCGGGGCCAGCGGGAATCCCGGTCTGTATTTACAGTTAATGGGTTCTCCCTGCTGTGTCTGCGGGGCTTGTACGAGGGGCGGGGCCTGTGACGTGTAGGGGAGGAGTCGGTGCGACTGACGTGGGCGGGGTCAGGCCGGGGTGGGCGTGGCCAGCGGGAATCACAGTCAGCATTTACAGTTTCTGAGTTATTGTTGGCCTGTGACGTGTGCGGGGCGTGGCCTGTGACGTGTGCGTGTGTGGGAGGAGTCGGCGTGAGTGACATGGGTGGGGTCAGGCACGCGTGGGCGGAGTCAGGGGGCCCGGTCTGTATTTACAGTTAGTGAGTTCCCGTGACGTGTGTGCGGGGCTTGTATGAGGGGCGTGGCCTGTGACGTGAGTGTGGGAGGAGTCGGCGTGAGTGCTGTGGGCGGGGCCAGCAGGAATCTTAATCTTTAGTGTTTCTAAGTGCTTATGAATGGGGCGTGGCCTGACGTAAGTGTGGGAGGAGTCAGTGAGGGACATGGGCGGGGCCAGGCCGGGTGGGCGGGGTCATCATCAATAGCACAGTTTGAGTTCTCTGAACTTTATTGTAGTTTATATTAATTCATGCAAGTTAGCGCCTTTCAGCCCCACATTGTGCTCTGAGCTGCATAATTTATGCTGATTTATTCAAATCGGCTCCTTTTAGCATTGTCTTTTGCTGAACTTTATTATAATTTATGCAAACCAGGTCTTTTCAGCCCTATATTTTGTGCTGAGCCTTTTATGATGTATTCTAATTTATGGAAACCGAGCGAGGCTCCACCCGGTGTGGGCGGGGTCTGCTCTGACGTGGGCGTGGCCTTTGTGTTGTGTTCATTACCATGACCCCACCCACAAGCTTTTGCATTCCATGTCCTACTTTATGCAGATGAGGCAGCGTCCTGTGTCTCCAGATGTAAACTATGTAAATCTATGCTAATTAGATGAGGCTCAACCTCATTCTATACGGTGTGGGCGTGGCCTTGGTCATAATATTGATTATGTGTTGATTATAATGACCACGCCCACCAACACCTGAAGCACAACGCGTCCTATCTTTATGCTAATTCATGCTAATGAGCTTTGCTCAGTTGTGCTTCTCCCCAGGCCACGCCTCCTGCTAATGCAGATTTATGCAAATTAGCCTGCAACCCTTGTATGTCCCTTTGTGTGCAGTGATGTCACTGTGGGCGTGGCCTGAGCTGACTGTGGGCGTGGATGCAGTGATGTCACTGTGGGCGTGGCCTGAGATGCTGTGGGCGTGGTCTGCGTGTCCCAGTCCAGACTGACGTCTCTCATGTTGGCAATGCCTGGGTGATGTCATTACATGTGGGCGTGGTCTGAGCTGACTGTGGGCGTGTGTGCAGTGATGTCATTGTGGGCGTGGCCTGAGTGCCCTGAATTGCCAATTAGACAGTGTGGGCGTGGTCTGAGGGTGATGTGCGCGTGGCCTAACGCTGCTAACATTACACCCCGCCCCCTGACCTCACACCCCGCCCCCTGACGTCATATCCTGCTTCCTGACATCACCCCCAACCCAACACCCCACCCACTATCTTATACCCCGCCCCCTGACGTCGCACCCCGACCCCTGACCTCACACCCCGCCCCCTGACCTCACACCCTGCTCTCTGACCTCACACCCCGCCCCCTGACGTCACCCCCGCCCCAGGCGCCATGTCGGCGGCCACCATCGTGCACGACACGTCGGAGGCGGTGGCGCTGTGCCCGGCGCTCGGCCTCTACCTGAAGCCGATCACGAAGATGACGATCTCGGTGTCGCTGCCGCCGCTGCGGACGCCGGGGAAGTCGATCTCCAACTGGGAGGTGATGGAGCGACTGAAGGGCATGGTGGGCGGGGCGGGGCCGGCGTCGGGGGGCGGGGCGGGGCCGGCGTCGGGGGGGCGGGGCCGGGGGCGGGGCGGCGTTCTCGGCGCTGCGCATCGCCAAGAGCACGCTGGACTTCATCCGCTTCGAGGGCGAGGTGGAGAACCGGGCGCTGGTGCGCGCGGCGCTGGCGCGGCTCGACGGGAAGACCATCAAGCTCAGCGGCTTCGCCGACGCCCTGCGCGTGCGCGCGGCCGAGTTCCGCGCCGACTTCCCCTCGCGCCACGACTGGGACGCCTTCTTCCGCGACGCCGCCGACATGAACGAGACGCTGCCCGGCGAGCGCCCCGACACCATCCACCTCGAGGGGCTGCCCTGCCGCTGGTTCGCGCCCCGCGACGCCGCCGCCGGCCCCGGGGGCGGGACTTCCGGCCCCACTTCCGGTTCCGGGGGCGGGGCCCCGTGCGCGGAGCGGCCGAGCGAGGCGCTGCTGCGCCAGGCCTTCCGCGCGTTCGGCGACATCCGGCACGTGGACATCCCCATGCTGGACCCCTACCGCGAGGAGATGGCGGGGCGCAGCTTCCACACCTTCAGCTTCGGCGGCCATCTTAACTTCGAGGCCTACGTGCAGTACCGCGAGTACGCGGGCTTCGTGCGCGCCATGGCCGCCCTGCGCGGGATGAAGCTCATGTTCAAGGGCGAGGACGGCAAGGCCGTGGCCTGCAACATCAAGGTGGGCGGGGCCGGGGGAGCGGGGGGGGGCGGGGCTTGTGGGGTCATGAGTCACAGGTGAGGCCTAAGTTGTGGGCGTGACGTGAGTCGCGGGGTGTGGGCGGGGTCATGAGGTCCCAGGGCGGGGTCGGGTGGTGAGGACCGGGTAGAGGATGACATGGTGGGTGGGGCCACATTGCAGGTGACAGGATGACGTCATATGTGTGTAGTGACGTCATAGGTATTAGGATGATGTCATTGGGTTGTCAGATGACGTCATGGGGAAGGGGGCGGAGCCTCCTGGACGCATGATGTCACCCACAGTCGCCTGGCCCCGCCCACACTACAACGCAGGCCTTCTCTGACCCTCCCTGGCTCCACCCCGATTGGCCCCTCCCACATGCCGCCCCTGTCCCTGCCGACCCCGCCCCCTGCTGACTCCGCCCCTGCTGACCCCGCCCCCTGCCGGCCCCGCCCCCTTCTGACCCCGCCCGGCCCCGCCCCAGGTGTCGTTCGACGCCACGAAGCACCTGAGCGACGCCTCGATCCGCCGCCGGCAGCTGGAGCGTCAGAAGCTGCAGGAGCTCGAGCTGCAGCGCGAGGAGCAGAAGAGGCGCGAGAAGGAGGCGGAGGAGCGGGCGCGCGCCGAGGAGCGGTGAGGGCGGGGTCAGCAGGGGGTCACAGTGGGGTCAGGGGGCGGGGTCACGGGGGGTGTCAGTGTGGGGTCAGGGGGCAGGGTCAGCAGGGGGCGAGGTCAGATGACGGGCGTCAGGGTGGGGTGGGGGCGGGGCCGAGGGGAGAAGCAAGTGAGGGCAGGAAGGTGATGATGTCGCCCAGGATGACGTCATTGTGGTGATGTTATGGGTGATGTCACAGGGATGTCATCCAGGGTGGGTTTTTTGGTGACGTCATTACAGGTGATGTCATCCTGGATGTTGTTTTCGGCGATGTCACTTTAAATGCAGTTATGTCACTGAGTGACGTCATCGGACGATGTCACTGTAGATGACGTCATCTCTATTCCTCTGGATGACGTCACCGTTGTTCTGCCGTGTGCCGATGATGTCACTCAGAGGACGTCTGGGATGATGTCAGTGAGGACGACGTCATTCTGTGACATCATTGGACGATGACGTCATTTGGGTGACGTCGCTCACGATGACATCGCCTTGTATGATGTCGTTGGGGATGACGTCATCCGACACCACGCAGGCAGCTGAGCGGGTGATGTCATCTGTATGACGTCATCCTGTGTGTTGTCGACGGACGATGTCACTGGGCGACGTCACTCACGGAGCCTTCGGCAATGACATCATCAGTGATGACGTCTGGGATGACATCATGTGATCGATGCTGTCAGAGTGACGTCGCTTGTGAGGTCGTGGCTCTGTGTGATGTCATCATGGATGATGTCATTGTTGACAACATCGCCCTCAATGACCTCGCTAGATGATGTCACCGTGTGTGACGTCGTTCTCGATGATGTAACCGAGTGTGACATCATCGTCTGTGAGGTCACTGCGGATGATGTCATTGGACGATGTCACTTCCCGTGACGTCACCCAGCGACATCATCCCGATGACATCACCCCGCCCCACGACCCCGCCCTCTGACCCGCCGCTGACGTCGCCCCCCCCACAGGAAGCAGCGCGAGGCGGAGGAGCAGGAGCGCACGCGCCGCCGCGAGGAGAAGCTGCGCCGCCGTGAGCAGCGCGCCCGCGCCCGCGAGCAGAGGCGGAGCCAGCGCCGCGAGGAGAAGCTGCGGGCGGAGGAGCAGCGGCGGCGGGCGGAGCGCGCGCGCGGGGAGGAGCGCAGGCTGGCCCTGGCCCGGCGCCACCTGCAGTCGCTGCGGCTCGTGGGCGCCCTGCTGGGCCGCGCGGAGGTGGGCGGGGCACCGGGGAGTGGGCAGTGGGCGGGGCCATGGGGACTGGGCGGGGCCTGTGTGCCTGGGGTGGATAACAGGAATTCTATGGCTGAGGCAGGGGGATGACTGTGAGTGATGGAGGCCGATTGACTATGAATAACAAAGTGTTTGGCTGAGGCAGGGGAATGACCGTGAGTAATAATACCGCGGGGTGTGAGGCAAGAGGACGAGTATGAGTGACAGGGAGTGTCTGAGGCAGAGGGATTACCGTGACTCCAATTAACGTAAAGTACGTGTGTGAGGCAGGGGGATGAGTATGAATAACAAAATCTGTGGCTGAGGCAGGGGAGTGACCGTGAGTGAGAATATCTGAGTGTGTGAAGCAGGAGGATGACTGCAAGTGACAATGACCAAGTGTCTAAGTCTGACCAGCGGTGAGGGGGCGGGGCCTCGGTGAGGGTGACAGGAAGTGGGTGAGGTGAACAGGAAGTGAACATTGAACACAGGAAGTGGGCGTGTCCTTCGTCCCAGACAGGAAGTGGGTGTGGAACAGTGAGTGGGCGTGTCTTATCAAAGACAGGAAGTTGTCTACACAGGAAGCGGACATGATCCTCATTCCAAACAGGAAGTGGGAGTTTCCCACATCACAGACAGGAAGTAGGTGTTAATTAGACAGGAAGTGGCCGACCCCGAGTCCGACCCCTGACCCCGCCCCCCCGCAGGCCGCCCGCCGCCGCGAGCGCGCGCAGAGCGAGGAGCGCCGACGCCGAGCGCGGGAGGCCGAGCGCCGGCGGCTGCAGGAGGCGGAGCTGCGCCGCGTGGAGGAGGAGAAGCGCCGCGCGCTGGGGCTGCAGCGTCGGGAGCGCGAGCTCCGCCAGCGCCTCGTGGCCCTGCTGCTCGCGCGGCGCCCCGGCCCCGCCCCCGACGACGACCCGCTGCGCCCCGTCATCGACGCGCTCAGGGGCGTGGCCCGGGGACGCGCGGGGAGCGACCTCGACGGGACAGGAAGTGACGTCACGGGGACAGGAAGTGACGTCACGGGGACAGGAAGTGATGTCACGGGGACAGGAAATGACATCATGGGGACAGGAAGTGACCCGGGACAGAGCAGGAAGGGTCCCGGTGCCACAGGAAGTGATGCAGAAACCGGAAGTGATCAAAAAATGACAGGAAGTGGCACGGAGAAGACAGGAAGTGTTTCTGGAACGACAGGAAGTGACGTCACAGGAAGTGTCCCGGGGGTGGGGAAGGAGCGCGCGGCGCCCGCCCAGGTCCTCGCGTGCATCCCCGACAATGCCCCGCCCAAGGCCACGCCCACCCCGCACGGCGGGGCCGGCGACGCGCGCCCTCGGTCCGAGCGCGACAAGTGCAACCGCGAGCCCGACGCGGCGTCGGCCGAGCGCGAGGAGCCACGCCCACCCCGCGAGCGCGCGCACGGCCGCGGGGAACGCGCGGAGCGGGAACGGCGCCGCCCACCAAACCGCGAGGACAGGAAGCGCGGGCGGCGTCACCGCGAGGGGCGGGACCGCTCGCGCTCGCCGCGGCAGCGCCAGGCCTGGGACCGGTAATGGCCGCCGGGGGCGGAGTCGTGGGACACAGGAAGTGCTGCACGGGAAGTCCCACCCCCGGGTGGTCGGACTCTGGGACTTGAGGGCGGCCATCTTGGGTTGCAGGGACACGTTTTGTGCGGGGGTTGGGGGCGGGGCCGCAGTGACGCGCGGTGTGGGCGGGGCCACGTGGAATAAAGTCTGTGACTGGAAAAGCGTGTCGGCCATCTTGTGGGGGGCGGAGTTAACATGAGATAGGAAGTGACGTCACGGTGTGGGCGGGGCTCCTGTGACTTCTGGTGACCGCTCCGATCTTGACAGGAAGTGATGTCATCAACTTAAAGTAGAAAATGCTGTCAGGAACTCAACAGGAAGTGAGGTCGTCCCAGGGTGGGGACAGGAAGTGACATCATAAGCTTGTCAGTGGAGGGGCGGGGCCACAGTTACAGGAAGCGAGAGCACCTCACAGGACTGATGAAGTGATGTCATCGCCCATTGACACAGCAGGAAGTGAGGTTGCCCTGGGTGGACACAGGAAGTGATGTCATTAGACTTAGGACAGGAAGTGACGTCATCAGACTCAGGACAGGAAGTGACGTCATCCCCCTCCCCCGCTCTGATCCGGATCAGCCTCGGCGGCGACGTCACCGGCTCAGGCCGGATTTGCCCGGCTGATCCCGGCCCAGGCTGCACCGGGACAAGATGGCCGCCGGGGCCGAGGCCGACGCCGACCGGGACTTCCGGGTCCTCATGGAGCTCGCGCACGGCTTCATGGCCTCGCAGGTGACGGGGCGGGGCCTCACTCACAGCCATCCCCCTGCCTCACAGCCGTCCCCCTGCCTCACAGTCATCCCCCTGCCTCACTCACTGCCATCCCCCTGCCTCACTCAGTCAACCTTCCTCACTCACAGCCATCCCCCTGCCTCACTCACACTCAACCTCCTGCCTCACTCACAGTCATCCCCCTGCCTCACTCACAGTCATCCCCCTGCCTCACATCCTCACTCGCCCCCCGACCCCGCCCCCAGGTGCTGTTCGCGGCCCTGGAGCTGGGCGTGTTCGACGCTGCTGCCCGGGGCCCGACTGACGCGGACGCCGTCGCCCGAGAGTCGGGTCTGAGCCCCCGGGGGACGCGGCTGCTGATGGACGCGTGCGCGCACCTCGGGCTCCTGATGGCGGAGCCGGGTGGTGAGGGCGGGGCCTGGGGCTGATGAACGTGTGAGGCTGGGGGATGACTATGATTGCTGGGTAGAGTGTGTATGAGACAGGAGGATGAGTGAGTGAAAACATGCCAATGTTAATAATAAATGGAGAGAACTACTGCAGGGGGATGACTCTGAGTGACGACGATCAAGTATCTTGAGACAGAGGAATGACTGCGATTGCTGGGTAGTGTGTGTCTGAGTCAGGGGGATGACCATGAGTGAAAACATATTAGAAAAACAATAATAAGAAATGAAATATCTACAGCAGAGGGATGACTGTGAGTAATGGGTGTGAATGACTGAGGCAGGGGGTTGAATGTCAGTGTGTATGAGGCAGGGGGACGACCGTGAGTCACACAGGCCCCGCCCCGCAGGCTCCTTCGCCCTCACCCCGCTGTCAGCCTCCTTCCTGGTGAGCGGCAGCCCCCTGTCTCAGCGCTGCATGCTGCTCTACCTCGCGGGCACCACCTACCGCTGCTGGGGGCACCTGGCCGCCGGCGTCAGGTGGGGTCGGGGGTCGCGTGGGGGGCGCCCTGGGGTCGGGGTCGCGGGGTGGAGTCGGGGTCGGGGTCGCGGGGTGGAGTCGGGGTCGGGGTCGCGTGACCGGGCCCCGCCCACACAGGGAAGGGCGGAGCCAGTACGCGCGGGCCGTGGGCGTGGCCGCAGACGACGACCCGTTCGACGCCATCTACAGGTGCCGGGGGCGGGGCCACCTCGGGGAAACCCCGCCCACCACACGAACCCCGCCAACCACACAAACCCCGCCCCTCTGTGAGCCCCTCCCCGTGACGTCACCGGCTCCGCCCCCAGGACCGCGGACGAGCGCGTCCTCTTCACACGCGGCCTGCGGGAGACGTGGAGCGTGTGCGGGGGGCGTGTCCTCGCGGCCTTCGACCTCTCGGCCTTCAGGGTCATCTGCGACGTGGGCGGTGAGCGAGCGGGGGCAGGAAGTGACGTCACAGGGGGCAGGAAGTGACGTCACAGGGGGCAGGAAGTGACGTCACGGGGCAAAAAGCGACGTCATAGTGCAGGAAGCGATGCCACAGGACAGGAAAGTGACGTCATAGGGGCAGGAAGTGACGTCGGGTCGCAGGGAGAGACATCAGGGCACAGGAAGTGACATCACCGCGCCCCGCAGGCGGGTCCGGGGCGCTGGCGCAGGAGGCCGCCCGTCTCTACCCCGGCAGCACCGTCACCGTGTTCGACGTCCCGGACGTGGTCGCGGAGGCGCAGGTGCAGGGGGCGGGGCCAGGCGTGAGCTTCGTGGGAGGTGAGTGGGGGCAGGGTGGGCGGGGCCGTGACATCATCAGGGGCGGGGTTCAGGGCGGGGCTTCCCTGCTCACAGCCTCGGTTTATGGCGCCTGACCGGGGCGCATATGCTAATTTATGCTAATTTATGCTGATTCATGGTGATCCTACCCAGGCTTGCGGATCTTCATCCGCCATATAAATAAGCGAAGCTATATAAATATGCTAATTTATGCAAAGAATATTATGATTTATGCAAATTATGCTAATTAAAAAAGAAAACAGGGCTGCTGTGAGTTCCTGACCTGAATTATAATTTATGCTAATGTGTGCTGCTTTATGCTAATGAGCAGTTGGTTCCTGTGTTTGCCAGGCCCCGCCTACACTGACGTATGCAGATATCGTCATTTCAATATGCTAATTGATGCAAAAGCTTCACTTATGCCTGCACTGCTGTAAGCACGCATAATTATCCACGCTGTGATTAATATGCTAATTTATGCAACAAAACAGCCTCAGCCTACACATTGAGCGATGTCACTGCTACTTCAAGATCAGTGTTGTGTTTATGCTAATGTATGCGGCTGTATGCAAATGAGCCTGACTTTCAGGTGCTTTATGTAAATCTGTGCTCATTAACATGCTGATATATGCAAAAAGCCTTGAGATTTCCTGGGCTGCCCCATAATTCACGCTGACGTCACTGGCATCCATGCTAATTTATGCTAATGAGGCACTTCCAGTAAAAGCGCGCTCATTAGCTATCGTAATTTATGCGGGACACATAATACTGATCACTCATTGCTCATTAGCATACATCAGCATCTCATTAGCATACAGCAGCGTCTTCACCCTGGGTTCATGCTAATCCGCTCTGATGTATGCGCGTTTATGCTAATGAGCGCTCATTATCATGCGCAGGCGACTTCTTCCGGTCCCGCCTCCCGTGCGCCGACCTCTTCCTCCTCGCGCGCGTCCTGCACGACTGGACGGACGCGGCCTGCGTGCGGCTCCTGCGGCGGCTGCACCGCGCCTGCCGGCCAGGTGGGGGCGGGGCCTCGGGTCGCGGGGGTCACATGGGGTCACGTGAGGGTCAGGGGGTCACACGGGGTCAGGGGGGGTCATCAGGGCGGAGTCATGGGCGGGGTCACACAGGTCATGGGAGTCTCGGGGGTCGCAGGGGTCACATCATGGTCACCCGGTGGTAATGAAAGGTCACAGGGTCCCATGGCTGGTCACACAGGGGTCAGAGGTCACGCCTGGGGGTCGGGGGGTCACCTGAGTTTTTTTTGAGGTCAGAGGTCACGTGACGGGGTCGGGGGTCACCCGAGATTTCCTTGAGGTCAGAGGTCACGCGACGGGGTCGGGGGTCACGCCTGGGGTTTGGGGTCACCTGAGAGTTTTTTGAGGTCAGGGGTCACGCCGGGGTCCCCCCCCCCAGGCGGGGCGCTGCTGCTGGTGGAGGCGGTGCTGGCCCGCGGGGGGGCGGGGCCTCTGCGGACGCTGCTGCTGTCGCTCACGATGCTGCTGCAGACGCGCGGGCGCGAGCGCACGGCGACCGAGTACTGCGACCTGGCCGCCCGCGCCGGCTTCCGCCGCTTCCGCCTGCGGCGCCCGGGGGGGCCGTACGACGCCATGATGGCCCGGAAGTGACGCGGCGGTGAGCAGGGGCGGGAGGTGACGTCACACAGGAAGTGACGTCACAGCGACAGGAAGTGAGGTCAGGGACTGAGATGCAGGAGAGGAGACAGGAAGTGAAGTCACAGGGACAGGAAACAGCTCCAGAGACACAGGAAGCGATGGTGTAGACAGGAAGTGATGTCAGGGACCCAGAGTGCAGGGACAGGAAGTGACATCACTGACCAGAACTGGGGCGTCACAGACAGGAAGTGACATCATGGGCTCAGGAGGTGAAGATTCGGGAACAAGAGGTAACGTCACACTCCCGCCTCACACAGGAAGTGACATCACCACACACCGTCTGGACATAGGAAGTGACGTCGGCCCCGCCCCGAGCCCAGGAACAATAAACGCAGTAAACATTTGTTCTGTGTCTGTCAATCACACAGGCCCCGCCCACCTCTGCCGTGGGAAACCTCAGGGCCCGCACACCAGGGACAGGAAGTGACATCAGGCACCTGGTTATAGTGTGGGAGTGACGTCATCGCCTCCACAGTGGGGAGGGCGGAGCTTGGATCTGTGAATCAGAACAGAAGTGGGTCAGGGAGCAAAGTCCCCGCCCACAGGGACAGGAAGTGACTTCGAGGACCTGGGAAAGGTGTGGGGGGTAAACAGGAAGTGAGTTGTAACGCACAGGAAGTGACGTCACAACCTGGGAAAGGAAATCACGATTCGTCTCACGAATGTGCAGGAACCGCATTGAATACACAACGGGGCAGAGCCCTGGCCGCCTCATGAATATTCATGTGCTGATTAGCATATGAAAGGCCGCAGAGGAATCGTGAATGCTGTGCGATTTACATATGCATCAGGACTGATTTGCATACACAGATCCCAAGGCGTGGCCTCTTAGGAGCTTTCACGTATGCAAATGAGCCACAAAGTGTCCAGGCGTCTCGTGAATATTCATGAGGTGATTTGCATACGCAGGTCTCTAAGCCAATACGGAATTAGTGTGGGTTTAGCGTGCACAGAAGTGTGTGGAGCTAATTTGCATATCTCAGTCTCCTGGATGTGGTGTCTCGTGAATATTCACGTCTGACTTTGCATATGCAAATGAGCCAAGCAGCAGAGGAAGGTATTAATACTTGGCGTCTTATGAATATTACCAACTTGATTTGCATATCCAACCAAGATATGACGTCACTTGCTGTGGCAGATTTGCATATGCAAATGAGCCATTTTCAATCTGCCATGCTCCCTATGAATATGCAAGCCTGCGACTTGTTCCCTCATGAATATGTAAATGAGGCTGGAAGGGGACCCTGTGTGATGTCGTCCGGGTGGGTGGGGTTTCCTCCGACTTCCTGTGCAGTGGGCGTGGCTTCCCATGGAGAACGTGGTTGACCCCGCGACCCAGCCCCCATCACGATGCAGCCGCGTGGTGAGACGTGGGCGTGACCTTCCCGAGCCCCGCCCACTCCCCACCGACCTCACACTCAGACGCGGAGGCAGGGGGATGGACGGGTTTATTTGACCTCCCGGGTCACCACCCCGCGGTCTCGTCGGCCACGCCCGTCAGCCTGCAGGCCTCCGCCCACAGTGCGCGCTGCAGCGCCTCGTCCCGCGCGGCCCCCGCGGGCTCCGCCTCCGCCTCGTTGTACAGGTAGCGACCTCCGACCCCTTCCAGCTCCGGCGCGGCCGCCGCGTACACCGAGGTCCAGGCGCCCTCGTCCGGGGTCTGCGGGTGGGGGGGGGTCGGGGGTCAGCCGGGGTCACGTGGGGTCATTAAGGGTCACTGGCGTCATCAGAGGTCACGGGGGTCACATGAGGTCACAGAGGGTGACCTGGGTCACATGCGGCGTCACTTGGGGTCAAAATGGAGAAACTGAGGTTCAGGGTCACAAGGGTCAAACAAGGTCACGGGGGTCACAGATTAACAGGGGTCACCCGGCATCACATGGGGTCATTAGGGGTCACTGAGGTCACACAAGGGTCACTCAGGAGTCACTGGGGTCACACACGGTTACAGGGGGTCTCACGCTATCCACGGGGTCACAGGGTCGCGGGGTCGCGCACCTTGAACAGCAGCCACCCCAGGCAGCGCTGCACGGCGCGGGCCCCGCCCCACAGGTGCCGGTAGAGCGCGGTGTCCACGACGCCCGGGTCGGCCATGTTGGCGGTGACGCGGTCGCCGCGCGCGTCCAGGAGGCGCTGCAGCCGCAGCGAGAACAGCGCGAGCGCGAGTTTGCTGCCCGCGTAGGCCGCGTGCGCCGAGTAGGCGGAGCTGGGGGGAGGGCGGGGTCAGCGGGCGGGGAGGGGCCGGACACGCCCACCCGGGGGTCCGCGATGACGTCACCGGCCCGACCAGCTGTCGGTCGCTGGCCAGAGGTGATGACGTCGTGGGTGACATCATTGGCTCCGCCCTCCCTCCAGTCATTCCCTGTGACGTTATCACAGGCTCCGCCCACTTGCCAGCCATGACTGATGATGTCATCACTTTCCCAGACTACTGTGTGATGCGAAAGCCCCGCCCACTTTCCACCCGGCGATGACATCATCGGCCCCGCCCACCGGTCACAGTCACCGATGATGTCATTTTCCCACTCATAGTTTAATAGTGATGACGTCATCGGGAGTGACTGGCAGGGGCGGGGTCTATGATGTCATTGGTCAGTGACGGACAAGTGGGCGGGGCCGATGAAATTACTCCCAGCAACCGTGCACGTGAAAGCCCCGCCCACCCGGCATCTCGCCATGACGTCATCGCCCCGCCCCCGCCGGCCCCGCCCCGC
>JANHMN010000041.1:37628-49210 GCA_030674055.1 Rhabdomys pumilio | reverse complement strand
TAAAAGGAAAAAAACAGTGGAAACAGCTACCGCAGGGGAATGACCACCATTGAGAAAAAAAAAAAAAAAAAAAAAAAAAAAAAAAACCAGCGAGAGAACAACGGCAGGGGCGTGACGGCGAGGGAAAATTAAAAAAAAAAAAAAAAATTAGAAACGGAAGAAGCTGCGGCAGGGGGATGACCCCGTGGGAACCGAAGGCGCGGGGCATCCTGGGAAACCCGCCACGCGCCCTGAGAACCAAAAAAAAAAAAACCGGCTGGAACCGGTTTTCACAACGGCATCGACCGGAAGCCCCGCCCCCGCGCGACCGGAGCCGCGGAGGCCGCTGGGAAGCCGGGGCGGGGTCACGGGGGCCGCGGTCCGCCGGGGAAGCGGCGCTTCCGGCTTCCGGTCGGGGGCGGGACTTGGCGGCTTCGGCTTCGCGGTTTGTCTCCGGGTCCCGGAAGTGCCGGGGCCGCGGTCCCGCCCCCCGACCGTCAATCATCCCGCGGCGCCCGCGGAACCGGAAGCGCGCGTGCCGTTCGCACCGGAAACAGCCGCGGACAGCGGCGGAGCCGCTTCCGGGTTTTCGGGCTTCCCGGCGTCCACCGCGCCGCGACCTCTGACCCCGCGGCGCCGCCGGAAGTCCGTTAACGGCCGCTTCCGGTTGGTTCCGCCGCCGCGGCTCGGTTTCACCCGCGGCCCGGCGCTGTTTCCGGTGACCCCGCGACCCCGGGGCCTGCACTTCCGGTTTCCCGCCGCCCGGGGCCTGCACTTCCGGTTTCCCGCCGCCCGCGGCCTGCACTTCCGGTTCCCCGCCGCTCGCGTCCCGGCGCTGTTTCCGGTGACCCCGCGACCCCGGGCCTGCACTTCCGGTTCCCCGCCGCCCCGCGGCCTGCACTTCCGGTTTCCCGCCGCCCGCGGCCCGGCGCTGTTTCCGGTGACCCCGCGACCCCGCGACCCCGCGCGACCCCGCCCCGCTCACCCGGCGGCCGGAAGTCGCCCCGCAGGCGGCGCAGCAGCTGCGCGAGCATCACGGCGACGCCCACGGCGTAGACGCGGAGCGCGGCCCGCAGCGCGCGCAACATGGCGGCCGCGACCTCTGACCCCGACGTCACGGGGCGTGGCCGCCGGCGCGGGAGACGGGCAGGGCTGCGGCAGGGGCGTGGCCGCCAGTGACAATTAAATGTAATACATAAAAACGGGCAGAGCTGCGGCAGGGGGATGACCACGAGTGAAAATTACATGAAATACACATTGAAAAAATGGCAAGAGCTGCGGCAGGGGGATGCCCGCGAGTGGAAATTAAATAAAACACATAAAATTGGGAAGAGCTAAGGCAGGGGGATGACTGCGACTGAAAAAATTAGAATGATAATGGACAGAGCTGCGGCAGGGGGATGACTGCGAGTGAGAGTCACCTGTAAATGCGGGAGACGGGCAGGGCTGCGACAGGGGCGTGGCCGCCAGTGACAATTATATATAATACATAAAAACGGACAGAGCTGCGGCAGGGGCGTGGCCGCCAGTGAGAATTAAATAAATGCGGGAAACGGGAAGAGCTGCGGCAGGGGGATGCCCGCGAGTGGAAATTAAATGTAACACATAAAAATGGCAAGAGCTGGGGCAGGGGGATGTCCGCGACGGAAAAAATTAGAATGATAATGGACAGAGCTGCTGCAGGGGGATGACCACGAGTGAAAATTAAATAAAAATGGAAAGAGCTGAGGCAGGGGGATGACTACAACTAATAATTAAATTAAATAACTACGAAAAAAGTGAACAGAGCTGCAGCAGGGGGATGACTGCGAGTGAAAATTACATGAAATACACACGTAAAAAATGGCAAGAGCTGGGGCAGGGGGATGCCCGCGAGTGAAAATTAAATTAAATAAATACGTAAAAAGTGGCAAGACCTACGGCAGGAGCGTGACTGAGAGTGACAATTATATATAATACATAAAAACGGACAGAGCTGAGGCAGGTGGATGACCGCGAGTGAAAATTAAATTAAATAAATACGTGAAAATGGACAGAGCTGCGGCACGGGGATGACCACGAGTGGAAATTAAATAAAAATGGAAAGAGCTGAGGCAGGGGAATGACAGTAATTAAAAATTACATTAAATATAATAAATGAAAATGTAAAAAGCTGCAGCAGGGGCGTGACCGCGACTGGAAAATTGTAATAATAATGGACAGAACAGCGGCAGGGGGATGACCGCTACTGAGACCTTAAAAAAAATTAATAATAGTTAAAAGATAAATGGAGAGAACTACGGCAGGGGGATGAACACGAGTAAAAAAATATATAAATATATAATGACTTAAAAAAAAAGAATAGAAAGAGCTGAGGCAGGGGCGTGACTGTGAGTGTAAATTAAAAAACAACAGTAACGATAAAAATGGGCAGAGCTGCGGCAGGAGGATGACCACTACTGAGACCTAAAAAAAATGAATAATTAAAAGATAAATGGAGAAAACTACGGCAGGGGGATGAACACGAGTAAAAAAAATATATAAAAATATAATGATTTAAAAAAAAGAATAGAAAGAGCTGAGGCAGGGGCGTGACCACGACTGAAAGATGATAATATTAGAAACAGCTGGGGCAGGGGGATGCCTGCGAGTGAAAATTGAAAGACAATAGTAACAATAAAAACGGAAGAGCCGCGGCAGGGGCGTCGCCACGAGTAGAAATTAAATATAACACATAATAATGAACAGAGCTGAGGCAGGGGGATGACTGTGAGTGAAAATTTAATGAAATAAATACATGAAAAACGAAAAGAGCTGAGGCAGGGGAATGACCGCCACTCAGACATTAAAAAAATAATAATAATAATTAAAAGAAAAATGCAGAGAACTACGGCAGGGGGATGAACACGAGTAAAAAAAAATATATAAAAATATAAAAAATAATGATTTAAAAAAGAATGGATAGAGCAGCGACAGGGGGATGACCGCGAGTGACGGGGCAGCGCACCGTGTGAGGCAGGGGGATGGCCCCGTGACGTCACAGCGCAGGCTTCAAAAAAAATACTTTATTTCCGGTCCGGGGGTTTGGCGGGGCGCGATGACGTCATCGCCGGGGACCAGGCGCGCGGGGGGCGGGGCGGTGGAGGCGGGGGCGGGGCCGCGGTGACGTCGGGGCGCGGAGGCGTCACGGGTGACATCATGCTTCTGGCGACGACTGCGACGTCGTGGATGGCGTCATGGATGGCACGCGATGACGTCATGGACGATGGGCGGGGCGCGTGACGTCACCGCGCGGGCGGGGCCGGCGTCATCCTCTGCGAAAAACGGAAGAGCGTGAGGTCGGGTCGGGGGCGGGGCCTGAGTGACGCCTGGGGCGGGGTCCGGTGGGCGGGGCCACTCACCCGTCCGTCATCGCCGGGGGCGGGGCGTAGGTGAAGGTCCGCACTCAGCCGTCAGTCATGTCCTGGAGGCGGGGCTTGCGCGGGGGTCACGACCCTGCGGTCACCTGTGGAGGGTGACGTCACCGTCAGCGTAATCCGGGGGGCGGGGCTGGGACCAAGGTCGCGACCCCGTAGCCGTCAGTCACGGAATTGGGCGGGGCTTCGGGCCCTTCCGCAATCCCCCGTCAATTCCCGCAGGGGGCGGAGCCCAGAACAGAGTGACGTCACCGTTAGTGTGAACTCGGGGGCGGAGCTAACAGCCGCAGTGACTGACCTGTCACTCACGGGAGCGGGCGGGGCCTAAACCAAGGTCGCGACCCGTAGTCACAACCTCACAATCACCCGTCAGTCACACCCGGGGGCGGGGCTCCGTATTGAGTGACGTCACCCGTTACCGTGACCCCGGGGGCGGGGCTGCGGGCACCGCAGTGACCCGTCAGTCACATGCAGGGGGCGGGGCTCCGCTCAAGGTGACGTCACTGTTACCGTGACCCCGGAGGCGGGGCTCCGTCCCGTCCTCACCGACCCGCGGCCCCGCAGGGGGCGTGGCCCCGGTCAAGGTCGCGTCCGCCCCGCCCCCCGCGGCAGTGGGCGTGTCCCGCGCCCGAGGCCCCGCCCCGCTCACCTCGTCCGGGTCCCTGCGGCTCCCGGGGCCCCGCGGCGGCGCCCGCGGTCCGGGGTCAGGGGTCGCGGCGCGCTGACGTCACAGGCCGTGGTCGCAGTCGACGTCGCGGCAGATGTACCAGAGGATGACGTAGAGGATGAGCAGGATCGCGAAGATGAAGAGCGCGACCAGCAGGGCCTTCGTCACGGGCGACACGAGCGACTGCATGGCGGGGGCGGGGCCTGCGGACACGCCCCCGGACACGCCCCCGACCGGACACGCCCCCCGCCGCCGCCGGAGCCGCCGGAGCCGCCGCGACCCCGGAAACCGCGGTGACCGTGAGTCTGCGCCGCTGCGGCGGGCGCGGGGGCGGGGTCAGGACGCGGGGGCGGGGCCTCGGTGCGCGGGGCGGGGCCTCGGACGGCGGCGGGGGCGGGGACACGCACGGCGGCGCGGCGGACGGGGCGGGGCCTGGACACGGGCGGCAGCGGTGATTGCAGGGCATCGGGGACGGGGCTTGGCCGCAGGACACGCCCACCACTGCAGGACACGCCCACCGCCGCCGCAACCGCCATACACTGAGTCTCTGCGGCTGCGGCGGACGCGGGGGCGGGGCCTGTGACGTCACTGCGGCGGCGACTGCGGCAGGGGCGGGGCCTCGGACGCCGGACACGCCCACCGCCGCCGGAGCCGCGGCTCCGGGAAACCGCGGCGTCCGTGAGGCTTTACGGCTGCGTCGCGCGCGGGGGGCGGGGCCTCGGGACGCGGGGGCGGGGCCTCGGGACGCGGGGGCGGGGCCTCGGGACGCGCGGCGGCGCTACGACGTGAAGGGCGGGGCCTGGGTCGCATCGCGGCGCCCGAGGGGCGGGGCCTGCGCGGTGGGCGGGGCCTCGGCGGTGGCAGGAAAGGTGAAAAATAAAGACAAGGAGAGCTGAGGCAGGGGGATGGCTGGGAGTTAGTGCAGATGGACGGAGCTGCGCCAGGGGAGTGACTGCGAGTGAAAAGTAAAAAGTAGTAAAAAATACGGAGGGCGCTGCGGCAGGGGGATGGCGGTCAATGCGAACGCACAGCGCCGCGGCAGGGGGATGACCGCCAATACAAACGCACGGCGCCGCGGCAGGGGGATGGCCGCGAGGGAAAAGTGAACAAATGACCGTTGATTCCGCCCGTTTTTTTTTTCCCCTCCCCGGGGATTCCCCGTGGGCGTGGCCTCGCAGCCGTGGGCGTGGCCCGGGCCGCGTCTCGGGCGGAATTCCCTGTGTGACGTCAGCCGTGGGCGTGGCCGCCGCCATCTTGGGCTGCGTTACTCCCGCCCGTCTCCTTTGTTTTCGTGGCGGGATTTCCCCGTGGGCGTGGCCTCGGAGCCGTGGGCGTGGCCCGGGCGGTGTCCTCGGCGGGAAATCCCCGGGCTGTGACGTCAGCGCCGTGGGCGTGGCCGCCGCCATCTTGCGCGGCCGTGAATCGGCCCGTTTTTTATTTTATTTTTCGGGGATTCCCCGTGGGCGTGGCCTGGTCGTGGGCGTGGCCTGGCCGTGGGCGTGGCCGCCGTCACTCAAGGGCGCGGCCCGGCCCCGCCCCGCAGCCCCGCCCGTCAATCACTCGGCCATGGCGCGCGCGGCGATGGCGGCCGTGACCCTGGCGCTGCTCGCGGCCTGGGCGCGGGGGGCAGGTGAGCTGCGGCCGGGGAGTGACCGCGATGGGGGAGGAGCGCGTGAGCTGCGGCCGGGGAGTGACCGCGATGGGGGAGGAGCGCGTGAGCTGCGGCCGGGGAGTGACCGCGATGGGGGAGGAGCGCGTGAGCTGCGGCCGGGGAGTGACCGCGATGGGATGGGACCGCGTGAGCTGCGGCCGGGGAGTGCCCGCCATGTCCGGGCGGGGGTCGCGCACTCGCGGTCACTCCCCGGCCGCAGCTCCTCCGCCTGGGGTCGCGCACTCGCGGTCAGTCCCCGGCCTCAGCCCGCTGTTTACTCTGAGTCCGGGCGCGGCGTTTGGCGCGCGGCGGAATCCCGGGCGCGGGAGGGAGGGAGGGGCTGCGGCCGGGGAGTGGCCGTGATTGCAGAGTTTTCAGGCCGCCTCGCCCCAGCCTGGTGCCGGGGAACTGGGGCGGGGGCATGGCCGTGAGTGAGCGTGTGAGGCAGGGGGATGGCCGTGAGTGTGGACTACTGTGTTCTGTGTGAGGCAGGGGGATGCTCGGGAGTGAGTTGGACTGAGTTTCTGATGCTGGGGGATGATCGCGACTAGCATGTAGTGAGCGCGTGAGGCAGGGGGATGACCGCGAGTGACCGTGTGAGGCCGGGGCATGGTCGTGAGTGCAGACTGTGGTGTTTCTGAGGCAGGGGGATAACGGCCAGTGACAGGGAGTGAGGATGTGAGGTTGGGGGATGAACACGAGTGAGTTTATGAGGCAGGGGATGACCGCGAGTGAGTTTATGAGGCAGGGGATGACCGCGAGTGACCGCGTGAGGCCGGGGGATGACCGCGAGTGACCCCGGCTGCGCCCGTGAGTCACGTGGGCGCGGCCGGCCTGAGTCACGGGGCCCCCACTCCCGCGGTGGGCGTGGCCGGTGGGCGGAGCTGTTGTCAGCGCGATGACGTCACCCCCGCGCGATGACGTCACTCCCCGCAGGTTCCGGTCCCGGCTTCCGGTCGGCGGCGCTGAAGGCGGAGGACGGCGACTTCCAGCTCGGGGACGCGTTGGACGGTGAGGGGCGGGGCCGGGGGCGGGGCCGGGGGCGGGGCCGCGTGACGTCACCTGTGAGTGACGTTCACGGACCGTTGACGTGAGAATCGGAAATAAATGAAGTTTAAATTAAAATTGGATGAAAATTAATCAGAAATTAAATGAAATTTAAATAAAATTGAATAAAAATTAAATAAAATTAAAATTAAATAAGAGTTGAAAAAAATTAAAATTAAAATTGAATAAAAATTAAATAAAATTAAATAAAATTGAATAAAATTGAAATTAAAATTGAATGAAAATTAAATAAAAATTAAATAAAATTGAATAAAATTCAAATAGAATCAATTAAAGATTAAATGAAATTTACTTAAATTATTATTTAATAATAACTTATTATTATTCATTACTTAACTTAAAGATTAAATTAAATTTACTTAAATTTTTATTCAATAATAATTTATTATTTTTTATTCCTATTCATTATTTAATTTAAAAATTAAGTTTAAATGAAAATTAGTAAAATTCAGATAAAGGAATTTAAAGGAATCTGAAGAAACTCGAACAGAACGGAAAGGAATTCAATGAAATTTAAACAGAAATCAGGTAAAAGACGCAGAAAAATTAAACTTTCAGTGAATTCGGAAAAATTTAAACGAATTCACGTAAAACGTGACTCGACTTGAACGATGTTTAGATAAAAATCCAAAGCCGTTGGAATAAAATTCAAATAAAGGCAAAATTTAAATTGAACCGAAGTAAATTTAATTAAAATGTGAATGAAAAAAAATTAATTAAAAATTTAAAAAAATTCGGATAAAAATTAAATGAAAATTAAATAAAATTGAAATGAAGATTGGTCAACAATTAGATGAAAACTGAATAAAATTCAAATAAATAAAACCAAAACCTAAACAAATTCAAACGGAATTTAAATAAATCTAAGTAAAATTTAAATAGAAATTAAATTAAGGACAAAGAAAAATTAAACAGAATTTAAATAAAATCCCGAAAAATTCAAACGAACTATAAATTGAATGAATTTAAGTTTGATCAGATCTCCCGCAGGGGGATGGCTGTTAGTAAATCAGATGAGATTTAATTTAAGTGGATTTAAGTCATGCAATCCAAGTAAAATATAAGCCAATCAATTATTTTAATTTTTGCATAAATTTGAATAAATTTACATAAAATTTAAATCTCACCGAATGAAGCTTGAACATTTGTGTGCGATTTAAATAAATTTAAATAAAACGAATGAGATTTGAACAAAATTAAGATGAACTCGTTTGTTTAAATTTTATTTATGAGCAAAACTTAAATCAAAGTGAATTAAATTTAAATGAAATAATTTCAGACTCAGACGAGATTAAAGTTGAATTAAATGAAGTTTAATATTTGAATAAAATTCAGATGAAAATCAAAGAAAAAAATTTAAACAAATCCAGAAAACTTTAAATGGATTCAAATAAAATGTAAACGAAATTTAATTCAGTTTAAACGTAACTAAAATAAATCCGATTCGGAAAAATGTTCAATAAATAAATTTAATTTCGATGAGATTTGAATCGAATCGGACGGAATTTAAAATTAAACAAAAATCACGTGAATTTGACTCTGATCGGCCGAGATTTAAATAAATTTAGCGAATGAGATGCAAATGAATGCGAAGAAAATTAAGATGCAGTAAAATAAAAGCGAATAAATTTGCATAAATTTAATCTCATGACGCGTTAGATTTTTTTATATTTTTATACATTTTTAAATTTAAATATATGCAAAATTTAGGTAGAGTTAAGCGAGACGTGAACGCCATTTGCATGGAATTTGCATAGATTTGCATGCGGTGCAATGGCGTCGGAGCGGATTTCACACGACCTCGGTTTCCCGCTTTTCCGGTTCGATGCGGATTTTAAGTCAGATTTTTGCTTTAAATCATTTTAATGATTTGATTTTTTTTTTTTTTGTCTCATGACTCTGACCCCGTCACTGACGTCACACGTCACTCACGGACATCCCCCTGCCTCACACACGCAGTCATAGTCACTCACGGCCATCCCCCTGCCTCACACGCTCAGTCAACGTCACTCACAGTCATCCCCCTGCCTCAGAAACTTAGTCGTTGTCAATCACAGTCATCCCCCTGCCTCACACGCTCAGTCACAGTCACTCACAGTCATCACCCTGCCTCAGAAAGTCAGTCGTCCTCAGTCATCCCCCTGCCTCACGCTAAGTCACAGTCTTCCCCTGCCTCGCACACGCACTCATCCTCACAGTCATCCCCCTGCCTCACACGCTCAGTCACTGTCACTCAGTCATCCCCCTGCGTCACATGCTCAGTCACAGTCACTCACAGTCATCCCCCTGCCTCACACGCTCAGTCAGTCACTCACAGACATCACCCTGCCTCAGAAAGTCAGTCGTTCTCACTCACAGTCATTCCCCTGCCTCACACACTCACTCATCCTCACTCACGGTCATCCCCCTGCCTCACATGTCAATGATAAAAATAGTAATAAAACTAATACTAAGACGTCACGTTTCCCGTCCTCAGATCCCACCAAGAAGCCGACGCCCAAGGCCCCGGAGGCGCCAAAGAAGCCGGCGTCAGGTGAGGCCACACTTCCTGTCCCGCCCACTTCCTGTCACACCCGCTTCATGTCCCGCCCACTTCCTGTCCCACCCACTTCCTGTCTCACTTCCTGTCCCGCCCACTTCCTGTCTCACTTCCTGTCTCACTTCCTGTCCCACCCACTTCCTGTCCCACCCACTTCCTGTCCCGCCCACTTCCTGCCTCACTTCCTGTCTCCCCGCAGACGACCTGAACCTGGAGGACGCGCTGCCGGGCGGTGAGCACCGGGTTTACCCAGCGGGGCTTCGTGGGGGGTGTGGACATGCTAATTTATGCTAATGAGGCCGAGTGAGCCAGCATTATCCCCGACTGAGGCTGCTGGAGTGTGAGATATGCTAATTGGGGAGATTTATGCTAATTAGCCAGGGCTGAGTGCAGGTTTATGCAAATGAGGTCCGTGAAGGTTAATGAGCAACGGTTATGCTAATTATAAAGTCTGACGAGAAGAATTCTATGCAAATGAGCTGAGTCTATGCTAATGAGCAGTGATTCATGCTAATTAAATGCTCATAGAAATGACTTCATGCAAATGAGCTCAGTCTCTGTATGCTAATGAGCGCAGCTATGCTAATTGTTAGGAACGGCAGGAGTGGGTTTATGCAAATGAGATGAATACTAACGCGCGTGGGTTTATGCTAATCGCCCCATCCCTCCCCACAGCGACACCGGCTGCATGCTAATCTATGCTAATTTATGCTAATCGCTGCATCGCCCTCGGGTCGCCGTATGCAAATCGGAGCCCCGCCTCCTTCCTTCTAACCTCCCGCCCCCAGGTGAGCGCAGCGTGACGGGTTCGGATTTATGCAAATGAGCCTAGGCTGCTCCGCCTCTGCATGCTAATGAGTGTCCCCAGTGACGTCATTGCAAATGCTTATGCTAATTCATGCTAATAGACAAGGCTCAGCCTGTGGGCGTGGCCTCGATGATAATGTGCGCTATGGTAGCCCCGCCCACGACCATCTATGGGCGCCAATGCCGTATGTTAATTCATGCTAATGAGCTGTGGTTGAGTCGTGAAAATTCCTGTAAACTGATGCTCATGAATATGCTGATTGATGCAAATCAGACCGGGCTCCGCCCCTTCCGGCCTCTGTATCTGATGAGATCTGTGCGCATTTGGTGTTTCTGGTGACGTCATCATCTGTGGGCGTGGCCTGCATGACATTAATTACCATGTCCCCGCCCACAGCCTTTGCTACTCTGCCTCCTGCTCGTGCCCCATGCTAATTTATGCTAATGAGCCGCCCTGGATGACGCTGAATTCTCAGCCACTCCTCACTGCGCATGTAAATTTATGCAAACGAGCCCAACCTCCTCCCCGTGTGTCACAATGAATTCAAATCTATGCTAATGAGATGAGATCCAGGCCCCAGACGTGATCACACGATGCTGAGGTAATGGCCACGCCCACACGCGCAGCCGCATGCTAATTCATGCTAATGACCTGCAGTGCGTTGTGCTAACGCTCAGGCCGCTCCTCCTATAAATTTTAATTTATGCAAATCAGCCACATCCTTACTGAGTTTTCCACTCTATGCTAATTTATGCAAATCACCTCCAACCCCAATAGCGTTTGCCCAGACTTTGCGTTATACTCGATGCTAATTTATGCAAATTCTTAGCTCACAATGATGTCATCTGCAGTGGCCACTCCCACAGCCGTGCCCCCTCCCCCGCGTGGAAGCCTCATGCTAATTTATGTTAATGAGCTGCTCCCCGCAACCTCACGCATAGGATAATTTATGCTGATTAGACGGCCCCGGGGTGGATGACGTCACTGGCCCCGCCCCCGGGTCAGAGGTCGCCACTGACGTCATCGCCCCGGCCCCGCCCACAGGGGGAATCTCCGACCGGGACCCGGAGGACGTCGCGGGGACCGGAGGGAAAGGTCGGCCACGCCCACTTCCTGTCACGCCCACTTCCTGTCACGCCCACTTCCTGTCGCGGCCACGCCCATTCTTTACACCCACGCCCACTTCTCATAACCACACCCCTTTCGTTCTGCCCCGCCCCGTGTGGCCACGCCCAGTCATACGTGGGAGGGGCGGGGCCGAGGCAAGATGGCCGCACACCGGACTTTGTGGGTCATTATTTTTCTCACACAGGAAGTGGAGGGCGGAGCGACCAGCCGGAGCCGGAAGGTAAGCCCCGCCCCTGAGGGAAGCCCCGCCCCGCAGGGAACCCAGGGTCCTGTGCTCCCTGACCCCGCCCCTGACCGAGACCCCGCCCCTGACCGAGACCCCGCCCCTGACCGAGGCCCCGCCCCTG
>JANHMN010000040.1:44936-72084 GCA_030674055.1 Rhabdomys pumilio | reverse complement strand
TAAAAAGATTCAACATGTTCAGTCATGTTTTTGTATTTTTCATTATTTTAATCAAACTTTTTCTATGTGTGTTTCATAGTCTTTCATCAAATGCTCACTATTGATCTTAATTTTTATCAATATTTTTTTCAATAATATCTTCAATTTTATCAAACATTTTTCCATGAAAATATTTAATTTTATGAGAAATTTTCTCTAAATCACATTCAATTATATAAAAATATCTTTCTTGTCAATCTTTAATATTTAAAAAAATGTTTTTAAAAAAGATTTAATTTTTTATCATTTTTTTTGTATTTGTCATCATTTTAATCAAAATTTCTCAATGGTTTGTAGTTTTCATTAAATGTCACTATCTCAATTTTTATCACTACTTTTTTCAATAATGTCTTCAATATTACCAAATGTTTATCCATATAAATATCCAATTTTATCAGAAATTTTCATTAAATTACATTTAATTTTATATTTTTAAAATAAATATTCAAATTAATAACAATTTTTTAAAACTGTTTCAATTATTTCATACAGTATTTCTTGTATGTCATCATTTTATTCAATTTTTTATTTTTGTTTTCTATTATTTATCAATTTTCAATATTTGGCTTTATTTTTATTATTAGTTTTTTTTTATATTGTCTTAAAATTTAACAAACACTCAGTTGCTGTACTTCCTGAGTCAGGCTAGCCAAACCCTGTGTGTCTGGCCCTGTTCTCTGCTCAGCTGGATCCTGCTCACTCACAGGTCTCTCATGGACCAAGAAGTCCTCAGGAGCCCATAGATTGCCTGTGCAGCCAGAATACAGTGGCTCCCAAGAAGGTCTCCAGCCATATTCAGAAAGGCAAAGGGACTTACAGACAGAATCCTCGAAGCAATTGGGCTTGATGACATTAGAGCACCGAGAATGCCAAATGTCAGTCTACATGAAAGTTCTCCCTCTGCCCCTTGAGGCAAAAACCCCAACCAGTTCCTACCAGCTGCCAACAACTTAGGCAAGTACTGGGGCTTCCATTGGTAAGAGATGGGTGTCCATGTAGGACACTGGAATAGCCTAAACTATGTTTTTGTATGTTGTTTGGAATGGGGTGTGTCTGTGTGTGTGCGTGTGTGTTTGTGGTGTGTGTGTGTGTGTGTGTGTGTGTGTGTGTGTGTGTGTGTGCGAGCATGTGGGCTCACACAGGAACATGCTCCTACAGCTCATTGTGTATGAGCTTTCTCCTGCCTATAAGGTTCCTGAATATAAATGTGGGTGCATAAGTGTCAGGGAACAGGAGGTTGTGCATGGTGGAGATAGAAGGCTCACCGATCACAGGCACTCCTCAACTGCAGGGAACCTCCCAGTCACTAAAGGGTTCAGCAGGAGGGCATCAAGCACTAAGCAAAATTAGCAGGTATTTGCAAAATATCCTGTGGGAGCCCTACCTAAACTCCTTGCCAATGTGGAACCTGGAAGCCAAGCCTCAGAAACAAATTCCTGGACTTGAGGACCAGGAACTGAACCCATCCACTCAGTGCCCAGCCTGATGACTGGAATTGGACCTGGCCCAGAGATTGATCCAACAACTGCATGCCTGGCCTTGCCCAATCCGGGTTCCCCTAATGATAACCAGTTCTCTTATTGAGGATGCAGACTCCTCTGTCCTTGGCTCTCATGTTGTCAGGTCAAAGCATCCAGATAAGAAGGCCCTTCAAGGATTATCCTCAGCTTGTAGGCCCCCCTGAGTGGTGGAGTCAGAAAGCCCAGGGAACAGGGGAAGTTGAACAGAGGCCACATGTGATAGGTGTGGGAAACCAACCTTCTCCATGGGTATTAGTCCCAACACTGGCTTCCAACCTAGCAGCAGGAGGATCTGCACTGTACTCAGGGCAATAGGTGGGGTGCTCTGTGTGTCCCTGAGAAATTCAGTTTCCATGGCCTGAGCATAGAATGCAGTGGGAGATGAAAAGAATAGCCACCTTGAAAACCATGATTTACTTACCCAGGCACACAGGTTGGTATCTCAGGCACACCTCAATGAGTTCTGGTGGATGTTGCCCCACAAAGTCATCCAGTCATCTGTCCACCTCAGGGGCCCAGAGGAACTGGCAACACACTTCCACAATGTTGCCTGCAGGCCACCTAGTACCCTGATCTGAGGACAAGGACATATCAAAAGAAGAAATGAATATTCCATCCCAACCTACCCCCTTGACAATCAGGCCCTGGTCTCTGGCCCTCAATTCTAAGCCCAAAATAAGTAAGCATCTACAGGCAACTGACCAAGCAACCAAGGTTCCTAATTCAAGCTTCGTCACAAGGTCTCTCCTCTCTCTCAACCTCCACTCCACCTCCACCACACAACTGCCCTTCACCAACCACCATGCATCACTCAGGGAATGTTTTGTTCTTCTTCCTTTCACCAAAATCCCCAAATCTCTCTCACCATGGATCTTTCTATCTGTATCCTAGCACACACCGACCTACCTACCTGTGCCTAGTGGCTAGGCACACACGCAAATCAGAGCTCTCTGAAGGCATCCAAGTGGACTCAGGAAGATAGGCACCTATACACAAAGCACATTGAGCATTTGTCAGTTGTCCTACCAGGATCCCTGCAGAATATTCCCCTCCCCTCCTCAACTTTTACTAAACCAATTCACACCAAGGTGTTTTGAGGGTGCCCATTGGAAATACTCAAGGTGCCTTCAATGTTTCTCTCCAAGTGCTCACTTCCAGAGCATGATAACAACTGTCTTGGTATCCACCTATGTATGTAAGTATCTATCTATCTGTCTATCTATCTATCTGTCTATCTATCTTTCATCTATCTATCTGTCTTTTTCTACTTACCTGCCTAACTAATTACATACCTTCATACCTACATATATACTTACTACTCTCTTCTTTTGGCTCGCCAATATATACACTTCCAGGTACATTTTTGAGGGCAGAAACACCCCTATGTTTACTAGATAATGAATGCTGTGGTCATTTGTGAAATGCTTTTCACTATCTACCAGCAAGCCTTCTTTACATGAGCACTGAGAGTCTCCAGAGGTCCACCTCTGCACTGTCAAGATCTTAAGTCACAGCTGGTATAAGAAGACCCCTCTAACAACCTCCAGGAGACAAGCCAGCCAGTGATTTCCACTTCTCCCACTCTACAAAACTTTCTGAAGGCAACTTCTCTGATACAATCAAGAGAGTTTTTTCTATCCTTGCAGGCCTTCTCTGAGTTCTCAGAAGTGCAAGGCCCACAACTCCAAAAAAGGATGTGCCATTTCACCCACCATATTATTTATTGCTAAGCAATTGTCTAATCCATCCACCAACACAGAGAGGTACCATCAGGAAGAACTCCTCTTTTGATCCCCTAAAGCCTTTCTACACATTCTGCCAAACTGAGCTATGGCCCTGGCATACATACAGCCATAAGGGTTTCTCCAACTTTCAACCCAGGCCTTCCCAGACAAAGCTGAGCTCAACGCCATAAGAAATGATAGAGCCTGGTCTCAAACCAGACCTGTTTCTGTGACATCACAGGCTTAGTTTCCTCACTGGAGGACACACAGAAAATAGATACATAGAAACACAAACAGACACACACACACAAACACACACACATACAAACAGAGAGAGAAAGAGAGAGAGAGAGAGAGAGAGAGAGAGAGAGAGAGAGAAATACATAGACAGAGAGACAGAGACAGAGACAGAGAAAGAGACAGAGACGGAGAGAAACTCTGGTCTCCCAGTATTCTCGGGTCTAAGTCTGTCCATCTGTTAATTTCATAACCATGTCTGTTGTTCCAGAAAGCCCTGGATATGGCAGAGAAGGCCAGATGTCTTTTGATCCTTCATCCTGGCTTACCTCATTGGGTGTAAGGGAAGGTAAGCTAGTCAGAAGCTCAGACTCTGCTGCCTGTTTGTGTGTCAGGCATCCGAAACAGAAGGTTTTCAAGGAACCTTGTCTGGATGGTTCCCTACATCCTGGCCTGTTTTTTACACCAATGGGCCTACAGCATATTCTGGCTATTTGTACTCACTTTGACCCTGAGACAAGGCAATGTCTAGGCTCCTTGCCACCTTATGGCACACCATGAGGTTGCTTGCATAGGATGATGGTGGAGCCTCCTAGACCATTGAAGGATTCTGGGAACTTGGGTGTTTTTCTCACAGGCCTGGGACACCTACCCCACCTGAAACACAGTTCCAGGATAGAACCTTTTCTTAAAAAAAAGAAAGAAATAGAAAAGAAAAGCCAGAGGTTATAACCTTACAACTAGGAAGGGGCCGAGTTGGGCCTGGGGTTGGCAGGGACAACATTAATTGCTTAAGGATATCTGGTGACAAAGCTACAGAGCCCTGAGATGTTGAGACAGCTGAGAGAAGCAGAGTAACCTGTCCCCACACACTGGGTTATTAACAAGGGTATGTGCGGGTAGGGAGGCCATCCTTTAAGGCAGCTGCTGGGCAGGCTCAAACAAAAACTAGAGGGTGTCCAGTATCACTCTGATGAACAGGAATGGGCAGGTAAAGTCACCTACAAGAACCCAGATACAGGCTGACTGCAGATTCCTGTGTAGGGAGGTCCTGTAACTCTGTAAATCCTAAGATGTACTTCTGCACTGTGCTCTGAGCCTCAGAAGTTTTGATTCCTGATTCAGGATAGCCAAACGCTATGTTAACATGCCCTGTCCTCTGCTCAGCTGGATCCTGCTCACTCACAGGCCTCTCTTGGGCCAAGAAGTCCTCAGGAGGCCCTAGTCCTGCCTGTACAACCAGAATAGAGTGACTCCCAAGCAGGTCTGCCACCATGTTCACAGAGTCACACAGATGGGAATGAGGAATCCTGAAAACTATTCTGCTTGATAGCAGTAGAAAAAATAAATACCAACTGCTAGGCTGGAGGGGCACACTCCTTCATTCCTTTCTGAGGTAGAAAACACAAACCAGATACCACCAGCTGCCAAAATTCTGGCCAAGCACCACAGATTCCACTTTCCAGATGTGGGTGTCCATGTAGGACACTGTGGATGCCTAAACTAGATTTTTGAATGTTGTTCGGTGGTGTTTGTGCGTGTGTGTGTGTGTTAGGATGGGGGTGCACATGCTCCATCACCTCTGTTTTTGAGTTCTTTTTCCTGCCTATATGGTTCGGGAATATGGATGTGGGTGCATGAGTGTCAGAAACAGGAAGTTGTGCATGGTGGAGATAGAAGGGTCACCCATCACAGGCACTCCTCAACTGCAGGACATCTGCCAGCCATTGAAGGTTCCAGCAGGGGAACAGCAAGTACTAAGAGACATGAGCAGTTTCTTGCAGAGGAACCTGTGGGAGCCCTAACTAACCACCCACCACCGGGCCAATCTGGACTTTAGCGGGAGAGCCTCAGAAACCAGGAACAGATACAGCTCTCTCATTAAGCAGCCAGGACAATGGGACTGGGCCTGTTCCAGAGATCGATCCAGCAACTGGCTGCCTGAGCCCACCATCACAGAGGTCACTTAAAGCTGACAACCTATTCTCTTCTTGGGGATGCAGACTCCACAGTCCCTCAGTACACTTTCTAACATTGCTAGATCATGGCACGCAGACTAGAACGCCCTCCTAAGATGATCGTGAGCTGGTAGGGTACTCTGGGGGTGGAGGCAGAGAGCTCAGGGAACAGAAGAAATTGAACAGAGGCCACAGGGGCTGAGGAGAGGAACCAACCTTCTCCATGTGTACTAGTCCCAACACTGGCTTTTCACATAGCAGCAGGAGGCTCTGCACTGGACTCAGGGCAATGGGTGGGCTGTTATGTGTGTCCCTGAAGCCCTCAGTTCCCTGGAGTAAGCAAAGAGTGCTAAGGAAGATGAATAAATGGCCCTCCCAAAGATCTCAGTCTACTTACCCGGGCACACAGGTTGGAATCTCAGGTACCCCTCAATATAAGTTCTGGTGGATGTTGCCCCACAAAGTTATCCAGTCATCTGTCTACCTCAGAGACCCATAGGGAATGACTAACAACTTCCAAAATCTCACCTGCAGGCCACCTAGCAAGCTGAGTGGAGGACAAGGACATATCAAAAGAAGAAATGGATATTCCATCTTAACATGCCCCCTTGACAATCAGGCCCTGGCCTCAGGCCCCCAGTTATAAGCACCTACTAAGTAAACATCTCCAGGCAACAGACCAGGAAAACAGGCAACCATTATGAGCTAATTCCTGCTCCCTCACAATCTCTCTTCTCTCTCTAACCCTTCGCGGCACCTCCACCACACTCCAGCCCTTCACCAACCACCAGGCAGGACTCAGCTGACACTTTGATCTTTTCTCTTCCTCTAAAGTCTCCAAGTCACTCTCACCATGAATCCTTCTTTCTGTATCCTAGCACACACCCTTCCACTTACCTGTGCAGGGACTAGGCACACATGAAACTCACAGCTCTCTGTAGAGATACAAGTGGACTCAAGATGACAGACACCTAGAGACAAAGCACAATGAGCATCGACCACATGTTCCACAAGGATTCCTACATCACATCCCCTCCCCTTACCAACTCCTCCTAGAACAATTCACACTAAGGTTTTCTGATCATGCCCATTGGAAACTCTCAATGTGCCTTTAAACTTTCTCTCCAAGTGCTCACTGACCAAGCATCATAGCAACTGGCTGGCTATCCACCTATATATGTAACTATGTATGTATGTATGTATGTATGTATGTATGTATGTATGTAACTACATATGTAACTATGTATGTATGTATGTATGTTTGTTTGTTTGTATGTATATTTCTATCTATCTATCTATCTGTCTGTCTGTCTGTCTGTCTGTCTGTCTATTTCTTTGACGTACCTACTTACCTACTTATACACCTCCTACTATCTCCCTTTGGCTCAACAATATATACACCTCCAGGTACATTTTTAGGGCACAGGCACCTCTCTGTTTACCAGATGATGAATGCCATGGTAATTTGTGGAATGCTTTTCACTATCCACCAGGAAGCCTTCCTTTCATGAGCACTGCGAGTCTCCAGAGATCTGCCTCTGGACTATTGAGAGCTCAAGTAAGAGCTGGTGGAAGAAGACCCCTCTAACAACCTCCATGAGGAAAGTTCACCATTGTTTTCCACTTCTGCCTCTCTACCAAGCTTCCTGGAGGCATCTGCTCTTATACAACCAAGAGAGCTCTCTCTATCCACACAGGAGTACTCTGAGTTCTCAGAATTGCAAGGCCTGCAACCCCAAGGAAGAATGGGTCCTGATACACTCCATAGTACTATTGTTAAACAATTATCTCATTCATCTAATTAGACAGAAGTACCATCTGGAACAAATACCCTGCTGTCCACCTTGTGCCTTTCTACACATTGTGGGCACCCTTCTATGGCCTGGGCACACATACAGCCTTAAGGGTTTACTCTACCTCCAAACCTGACCTTCTCAAAAAATTCTGAGCTCAAAACCATAAGAAATGATACACTCAGGTCCCAAACTGGTCCTGCTTCAGGGACATCCGAGGCCTGGTTTTCTGACTGGAGGTTACACAGCAAATAGGTACATAGAAACACACACAGAGACACAGACAGTCAGACTGACAGACAGACAGACAGACAGACAGATGGAGGGGAGAGAAAGGGAGAGAGGGAGAGAGAATGGAAGAGAGAGAAAATAATGAAACAGAGAGAGACAGAGAGACAGAGACAGAGAGAAACTCTGGTCTCCCAGTTTTCTGGGATCTGAGACTGTACAATTGTTTATTCCAGAACCATATCTATTCTTCCAGAAATCCCTAGACATGGCAGAGAAGACCAGGTGTCTTTTCTATATTCATCCTGGCTCACCTTTCTGGATGCTAGGGAAGGTAAGTTACTCAGAAGTCCAGTCTCTGCTGCCTGTTTGTGTTTCAGGTATCAGAGCCAGGAGGCTTTCAAGAAACCAGGCCTGGAGGTTTTCCTGCAGCCTGGGCTGTTTTGAATACCCTTGGGACTACAGCATACTCTGGATGTTTCTATTCACTTTGACCTCATGCCAAGAAACTGCCTAGGATCCTCCCCTTTTGGATACACCATGAGGTTGCTTGCATAGAATGATAGGGGAGCCTCTCAGACCATTGAAGGGTTCTGAGGACTTGGGTGATTTTCTGATAGGCCTGGGACTCCTACCCCCACCTTAAGCCCGGTTCCAGAATAGAGCCTTTTCTTAAAAAATACAGTAAAGCCAAAGATGACCTCCATAGACTTAGGAGGGGACAGAGGTGAACCTGTGGTTGGCAGAGAGGACATTAACTGCTTAAAGATATCTGGCCACAAAAGCTACCAAGGGCTTGCCTGAGATGTTGAGACAGCTCAGAGAAGCAGGATAGTTTGTCCCTACACAGTGATCTCCTGTGGGCTATTAACAATGGATGTGGGGGTTGTAAGGGAATCCTGTAAGGCAGCTGCTGGGCAGCCTCAAACAAAAGCAAAGAAGACCCGAACCACTCTGGTGAACAGAAATGGGCAGGACAAGTTGCCCACAAGAATGCAGATACAGCCCTGGCTCCAGATGGTTGTGTAGGGAGGTCCTGTGACTTCAATTTTATTATTTTATACTATTATTTTAATATTATTATTTAATATTATTTCATTATTATTGTTATTAAATTATGATTAATTTTAACATCTTATAATATTATTTTTAGTATAATTATAATTTTTTATCTTATTATATTTTTATTAATAGTATTAGTATTACTATAATTTTTTCATTATACCATTTATATTAACTTGAATATCTATTAATATTATATTATATTATAATTTAATTATAATTATAATTTTTATTATATTATTTTATTTTTATTATATTATTTTATTTTATAATTTAATTATAATTTTTATAATTACGATTATTATTTATTATTTATTATTTATTATATTTTTATTCCTTTTTAATTATATTTTATGATTATAATTACCATACAATAATATTATTATAATGTTATTATATTATTCCATTTTTATTTTTAAATTAGTAATAATATTATTAATAAAAATTTTTATTATATTATTATTATACTATTAATATTTATTATTATATCAATATTGTATTATTTTGTTTTTATTATTATATTATTATCATATTCTTTTTATTAATTCATGAATATTATCATTAATTATGATTATTTTAGAATATCATGTATATGTGAACACACTACAGCTTCCATCATGGTGACTACATCAGAATACACGTGAACACACCAGAACTCACTTCATTATTACATTAGAATACCATTAACATGTGAACGTACCATGGCTTCCATGACAGTATTTATCATATTACTTGCAGGTGTACATCAGTACACAACACAGATTCCATCATGTTGATTGCATTAGAATATCACATAAATGTTAACACCCCACTCTCTTTTCACGTGTTATTTTCACATGCATGCTGTGTGTACTTTCCATTTTATTGTCACAACCATGTTCTGTGTGTAACACATGCTCCCTTCTCATGTTATTTTCACTGTAATGCTGTGTGTGTGTCAAACATGTTCTCTTCATGTGTTACTGTCACAAAACTGCTGTGTGTAAAATAAAAATGAAAACAAATACAAACAAAAAATAAAGAAACAAAAACTTAACTGAGAATGAAAGGAAAAGCACTCCAATTTAAAAGCAGACAATGATAGACAACAATATATATTGAAACACATACATGCTGTCCTTTGTGTCAAGAAACTTCAACAATAAATAAGCACATATTACATTTATACTATTATATTGCATTATATGATAATATATAGAATTATATTAACATACTATAGATTAATGTTAATATAGTATTAAAATATATCATATATATTATATTATTCAATAATAAAAATATATCAAATTCATTTATGGCAATTATCCAATTTTAGATTATAAATTTTCTGAAACATAAATTAAGTATGAAGTAAATAAGATATCTAATAATAAAAAACTGTATATTAGATATATACAATCTTATTTCATTATATTATATTTTATATTATTATATATTTACATATTATATAATAATATTAATATATTTAATAATATATTACATATATGATATTATCCAAAAATGAAATTGGATATATTGATTTCTTCATTGCCGTTTTCCACTTTTAGATTTTTTTCTGAAATGTAAATGTAATATTAATAAAATGTCTAAAATATAAAAATTATTAAATTTATTCTATTCTATTAAGTATATGTTATAAATTATATATATATGTATGTTACATATTATGTTATGTGATATTATATTATTATGTCTTAATATGTTGTATATTAATGTTAGTATAATAATATATTATAATATTATATGTAATATTATACAAAATAAAAATGATACATTACATTCGTTCATGGAAACTATACATTTATAGATAGTAACATTTTTCTGAAATGTAAAGGTAAATGAAATGTCAATAAAATATTCAGTAATAACTAAGGATATATAAAATTTATCATATTATATCTTATTATAGTACATTATATATTTTTATATATTAAGATAATATATACCAAGATTAATATTTTATTGTGATATATTATATAATACTATATTATCCAAACATAAATAAGGATATATTGAATTTCTTCATGGCCATTATACATTTTCCACTGATATTGTATTAATCTTTGGCCACAGGACAGAGTCTATACCTTGGGTGTTCCTGTATGATTGTCTCCTTCTGTTACTTTTCATTCAAAATGATTGAATTTAATTGCTTTGATTAATTCGAAAATAAGTGAAAAAACAAATAAATAAATGAATAAATAATGTCCAGGTGAAAATCCTTTACATAGTCTAAGGCAGAGATTGATGCTCAGCCATCACAGGCTGCAGCCTCTGTCAGGAAGCTGACAACCAGTTACTTTAATCAAATATTGTCCCAAGTTAACTATTGTTATTTTATTTTTATTATCATTATTATCATCATTATATTAATATTCTTGTTTTTATCATTTTATCATTATTATATTAATATTTTTAACATTACATGTTTGTTATTGATTATATTAATATTATATTAAATTTATTATCATTTTACTGTCATATTATTATTTGATGATGAAGCATATTAATATTTGCATTGACTTACACAAACACACCAAGTAGCCTTCTTTAGTTATCCTATTTTTTCTAACATCACACGAAGCAAATTGTTAATATTTTATTAATATTTTTAGAGAATTATTACTATTATTGTTATTATAATTTTATTTTTATTATTGCATTATTGCATTATTATATTATTTATTATGTATTATTATTTTCATAATACTATTTTTAAAATTATTACAATTTTTTATTGTTTTATTAAAATGATTATTAATATTATTTTATTTTTATTTTTTTAAATGTTTTATTATGATTACCATTATTTTATTAGTATTAGTATGATTATCTCATTATTATAGAGACTAGCACATTTATTATCTCTCATGTATGACCGAATGCAGACCTTCCAGAGACACAATATTTCCTCAAGGATCAGTGTTATCATTATTAATATTATTATTATTATTCTATTATAATTTAATAGCAATATCATTATTTTATATTTTTATGAATATTATATTATGTCCTTAAATTATTATCATTTCATTATTGCTAATAATTTTTTTGTTATGTTAATATTAAATTACTATTAATAATATTTTATTATATCATTATTATTTCATCAATATTATTATTATTATTTTATCATTTTATGGTTACTATTATTTTATTTCACTATCATATCATTATAATAATGTTACAATTATTAAGTTACTATTTTATCATTTTTCATTATTATTTTATTAACTATTTTATTAATAATATTGTATTATGATATTATTTTAGATTATTATATTATTATATAAATTTATACTATATTACTATATTATTAAATTATCATTAATTTTATACAATTATATGTTATTATTATATTATTTTTATTATTTAATTATCATTATTATTGATAGTATTATTACCATATTTTATTATTAATTTATATTACTAAGAACTATTATTTATATATTTTTAATTTCTTTATAATTTATATTTATTCCTATTATTTCATAATTTTTTCATTATCATTTTTATTTTTTGACTATTATACTATATTATTATAGTGTTATTAGATTCATTTTTATTAGATTAATATTTAAATATCATTAACATTTTTTTATTACTCTATTTTCATTAATATTTATTAGAATTATTCATTTTTTATTAGCATTATTATACATATTTCATTATTGCAATATTATAATTTTTATTATTGTTATTATTTTATTATTATCGTATTGTATTATTATTTAATTTCAACTTTATTATTTTTTATTTATTATTATTTTACTACTAATGTTATTATACTATTATGATATTTATTATCTTCATATTATATAAATGCATATTATAAATATTATATCATGTTATAATTAATGTTATATTATTGTACAATTTTTTTATTAATATTATTTTTGTAGTATCATTCATTGTTATTGTATCATTGATTGTTATTATTATCATATTGTATTATTATAGTACTATTATAAATATCATTTTATTATTAAAATCACACTAATTTAATTAATTTATTATATAAAAATTATTAATAAAATATTATTTTGTAAATATATTATCAGTATTAATCTTAATTTATTAATATTACTACTACTTGTATATTATTTTATTATTACTATATTATCATTAATATGTATTAGCAGATTTATATTTATATTAGCTATATTATTAATATTTTATGAATATCAGATTATAATTACTTTATTATCATTACAATTGTATGATTATTACTATCTTACAAATCTATTGTAATTTTCTATTATCATTATGATACTGTTATCATTAGTATTAGTATTATTATACAAACAGTATATTATTAATATTTAATTGATTTTATTTATATATTTATTAGTAGTATTGTCAATATTTTATTATTGTTGTATTTTTAATTCATATTATCCCACTATTTTTGCTATTAATTGATGATTACTATTAAAACCTGATGTAATTATTTTGATATCATTATATTATTATTAAAATAATGTTTAACTATTATTATTTTATTAGTAGTAATATCATTAGTATTTCTATTATTTCTTTATCATATCACTATATTAATATGAATATTTATGAATATTATTATTTATATTTTTATAAATAATATTATTAATATCTTATTATTATATAGCTTATTCATTATTATTTTATTACTGTTATGATTTTATGATTATTATCATTAACATATCATATTTTAATATTGTTATTCTCTAATTATATTATATTATCATTATTTTATTATTATTATTAACAGTATTTGTATAAATACTATTTAATTATTTTATCATCATATTATTAATGTCTCTTACTATTGTTAATTTTTTATTAGTAATATTACATATATTTTATTATATGTGTGTTTTTATTATTACATTGTTATTATTATTACTATGACTTCATTATTTTATTATTTTAATCCTTCATTATTATCATTATTATTATAACTATTTTTAATATTATTTTCATTAATATTTATTGGTATTAGTTGGTATTAGTATGTGTAATATTATCATTACTATCATTATCAGACTCTAATTATTTGAATTGAACACACTACAGCTCCAATCACAGTGATTACATTAGAATATCATGTACACATAAGCAAACCATAACTTTCTATATTGATTACTGTACAATATCATATGCATGTGATTTTGCCAAGGCTTCTATCAAGATTACATTAGAATATCACGCAATGTAAACATGCTATGACTTTCATCATGATTCCATTAGAATATCAGCGACACTTGAACATATCATAGCTTCTATCATGGTGATTCCAATCGAATATCATGTACACGTGAACACACCATGGCTTCTAACATGATTACATTAGAATATCATGTATTCGTAAACACACCAAGTCTTCCATCTTGGTGATTACATTAAAATATCACATACATGTGAACATACCATGGCTCCCATCACAGTGATTACATTAGAACATCATGTACCCTTGAACATGCCATGATTTTTTCATGATGTTAAAATAAAATTTCAAAAGAAAATACTGTACCATAATTTTTTTTCTTATTTTTATAGGATTTTTAATATTTTTATTGTTTCATGGTTTTTAATAAAATTCAAAAAAATTAAGTAAGTTTTAAAATTTTTCTATGATTTTTATTTATTTTTATTATGTTTCTGTTATTTTTTAGAAAGAAAATTAACAAGAAAATAACTCAGGAATATTGAACTTAATTTTTATTGTTTATGATTTGTATTTTTTTATTTTACCACAATTTTTTAGAAAAAAAATTTAATAGCAAAGTAATTCAGGAATATTATTTTAATTTTTTCATGATTTTTAATGCTTTTAATTTTTCCATGACTTTTTAAAAATTCACAAGAAAATAATTCAGAAATATTAAATTATATTTTTATAATTTTTAATTATTTGTTTTATTTTTCTTTGACTTAAATTTTTTAATAATTTTTTATGATTTTTTAAAAAAATTCACAGAAAAAAATTCAGGATTATGAAATTATATTTTTATTTTTCATGACTTTTAATTAGTTTTCAATGTTTTTGTTTTTATAAAAAAATTACAAGAAAATTATTAGACAATATTAATTCATTTTTTAAAATTTTAAAATGATTTCTAAATAATTTAACTAAAAACTAATTCAGGAATATGGTTCCCAATACTTAAGTTTGGACACTATTAAATTATTATATTTTAAATTTATGGTCATAAATACATATTTATGTTGCTATGATAACTGACATCATGTGACTACACAGCTCCAACACTTTGTTGGTAAATTTAGTGGTTAGAAAACTTTCACAGAGATCCCTCAAAAAGTCTCATGGAATCAAAGAATGTCTGGATGGAGGTGAAGTTTTAGGTCATTTTGTTAGAGGTAACCAAATCAATAACTAAAAATAAGTAAATAAATAATCAAAAATAAATTTAAATAACACAAACAAAGAAACTGAAATAAAATAAAAACAGATTAAGAAAGAATAAAAAACAAATAAAAGTAAAATATAAAATAAAAACAAACACAATTGATTTGAAATAAAATAAATATAAAACACAAAGAAAAAACAAAAAAATTAAAAAAATAAAAATATACAATATATATATATATATATTGATAATGTATATATATATAATGTATATATATATATAATATATATGTATATATATATACATATATATATTATCAGAAATTTTCCTTTAAAAACAGTTTAAATTATTCATACATTTTTTATTATTTGTCTTCATTTTAATCAAATATTTCCATGAATGTTTTATATTTCCTAATCACATTTCTCTATACTAACCTTAATTTTAATCATTAATTCTTTCAACAATGTCTTCAATTTTATCAAACATTTTTTACATGAAAATATGCAATTTATAGAATATATTCAATTTTTTTCCATATATGTTTTATATTTCTTCATGAAATATTTCTGTATTTAACTGAATTTATCAGTAATTCTTTCAACGGTCTTCAATTTTATCAAAGATCTAGTCTATGAAAATACTCAAATTTATCAGAAATTTTCCATAAATCACATTCAATTTTATAAAAAATTGAAAGCTGGGTCTACATAGTTAGATCTAAAGGACCCATTGGGCCTTAGGTCCAACACTGTATTCCCACCTAGCTGCAGGAATGTCTTCACTGGACCTAGGGCAATGGGTGGTGCTGCTCTGTGTGCCTGTGAGGCCTTCAGTTTCCCTGGCTTGAACTCAGAGTGTGGGGGGATGGCCCTCATGAAAACCTCAGTCTACTTACCCGGGCACACAGGTTGTTATCTCAGGTACCCTTCAATATGAATTCTTTTGGATCCTGCCTCAAAAGTCATCCAGTCATCTGTCTATCTCAGAGGCCCAGAGGTGCTGGCAACACACTTCCACAATCTCACCTGCAGCCACCTAGCACCCTGAGCTGAGGACAAGGACATATCCAAAGAAAGAATAAATATTTTATCCCAACCTGCCCCCTTGACAACCAGGCCCTGGCCTCAGGCTCTATTTCTAAGCACTAAGTAAGAATCTCCAGGTGACCAGTATTCCAGACAACAATTATGAGCTAATTCCAGCTCCCTCACAATCTCTCTCCTCTCTCTAGTCTTCCATCCTGTGACCCGCGCAATCGTCTCGCCGGCAAGAACGCACGCAGGCACCAGGATCCTTCTACAGCAACTGTTTATTACCATGTGAGGAGGAGCAGAGAGTGGGAGCCAAGATGGCACTGCTTTATATACACCCTAGAGTGGCGTGGACATATTTGATTGGCTGCTTGCTCAAACCCTGTATGACACCCAGGTTTGGGCGTTGACTTGGCGGGCCTTCACCACTTGCACATGCACAATTTTACTTGTTTACTCACGAGTGCCATTGCCAGCGCCATGTTCCAATGGCGGATGCTGTCACCATTTACCGCGGCTCTCCACATCTCCCCTTATTAGCTTTATTAAATGATACCATAAGGTCGTCTGGCAAGGCTCTAAGTCATCTCTCTTGTAGAGGAATTAGAGGTCTAGTCCCTCGTGCAGAATGTTGGGATATTGTAAAGAATTTCCACCCTGGTCGTTGAGTCCACGAGTGTACTTTTATCTACCCATCCCATTGCCTTTGACAGGTAGAGGATTTGGCAACTCGACCTCTGTGCAACAAGATATGCCTTCGAGGAATCTATCCCTGAGGAACATCCCCTGTATATCACAGTATACACTCCACCCAGAGATGTGCAGAGAGTGGGGCTTTTGCCTCACCGACCCAGTGCAATGGGATAGAACCCGTGGGGTGCATCGGCTGAGGGCTCAAGCGCTAGCTACTTTTGTAGCATAAACAGCCAGACTCTAGGGGAGGAACCTTGTTCTAAAGCAGCAAACGCTTGGGCAATCACCGCCTTGTCACACTTCTGTTGGAATTTTGAGATTGCAGACCAACCATAACATGAACACTAACCCACAGCATAGGGCTATACCAAACAGGCCTACTCCCACCCATTCTTTAAAGAAGGAAAAGGGAAAAGATCTCTCTACGTTTCCTCGAACTCTAGGGTCCAAATCTGCAGCAAAAACCTAGAAAGGGATGATCTTCCATCTCAGCTCTGCATGTCCCACCATCAGCAGTGTCAGCCAGAATATCACTGTCAGCAGGAGGGTCTTCATGTCTCTGGGCAGGATCAAGCTGAGATTCCAAGATTCTTCGTGTTAGGCATTCTGGTAGCCAGAACGGATTATCTTCTTCCTGTGGAAAAACACAAACAGCTCCCCTGGATCTTATTAAAATAGGATTCGGGCCTTTCCATTGTCCGGTCAAAACATTCTTCCATTTGACCATCTCTTTTGGCCTGTCAGGCTCTAAACAATGACGGTCAGCTGCCGTGTGGCCTTGACTGTCCAGATTTAAAAAATTAAGGGTGAAAAGTGTTATAGAAACGGTGACTCGTGGCACTGAGGGTAGAGCTTCCTCGACTCCCCCTTTTTGCTTTATTAAATAGGACTTAAGAGTGCGATGAGCCCATTCTATAATGCCTTGTCCTTGAGGATTGTATGGTAGACCTGTTAGATGGGTCACCTCCATTTGGCAGCAGAATTGTCCAAACTTCTGAGAAGTGTAAGCTGGTCCATTGTCAGTTTTAAGAATTTTAGGCTTTCCCCAGGCACTCCATGCCTCAAGGCAATGCTGAATAACATGGTCCGCCTTTTCTCCAGCCAATGGGGAAGCAAATATAATTCCAGAACAAGTATCAATGGAAACATGTAAATATTGCAATTTTCCAAAGGATGGGATTTGAGTGACATCCATTTGCCAAATCTGTAGTGTCCGAATTCCTAGTGGATTAATTCCTACACGAGGCACTGGTAAGAATTGACAATTTTGATATTGAGTCACTATATCCCTAGCCTCTTTTCTGGTTATGTTAAATCTCCGATGTAAAGTCTCAGTGGTTACATGAAATCTTTTTTGGAAATCTTTGGCCAAGGTCAACTTTGGGTATAGGGCGACAGCTATTTACTTTGTGGCTCGGTCTGCCAGGTCATTTCCACGGGACATTGGTCTCGGTAGATCTGAGTGAGCCCTGATATGTGTAGTAAAAACAGAAGATCTCCTATTGACTAGGGTAAATTGACTCTTTTGAAAAACTCCTGTAAGTCTACTAGAGCGCTTAATTAATCCAGCAACTTCCAGAACCCTAACTATATTTACTACATAAAAGGAATCTGAAACAATATTTAAAGGACCTGGGAAGGTTTTAAGAACCTCTAATACTACCAAGCATTCCACAACTTGAGGTGAGGTCTCATGGTATTGTTTGGCTGTGACTTCATTATTAAATACATAGGCACCCACACCTGTTTTTGACCCGTCTGTGTAAACAACCACTCCATGTGGAAGTGGCTTCTGAGATATAAAGTGTGGAAACAGAATAGCTTGAGTTAAGGCAAATTGTAAAATAGGATGTTTAGGAGAGTGATTATCTATTTGACCATTAAAGGAAGTGAACAACACCACCCAAACATCAGAGGTAGCAGTTAATGTTTGAACCTGATGTGCAGTATATGGCACTATTAAAACCTTAGGATCCCTTCCAAAATGGGTAATGGCTGCTTTTAGTCCATGAAGGACAAGCTGAGTGACTGCATCTGGATACCATTCAATAATCTTTGCAGGGGATGCATTAAAAATCCTGCCTGCTGCTTCTGTCATCCTAGCAACAAAGTCTGAGAATGGCTCTTGGAGGCCTTGTAAGACTTTGGTTAGATATCCCCCAGCCTCACCTTTCTTTGAAAGGGCTTTCCACGCCTTAATAGCGGCAGCTGAGATTTGACTATATGCTCCCCAATCACAGTTTATTTGGTCATTAACAAACTGTCCCTGCCCTGTTAACAATTCAAACGTCCACTGTCTTTGATTGCCTTCTGCATTAGCGTTGGCCTTTGCCTGTACTTGAGAAGCATCGTGCCATAAGGCTTTCCATTCCATGTACTGTCCCATATTAGGGAGAGCAGCTTTTACTGTATTTTGCCAATCACTTGGAGTCATCGCCATAGCGGCGAGTCTCTCAAGCTGCATGACTGTAAAATTAGCATCAACTCCATATTTGTTAACTGTTTCAGCAAGCTCTTTAATAGGGGTATATTCTATCGGCACGTGGATGCAACCTCCCTCCGCGGCCTCAAACACCAGAAAAGCTTGTAACATCCTTCTTTTGTCTTCCTTTGAAAGGAAGGAGTCTGAGCAGCACTTGTCCGCATAAGGAGGAGGAGTGCTGGAGACAATAAGTTGGGAGGGCGTGACAGGCCGAGACGCTATGTGGTTCCCATCTCCCGCCTTCTCCTGCCCTCCATCTTGTAGCGGTGGCCGCCCATCTGGATGGTACCTCTCCTCATAGGGGAGCAGTTCCTCTGACTCGGAGGTACCAAGCCTGAGGCCTCCAGTTCCTTTATCAGATAAAGAGGTTTCTTTTTGGGGTCCCTCCCTTCCTTCTTATAATCCTCTCCCAGGGCGTTCTTTCCCTTCTCTATCGCTTCCGCTGGCTGAACGTCTTTGGAAGGGCCTGTTTTCTTGTGTGCACCTTTCCTATTCTCTTTATGAGTGGCTAGCCTCTTATCCCACCCTGCTTCTGACACGCCGTCTTGTAGCACTTCTAACACTCCCTGACCTGCCATGATAGTTGAGCGGCTTTTCTCATCCTGTAAAATCAAAAGGAAGAGAACGAGCTCCGCTAGCACATTAGCGAAAGTTTCTGGAGCTCCTGCAGATTGGGGAGAGAAATGGGATAAATCAAGACCAAACATGCCTCTCAGAGCTTATCTTTGTGCTGCAGTTCTGAAACCTCTCCGCGAGCAGAGTACAGGCAATGGTGGGTTCCTGGGTTTCAGTACCAGCTGTGACCCGCCCAATCATCTCGCCGGCAAGAACGCACGCGGGCACCAAGATCCTTCTGCAGCAACCGTTTATTACCATGTGAGGAGGAGCAGAGAGCAGGAGCCAAGATGGCGCTGCTTTATATACACCCTAGAGTGTTGTGGACATATTTGATTGGCTGCTTGCTCAAACCCTATATGACACCCCGGGTTGGGCGGTGACTTGGCAGGCCTTCACCACTTGCACATGCGCAATTTTACTTGTTTACTCACGAGTGCCAGTGCCAGCGCCATGTTCCAATGGCAGATGCTGTCACCATATACCGCGGCTCTCCACACCACCCCCCTCCACCACACCCCAGCACTTCCCCTACCACCATGAGGCACTCAGGGTATACTTTGCTCTCCTACCTTCCTCCAAAGTACCTCAGTCACTCTCACCATGTATCCTTCATTTCTGTATCTTAGTACACATCCACTTAACTACCCATGCCTAGGGGTTAGGCACATATGCAACTCAGAGCTCTCTTAAGGGATTCAAGTGGACCCAAGATGACAGGTGCCTAGACACAAAGCACAATGAGCATTGATCACTTGTCCCACCAGGATCCCTGCAGCACATCCAACACACCAACTCCCCCTACCCAAATTCATACCAAGGTCCTCTGAGAGTGCCCATTGGAAATTATCTAAGTGCCTTCAAACTTTCTCTCCATGTACTCACTACCAAAGTATGACAACAACTGGCTGGCTATCTACCTACCTATGTATTTATCTATGTATGTATCTATGTATCTATGTGTCTATGTGACTATGTGTCTATGTGTCTATGTGTCTATGTGTCTATGTGTCTATCTGTCTATCTATCTATCTATCTATCTATCTATCTATCTATCTATCTATCTATCTTTTTCCTAACTACTTAATAACTATCAACTTACACATCTCCTATCTACCTGCCTATCTATTGGTCTATCTACCTAACTATCATCAAATCCACCTATCATGTATGTATATATGTATGTGTGTATGTACTTATTCATCTATCTATCTATCTATCTATCTATCTATCTATCTATCTATGTATTTAACTATCTATCTTTTTCCTAACTATATGTCTAACTACCTTCCTACCTACCTACTTACCTACCTAGTTACCTACCTACTTACCAACTTTCTACTATCTCCTTTTGGGTCGCTAACGTATATATTTCCAGATATATTTTCTAGGGCAGAAGCACCTCTCTGTTTACCAGATTATGAATGCCATGGTCATTTGTGAAATGCTTTTTATATCAACCTGCAAGCCTTCTTTTCATGAGCACTGAAAGTCTCCAGAGGTGTGCCCCCGCACTTTTGAGAGCTTAAGTCAGAGCTGATGTAAGAGGATCACTCTAACAACCTTCAGTAGAGAAGCCTGCCATTGTTTCCCACTTCTCCCTCCATACCAAGTTTCCTGGAGGCATCTGCTCTGATACAAACAAGAGAGTTCTTTCTATCCAGCCAGGCCTGCTGTCAGTTCTCAGAGGTGCAAGGCAGCCTGCAACCCCAAGGAAGGATTGTTCCTGCCACCATCCATACTATTTATTACCAAGCAATTTTCTCATCTATCCAACAAGTCAGAAGTAACATCAGGAAAAACTCCCCTGCTGTTCCCCTAGGGTCTTCCTACATCTTGTGCCCTGCAGAGCTTGTCATGGGCACACCTACAGCTGTATTGGTTTTCCTACCTCCAAATCTGGCCTTCCCAGACAATGCTGAACTCAACAGCATAAGAAATAATACACCCTGGGCCCAAACTGGACCTGCTCCAGGGCCATCAGTGGCCTAGTTTCCTGACTAGAGGACACACAGCAAAATAGACACATAGAAATGCAGAGAGAAAAACAAGAGAGAGAGAGATTGAGAGAGAGAGACAGACAGACAGACAAAAAAGAGACAGAGAGAATGACAGAGACAGAGAGAGAGAATAGGAGAGAGAGAAAAAGACAGAGAGAGACAGAGATAGAGATAGAGAGAAATTCTGGTTTCCTGGGTTTCTGAGATCCTACACTGTCCATCTGTTAATTCCAGAACCACGTCTATTCTTCCAGTATACTCTGGACATGGCAGAGAAGGCCAGGTGTCTTTTCAGCCTTCATAACTGTCTCATCTCCCTGAATGTTAGTGAAGGTAAGCTAGTCAGGAGAAGCACAGACTTTGCTGCCTGTTTGTTTGTCAGGCATAAAAACCAGGAGGCTTTCAAGGGACTCAGCCTAGAGGGTTCCCTGGCAACCTGGGCTATTTTGGACACCCTTGAAACTACAGCACACTCTGGCTGTTTCTACTAACTTTGAGCCCAAGCCAAGAAACTACCTAGGTTTCTTGCCCCTTTGGGGCCCACAGTGATATTACTTGCATAGGATGATGGTGGAACATTTCATTTCATACCATTGAATAGTTCTGGAGACTTAGGTGATTTTCTGACAGGCCTAAAATTCCTAACCTTACAGAAAGCACCATTCCAGAATAGAGCCTTTTCTAAAAAAAAAAAAAAAAAAAAAAAAGGAAAGGAAAGCTACAGGTAACAACTGAACACCTAGGAGGGGTCAGAGGTGGGGCTAAGATTGGCAAGGAGAACCTTAACTGCTTAAATATATCTGGTCGTAGATGTTGAGACAGTTCAGAGAAGCAGGATAGACTGTCCTCACTCTCTGACTCTGTGTGTTAGTAAGAAGGTGACATGGGTGTTGGGAGGGCATCCTGTAAGGCAACTGTTTGGCAGTATCACACCAAAGCAATGGGGGACCGTTATCACTCTGATGAACAGGATGGGCAGGACAAGTTGCCACAAGAACCCAGATGCAGCCTGGTCGCAGATGCCTGAGTAAAGAGGTCCTGTGACTCTGTAAACTCTCAATTGTCCTCCTGCACGGCACTCAGGACATGGGAGGCTGTGCCTCCCAAGTCAGGCTAACCAAACCTTGTGTCCCTAACCCTGTCCTCTGCTCAGCTGATCCTGCTCACTCACAGACCTCTCCTGGGCTTAGAAGCACTCAGGAGCCTCTAGTCGCACCTGTGCAGCAGAATAGATTGGCTCCTGAGCAGGTCTGCCGCTGTGTTTAGAGAGTCATATGGATGTGCAGGAGGAATTCTCAAAACAATTCCTCTTGACAGCAATAAGGCATCGAGAATGCCAACTTCCAGGCTGCATTGGCGCTGTCCCTCTGCCCTTCCTTAGGAAAAAATGCCACCAGTTTCCAACAACATGGCCAAGTACTTGGGTTTCCACTTGCCAGTGATGGGTGTCCATGCAGGATATTTAGAATGTCTAAGCTTTTGTTTTGTTTGTTTTGTGTTGTGTACGTGTGTGTGTTTCTGTGTGTGTGTGTGTGTGTGTGTGTGTGTGTGTGTGTGTGTGTGTGTGCTCACATGTGATCATGCTCCTGCACATCTGTGTGTACATGCTCTCCCGCCTATAATGTTTGGGAATATGGATATGTATGCATATGTGTCAGGAACAGGAGATTGTGCATGGCAGAGATTGAAGGGTCACCCATCACAGGAACTCCTCAGTTGCAGAGCCCCTGTCAGCCATTGATGGATCCAACAGGAAGGCAGCCAGCACTAAGAGACATCAGCAAGTACTTGCAAAAAATCTTGTGGGAGCCCTTTCTAAACACCTTGCCTATCTGAAACCTAGTGGTAGAGACTCAGAAATAAACATTCCTCCTATTCAGTGCCCAGCAAAAACACTGGGACTAGGCCTGGCACAGAGATAGATGTAGCTGTTTGACCCTGCACAAATTGGTGTCTCTTGCAGCTCACAGCCAGTTCTCTTCTTGGTCATGCAGACTCCATAGATCCCTGGGTACAGTCTCTCAACTTGCCACGTCAAGGATCCCAACCAAGAAGGCCATCCAAGGATGAAACTTTGCTAGGTAGGGCACCCTGATGGTGAAGTCAGAGAGCACAGGGAACAGTGGAAGTTAAACCTAGGCCACACATGGTGGGGTTGGGGAACCAACTTTCTCCAATGGTACTAGTCCCAACACTGGCTTCCCATATAGCAGCAAGAGGCTCTTCACTGGACCCAAGGCAATGGGTGGGCTTCTCAGTGTGTTCCTGATGTCTCAGTTTCTCTGTCCTGAGACCAGAGTAAGGTGGAAGATGAAAAGAAGGGCCCCCCAAAGACCATGGTCTACTTACATGGGCATACAGGTTGGTATCTCAGGAACCTCTCAATATGAGATCATGTGGATGCTGCCCCCAAATGTCATCTCATCATCTGTCCACCTGAGAGACCCAGAGGGGCTTGCTGCCTACTTCTACAATCTTGCATTCACGCCATCTATCACCCTGAGCTGAGGAAAAGGACATATCAAAGGAGGAAATGAACATTCTATTTCAATCTGCCCCCTTGAAAACCAGGCTCTGGGCAAGGGCCCTCAATTCTAAGCACCTACAAAGTAAGCATCTCTAGGCAACTGATCAGGAAAACAGGCAACCATTATGAGCTAATTCCAGGTCCCTCACAATCTCTCTCCTCTCTCTAATCCTCCACCACACCTCCACCACACCCAAGCCCTTCACCTTAACCATGCAGCACTCTGGGGAAAATTTGTTATCCTTCCTTCTTCCAAAGTCCCCAAGTCACGCTCACCATGGATGTTTCTTTCTGTATCCTAGCATACACCCACCAACCTACCTGTGCAGGGGCTAGGCACACATGAAACTCAGAGGTCTCTGAAGAGATCCAAATGGACTCAGAATGACAGGTGCCTAGACACAAAGCACAATGAGCTTTTATCACTTGTCCCACCAGGATTTCTGCAGCACATCCCCTCTCCTCACCAACTCCTCCCAGACAAACTCACAAGGTCCTCTGAGGGTGCCCATTGGAAATTCTCAAGGTGCCTTCAAACTTTCTCTCCAAGTACTCACTACCACAGCAAGATAACAACTGCCTGGTTACCCTCCTATCTATGAACATTTCTCTCTCTCTCTCTCTCTCTCTCTCTCTCTCTCTCTCTCTCTCTCCCCTACCTACCTACCTAGCTACTTATAAACCTTCTACTATCTTCTTTTGGCTCACCAATATATACACTTCCAGGTACATTTTCCAGGGCAGAAGGGCCTCTTGGTTTAGCAGATAATGTATGCCATGGTCATTTGAGTAATGTTTTTCACTATCCACGAGCAAGCCTTCATTTTATAAGCATTGAGTGCCTCCTGAGGTCCACCCATACACTGACCTTAAGTCACAGCTGCTAGAAGAAGACCCCTCTAACACCCTCCATGAGAGAAGCCTGACATTGCTTTTCACTTCTCCCTCCCTGCCAAGTTCCCTGGAGGCATCTGTTCTGATACTACCATGAGAGATTTTTGTATTCAGGCAGACTTGCTCTGAGTTCTCACTGGTGCAAAGCCATCAACCCCAGGTAGAGGAGGGTCCTGCCAACCTTTGTATTATTTATTGCTAAGCAATTGTCTCATCCATCCACCAAAACTGAGAGGTACCATCAGGAACACCCCTGCTGTCCTCCGCAAGCAATTTTCCACCTTGTGCCCACCTGGGCATACATACAGCCTTAACCATTTCCACTAAACTTAAATCCAGGCCTTCTTAGACAATAATGAGCTCAACACTATGAGAAAAAATACACACTTGTCACAAACTGTACCTGCTTCAAAGGCCATTAACTGCCTAGTTTCCTCATTAGAGGACACTCAGTGAATAGATACATAGAAAATCACACACACCCAAAAACAAACACACAATGGGAGAAAGAGAGACAGAGAGAGAGAGGGAGCGAGACAGAGACAGAGACAGAGAGACAGAGACAAAGACAGAGAAACAGACAGAAAGACTGACAGAGACACAATCACAAAGATAGAGACAAAGACACAGACAGAAAAATAGTCTGAACACTCAGTTTTTTGCAAACTGAGACTATCCATTTGTTAATTCCATAACCATGTCTATTTTTTCAGAAATCCCTGGACATGGCAGAAAAGGTCAGGTGTCTTATGTGCCTTCATCCTTGCTAGCCTCCCTTGATGTTATTGAAGGTAAGCTAATCAGGAGAAGCCCAGATTTTGCTGCCTGTTTGTGTGTCAGGCATCAGAGCCAGGAGGCTTTCATGGTACCTGACCTAGACTGTTTTCTGGCAGCTTGGTCTATGTGGAACCCTTGGGAATAATGTATACTCTGACTATGTCAACTCAGTTTGACACCTTTCCAAGATAATACCTAGACTCCTTGCCCCCTTGGGGTAGACCATGACATTGCTTGCATAGAATGATGGGGGAGTATCCCAGACCCTTGAAGGGTTCTGGGTACATAGGTGATTTTCTATCAGCCCTGGGACACCTAATTCCACCGGAAACACAGTTCTAAAATAGAGTCTTTTATTATTAAAAAAATTGAAGCCAGAGATACCAACCCTATACCTAGGAAGGAGTGGAGGTGTGGGTGGAGTTGGAAGAGAGAACATTAACTGCTTAATGATATCTGGACACAAAACCAACCAAGACCTGAGATGTTGAAAGAGCTCAGAGAAGCAGGTAGCCTGTCCCTGCACCCTGACTCTCTGTGGATTAGTAACAAGGGGACATGGGGGTAGGGAATGCATCCTGTAAGGCAGCTGCTGGACAGGCTCAAACAAAAGCAAGAGGGACCAGTATCACTCTGGTGAACAGGGATGGGCAAGAACAGTCTCCCACAATAACCCAGATGCAGCCTGACTGCAGATGCCTATGTAGAGAAGTCCCACAACTATGTAAAAACTAAGATGTCCACCTAAACTGCACTCAGCCGCTCGGAGGCGATGTTTCCCCAGTCAGGCTTGCCAAAGCCGGTGTCACCGGCACTGTCCTCTGGTCATCTGTATCATGCTTGCTCACAGGCCTCTCCTGGTCCAAGTTGACTTCAGGATCCCCTAGTTCCACCTTTGCAGCAAGAATGGAGTGACTCCCAAGCAGGTCTGCCTGCATGCTCAGAGAGGTGCAGAGATGTGCATGTGGAATCCTCAAAACATTTTAGCTTGATGGCAGTAGAGAATGGAGAATGTCAACTGCCAGGCTGCATGTGCACTGTCCTTCTGCCACTCCTGAGGTAAAAAATGACAATCAGCTGCCAACAACATGGTCAAGCATTGGGTTTGTACTGGCCACAGATGAGTGTCTATGGAGAACACTGGAAATTCCTAAGCTATGATCATGTCTGTTGTTGCATGGTGTGTGTGTGTGTGTGTGTGTGTGTGTGTGTGTG
>JANHMN010000040.1:4780-28823 GCA_030674055.1 Rhabdomys pumilio | reverse complement strand
ATTCCTGAACCTTATAGGCAGGAGAGAGCATGAACACACAGAAATGCAGGAGCATGCTACTATGAGAGCACACACACACACACACACACACACACACACACACACACACATACACCATGCAACAACAAACATGATCATAGCTTAGGAATTTCCAGTGTTCTCCATAGACACTCATCTGTGGCCAATACAAACCCAATACTTGTTCATGGTGTTGGCAGCTGATTGTCATTTTTTACCTCAGGAATGGCAGAAGGACAGTGCACATGCAGCCTGGCAGTTGACATTCTCCATGCTCTACTGCCATCAAGCTGAAATGTTTTGAAGATTCTACATGCACACCCCTGCACCTCTCTGAACACGCAGGCAGATCTGCTTGGGAGTCACTCCATTCTGGCTGCAAAGGTGATAAGAGGGTCTCCTGAGGGTTTTTTGGCCTGGGAGAGTCCTGTGATTAAGCATGATACAAATGACCAGAGGACAGGGCCGGTGACACAGGATTTGGATAGCCTGAGTGTGGAAACACCGCATCCAAGGAGCTGAGTGCAGTTTAGGTGGACATCTTAGTTTTTACAGAGTTGTGGCACCTCTCTACATAGGCATCTGCAGTCAGGCTGCATCTGGGTTATTGTGGGAGACTGTTCTTGCCCATCCCTGTTCACCAGAGTGATACTGGTCCCTCTTGCTTTTGTTTGAGCCTGTCCAGCAGCTGCCTTACAGGATGCATTCCCTACCCCCATGTCCCCTTGTTACTAATCCACAGAGAGTCGGGGTGCAGGGACTGGATACCTGCTTCTCTGAGCTGTTTCAACATCTCAGGTCTTGGTTGGTTTTGTGAACAGATATCATTAAGCAGTTAATGTACTCTCTTCCAACTCCACCCACACCTTCACTCCTTTCTAGGTATAGGATTGGTATCTCTAGCTTCAAATTTTTTAATAATAAAAGACTCTATTTTAGAACTGTGTTTCAGGTGGGATTAGGTGTCCCATGCCTATCAGAAAATCACCTATGTACCCAGAACCCTTCAAGGGTTTGAGATGCTCCCCCATCATCCTATGCAAGCAATGTCATGGTCTACCCCAAGGGGGCAAGGAGTCTAGGTATTATCTTGGAAAGGTGTCAAACTGAGTTGACACAGCCAGAGTATGCTGTAGTCCCAAGAGTTCCACATAGACCAAGCTGCCAGAAAACAATCTAGGTCAGGTTTCATGAAAGCCTCTTGGCTCTGTTGCCTGACACACCAACAGGCAGCAAAATCTGGGCTTCTCCAGATTAGCTTACCTTCAGTAACATCAAGGGAGGCTAGCAAGGATGAAGGCATGTAAGACACCTGACCTTCTCTGCCATGTCCAAGAATTTCTGGAAAAATAGACATGGTTACGGAATTTACAAATGGATAGTCTCAGTTTGCAAAAAACCGAGAGTTCAGACTATTTTTCTGTCTCTGTCTTTGTATCTATCTTTGTAATTGTGTCTCTGTCTGTCAGTCTTTCTGTTTATTTCTCTGTCTTTTTCTCTGTCTCTCTGTCTCTGTCTCTGTCTCTCTCTCTCTGTTTCTCTCTCCCATTGTGTATTGGTGTTTGGGTGTGTGTTATTTTCTATGTATCTATTCACTGAGTGTCTTCTAATGAGGAAACTAGGCAGTTAATGGCCTTTGAAGCAGGTACAGTTTGTGACTAGTGTGTATTTTTTCTCATAGTGTTGAGCTCATCAATGTCTAGGAAGGCCTGGATTGAAGTGTAGTGGAAATGCTTAAGGCTGTATGTATGCCCAGGTGGGCACAAGGTGGAAAATTGCTTGAGGAGGACAGCAGGGGTGTTGTTCCTGATGGTACCTCTCAGTCTTGGTGGATGGATGAGACAATTGCTTAGCAATAAATAATACAAAGTTTGGCAGGACCCTCCTCTACCTGGGGTTGCACGCTTTGCACCAGTGAGAACTCAGAGCAGGCCTGCCTGAATACAAAAATCTCTCGTAATAGTATCAGAACAGATGTCTCCAGGAAACTTGGCAGGGAGGGAGAAGTGAAAAGCAATGTCAGGCTTCTCTCATGGAGGGTGTTAGAGGGGTCTTCTTCTAGCAGCTGTGACTTAAGGTCAGTTCATGGGTGGACCTCAGGAGGCTCTCAATGCTTATAAAATGCTTATTGCTGGTGGATAGTGAAAAACATTACTCAAATGACCATGGCATACATTATCTGCTAAACCAAGAGGCCCTTCTGCCCTGGAAAATGTATCTGGAAGTGTATATATTGGTGAGCCAAAAGAAGATAGTAGAAGGTTTATAAGTAGCTAGCTAGGTAGGTAGATATGTAGCTATGTAGGTAGGTAGGAAAGAGAGAGAAAGAAAGAGAGAGAGAGAGAGAGAGAGAGAGAGAGAGAGAGAGAGAGAGAGAGGTTCATAAATAGGAGGGTAGCCAGGCAGTTGTTATCTTGCTGTGGTAGTGAGTACTTGGAGAGAAAGTTTGAAGGCACCTTGAGAATTTCCAATGGGCACCCTCAGAGGACCTTGTTGTGAGTTGGTCTAGGAGGAGTTGGTGAGGGGAGGGAATATGCTGAAGAGATCCTGGTGGGACAAGTGATAAAAGCTCATTGTGCTTTGTGTCTAGGCACCTGTCATCCTGAGTCCACTTGGATCTCTTCAGAGAGCTCTGAGTTTCATGTGAGTCTAGTCCCTGCACAGGCATGTAGGTGAGTGTGTGCTAGGATACAGAAAGAAGCATCCATGGTGAGCATGACTTGGGGACTTGGGAAGAAGGAAGGATAACAAATTTTCCCCAGAGTGCTGCATGGTTAATTGTTGAAGGGCTTGAGTGTGGTGGAGGTGTAGTGGAGGGTTAGAGAGAGGAGTGAGAGATTGTGAGGGACCTGGAATTAGCTCATATTGGTTGCCTGTTTTTCTGATCAGTTGCCTAGAGATGCTTACTTTGTAGGTGCTTAGAACTGAGGGCCCATGTCCAAAGCCTGGTTGTTAAGGGGGCAGGTTGGAATGGAATGTTCATTTCCTCTTTTAATATGTCCTTTTCCTCATCTCAGGGTGCTAGGTGGCCTGAATGAAAGATTGTAGAAGAAGGAAGCAAGCCCCTCTGGGCCTCTCAAGTGGACAGATGACTGGATGACTTATGAGGGCAGCATCCACATGAACTCATATTGAGGGGTTCCTGAGATACCAACCTGTATGCCCAGGAAAGTAGACCATGGACTTTGGAGGGCCCTTCTTTCATCTTCCAACCTTACTCTGGGCTCAGGACAGAGAAACTGAGACATCAAGGACACACAGAATCACCCACCCATTGCCTTGGGTCCAGTGCAGAGCCTCCTGCTGCTATGTGGGAAGCCAGTGTTGGGACTAGTACCATTGGAGAATGTTGGTTTCCCTGCGCCATCTTGTGGGGTCTCTGTTCATCTTCCCCTGTTCCCTGAGCTCTCTGACTCCACCATCGGGGTGCCCTACCTTGCAAAGTTTCATCTTTGGATGGCCTTGTTGGTTGGGTGCCTTGACGTGGCAAGTTGAGAGACTGTGCCCAGGGATCCGTGGAGTCTGCATGACCAAGAAGAGAACTGGTTGTGAGCTTTAGGAGACACCAATTTGGGCAGGGTCAGACAACCAGATCTATCTCTGTGCCAAGCCTAGTCCCAGTGTTTTTGCTGGGCACTGAATCGGAGGAATATTTATTTCTGAGTCTCCACCACTAGGGTTCAGATAGGCAAGGTGTTTAGGAAGGGCTCCCACAAGATTTTTGCAAGTACTTGCTGATGTCTCTTAGTGCTGGCTGCCCTCCTGCTGGATCCATCAGTGGCTGACAGGAGCTCTGCAACTGAGGAGTTCCTGTAATGGGTGACCCTTCAATTTCTGCCATGCACAATTTCCAGTTCCTGACACATATGCATGCACATCCATATTCCCGAACATTATAGGCAAAAGAGCATGTACACACAGATGTGCAGGAGCATGGTCACATGTGAGCATACACACACATACACACACACACACACACACACACACACACACACACACACACACACGTACACAACACAAAACAACAAACAAAATAAAAACTTAGACATTCTCAATTTCCTGCATGGACACCCATCACTGGCAAGTGGAAACCCAAGTACTTGGCCATGTTGTTGGAAACTGGTGGCATTTTTTCCTAAGGAAGGGCAGAGGGACAGCGCCAGTGCAGCCTGGAAGTTGGCATTCTCGATGCCTTTTTGCTGTCAAGAGGAATTGTTTTGAGGATTCCTCCTGCACATCCCTATGACTCTCTTAACACAGCGACAGACCTGCTCAGGAGCCAATCTATTCTGGCAGCACAGGTGCGACTAGAGGCTCCTGAGTGTTCTGTGAGTGCTCCCAGGAGAGGTCTGTGAGTGAGCAGGATCAGCTGAGCAGAGGACAGGGTCAGGGACACAAGGTTTGGTTAGCCTGACTTGGGAGGCACAGCCTCCCAGGTCCTGAGTGCAATGCAGGAGGACAATTGAGATTTTACAGAGTCACAGGACCTCTTTACACAGGTACCTGCGGCCAGGCTGCATCTGGGTTCTTGTGGCAACTTGTCCTGCTCATCCTGTTCATCAGAGTGATAATGGTCCCCCCTTGCTTTTGTGTGATGCTGCCAAACAGTTGCCTTACAGGATGCCCTCCCAACCCCCATGTCACCTTCTTACTAACGCACAGAGTCAGAGAGTGAGGACAGTCTATCCTGCTTCTCTGAACTGTCTCAACATCCACGACCAAATATCTTTAAGCAGTTAAGATTCTCCTTGCCAATCTTAGCCCCACCTCTGACCCCCTCTGAGGTGTTCGGTTGTTACCTGTAGCTTTCCTTCCCCCCCCCTTTTTTTAAAGGCTCTATTCTGGAATGGTGCTTTGGGTATTTGGGTAAGGTTAGAAATCCCAGGCCTGTCAGAAAATCACCTAAGTCTCCAGAACTATTCAATGGTATGAAATGAAATGTTCCACCATCATCCTATGCAAGTAATATCACTGTGGGCCCCAAAGGGGCAAGAAACCTAGGCAGTTTCTTGGCTTGGGCTCAAAGTTAGTAGAAACAGCCAGAGTGTGCTGTAGTTTCAAGGGTGTCCAAAATAGCCCAGGTTGCCAGGGAACCCTCTAGGCTGAGTCCCTTGAAATCCTCCTGGTTCTGATGCCTGACACACAAACAGGCAGCATAGTCTGGGCTTCTCCTGACTAGCTTAACTTCACTAACATCCAGGGAGATGAGACAGTATGAAGGCTGAAAAGACACCTGGCCTTCTCTGCCATGTCCAAGTTTTACTGGAAGAATAGACATGGTTCTGAAATTAACAGATGGACAGTGTAGGATCTCAGAAAACTAGGAAACCAGAATTTCTCTCTGTCTCTGTCTCTGTCTCTGTCTCTGTCTCTGTCTCTCTCTGTCTTTTTATCTCTCTCCTATTCTATCTCTGTGTCTGTGTCATTCTCTCTGTCTCTTTTTTGTCTGTCTGTCTCTCTCTCTCTGTCTCTTGTTTTTCTCTCTCTCTGCATTTCTATGTGTCTATTTGCTGTGTGTCCTCTAGTCAGGAAACTAGGCCACTGATGGCCCTGAAGCAGGTCCAGTTTGGGCACAGGGTGTATTATTTCTTATGCTCTTGTGTTCAGCTTTGTCTGGGAAGGCCAGATTTGGAGGTAGGAAAACCAATACAGCTGTAGGTGTGCCCACGACAAGCTCTGCAGGGCACAAGATGTAGGATTGCCCAAGGGGAACAGCAGGGGAGTTTTTCCTGATGGTACTTCTAACTTGTTGGATAGATGAAAAAATTGCTTGGTAATAAATAGTATGGATGGTGGCAGGAACAATCCTTCCTTGGGGTTGCAGGCTGCCTTGCACCTCTGAGAACTGACAGCAGGCCTGGCTGGATAGAGAGAGCTCTCTTGTTTGTATCAGAGCAGATGCCTCCAGGAAACTTGGTATGGAGGGAGAAGTGGAAAACAATGGCAGGTGTCTCTAATGAAGGTTGTTAGAGAGGTCCTCTTACATCAGCTCTGACTTAAGCTCTCAAAAGTGCAGGGGCACACCTCTAGAGACTTTCAGTGCTCATGAAAAGAAGGCTTGCAGGTTGATATAAAAAGCATTTCACAAATGACTATGGCATTCATCATATGGTAAACAGAGAGGTGCTTCTGCCCTAGAAAATATATCTGGAAATATATATGTTGGCGACCCAAAAGGAGATAGTAGAAAGTTGTTAAGTAGGTAGGTAACTAGGTAGGTAAGTAGGTAGGTAGTAGGTAGGAAGGTAGTTAGACATGTAGTTAGGCAAAAGATAGATAGTTAGATATATAGATAGATAAGTACATACACAGATACATATATACATATGTGATAGATGGATACGTAGATAGTTAGGTAGATAGATCGTAGATAGTTAGGTAGATAGATCGATAGACAGGCAGGTAGATAGGAGTTGTGTAAGTTGATAGTTGATAAGTAGTTAGGAAAAAGATAGATAGATAAATAGATAGATAGATAGATAGATAGATAGATAGACAGACACATAGACACATAGACACATAGACACATAGACACATAGACACATAGAAACATAGATACATAGATACATAGATACATAAATACATAAATACTTACATAGGTAGGTAGATAGCCTTCCATTTGTTGTCATACTTTGCTAGTGAGTACATTGAGAGAAAGTTTGAAGGCACCTAGAGAATTTCCAATGGGCACCCTCAGAGGACCTTGGTATGAATTTGGGTAGGGGGAGTTGGTGAGAGGAGGGGATGTGCTGCAGGAATCCTGGTGGGACAAGTGATAAATGCTCATTGTGCTTTGTGTCTAGGTGCCTGCCATCTTGAGTCCACTTGAATCCCTTCAGAGAGTTCTGAGTTGCATATGTGCCTAACCCCTAGGCATGGGTAGTTAAGTGGATGTGTACTAAGATACAGAAATGAAGGATACTTGGTGAGAGTGAGTGAGGTACTTTGGAGGAATGTAGGAGAGCAAAGTGTCCCCTGAGTGCCTCATGGTGGTAGGGGAAGTGCTGGTGTATGGTGGGGGTGGGGTGGAAGGCTAGAGAGAGGAGAGAGATTGTGAGGGAGCTGGAATTAGCTCATAAAGGTTGTCTGGAATACTGGTCACCTGAAGATTCTTACTTAGTCGGTGCTTAGAAATAGAGCCTGAGGCCAGGGCATGGTTGTCAAGGGGGCAGGTTGGGATAAAATATTTATTCTTTCTTTGGATATGTCCTTGTCCTCAGCTCAGGGTTCTAGGTGGCTACAGGTGAGATTGTGGAAGTGAGTTGCCAGCACCTCTGGGCCTCTGAGGTAGACAGATGACTGGATGACTTTTTGAGGCAGCATCCACCAGAACTCATATTGAAGGGTACCTGAGATAACAACCTGTGTGCCAGAGTAAGTAGACTGAGGTTTTCATGAGGGCCCTTCTTTTCATCTCCCACCGCACTCTGAGTCCAAGCCAGGGAAACTGAAGGCATCACAGGCACAGAGAGCAGCCCCACCAATTGCCCTGGGTCCAGTGAATACATTCCTGCAGCTAGGTGGGAATCCAGTGTTGGACCTAAGGTCCAATGGTTTCTTTAGCTCTAACTCTGTAGACCCAGCTTTCAATTTTTTATAAAATTGAATGTGATTTATGGAAAATTTCTGATAAAATTGAGTATTTTCGCCAGGCGGTGGTGGCGCACGCCTTTAATCCCAGAACTTGGGAGTCAGAGGCAGGTGGATTTCTGAGTTCGAGGTGAGCCTGGTCTACAGAGTGAGATCCAGGACAGCCAGGGCGACACAGAGAAACCCTGTCTCAAAATACAAAAAAAAAAAAACAAAAACAAAAAACAAAAAAAATGAGTATTTTCATAGACAAGATCTTTGATAAAATTGAAAACTTTTGAAAGAATTACTGATAAATTCAGTTAAATATAGAAATATTTCATGAAGAAATATAAAACATATATGAAAAAAATTGAATATATTCGATAAATTGCATATTTTCATGTAAAAAATGTTTGATAAAATTGAAGACATTGTTGTAAGAATTAATGATTAAAATCAAGGCTAGTATAGAGAAATGTGATTAGGAAATATAAAACATACATGGAAATATTTGATTAAAATGAAGACAAATACTGAAAAAATGTATGAATAATTTAAACTATTTAAAGGAAAATTACTGATAATATATATATATATATATATATATATATATATATATAACATTACTCAAAAATATATATATATAGAGAGAGAGTCTATATTTTTATTTTAATTTTTTGTTTTTTCTTTGTTTTTTATATTTATTTTATTTCAATTCATTTGTGTTTGTTCTGTTATATTTTACTTTTATTTATTTTTTATTCTTTCTTAATATGTTTTTATTTGTTTTTACTTTATTTCAGTTTATTTGTTTGTGTTTTTTACATTTATTTTTTAATTATTTATTTACTTATTTTTAGTTATTGGTTTGGTTACCTCTAACAAAATGACCTAAAACTTCACCTCCATCCAGACATTCTTTGATTTCATGTGAGTTTTTGAGGGATCTCTGTGAAACTTTTCTAACCAATAATTTACCAACAAAATGTGGGAGCTGTGTAGTCACATGTTGTCCGTTGTCATAGCAACATAAATATGTATTTATGACCATAAATTTAAAATATAACAATTTAATAGTGTCCAAACTTAAGTATTGGGAACCATATTCCTGAATTAGTTTTTAGTTAAATTATTTAAAAATCATTTTAAAATTTTAAAAAATGAATTAATATTCTCTAATAATTTACTTGTAATTTTTTTATAAAAACAAAAACATTGAAAATCATGAAAAATAAAAATATAATTTCATAATCCTGCTTTTTTGTTAATTTTCTTAAAAAAATCATAAAAGTTATTAAAAAATTTAAGTCACAGAAAAATAAAACAAATAATTAAAAATTATAGAAAAATATAATTTAATATTTCTGAATTATTTTCTTGTGAATTTTTTAAAAAGACATGGAAAAATTAAAAGCATTAAAAATCATGAAAAAATTAAAATAATATTCCTGAATTACTTTGCTATTAAATTTTTTTCTAAAAAATTATGGTAAAATAAAAAAATACTAATCATAAACAATAAAAATTGAGTTCAATATTCCTGAATTAGTTTCTTGTGAATTTTCTTTCTAAAAAATAACAGAAACATAATAACAATAAATAAAATTCATAGAAAAATTTTAAACTTAATTTTTTTGAATTTTATTAAAATTCATGAAACAATAAAAATATTAAAAACCCTATAAAAATAAGAAAAAAAATTATGGTGCAGTATTTTCTTTTGAAATTTTATTTTAACATCATGAAAAAATCATGGCATGTTCAACGGTACATGATGTTCTAATGTAATCACTGTGATGGGAGCTATGGTATGTTCACATGTATGTGATATTTTAATGTAATCACCAAGATGGAAGGCGTAGTGTGTTCACGAGTACGTGATATTCTAATGTAATCATGTTGGAAGCCGTGGTGTGTTCACGTATACATGATATTCGATTGGAATCACCATGATAGAAGTTGTGATGTGTTCACGAGTCAGTGATATTCTAATGGAATCATGATGAAAGTCGTACCATGTTCACATGTACGTGATATTCAAATGTAGTCACCGTGATGAAAAACGTAGCATGTTCACATGTACGTGATATTCTAATGTAATCTTGATAGAAGCCTTGGCAAAATCATATGCACATAATATCCTACAGTAATCATTATAGAAGTCATGGTTTGCTTATGTGTACATGATATTCTAATGTAATCACTGTGATTGGAGCTGTAGTGTGTTCAATTCAAATAATTAGAGTCTGATAATGATAGTAATGATATTATTACAGATATTAATACCAATAAATATTAATGATAAAAGTATTAATAATAGTTATAATAATAATGATAATAATGAAGGATTAAAATAATAAAATAATGAAGTCATAGTAATAATAACGATAATAATGTAACAATAAAAACACACATATAATAAATTATATGTATTACCATTAATAAAAAATTAACAATAATAGTAAGAGACATTAATAATATAATGATGATAAAATAATTAAATAATATTTATACAAATACTGTTAGTAATAATAAAATAATGATAATATAAAAATAATTAGAGAATAACAATATTAAAATATTATATGTTAATAATAATAATCATAAAATCATAACAGTAATAAAAATAATAATGAATAAGCTATATTATAATAATAAGATATTAATAATATTTATTTATAAAAATATAAATAATAATATTCATAAATATTCATATTAATATAGTGATATAATAAAGAAATAATACAAATACTAATGATATTACTACTAATAAAATAATAATAGCTAAATATTATTTTAATAATAATATGATGATGATATAAAAATAATTACATCAGGTATTAATAGTAATCATCAATTAATAGCAATGATAGTGGGATAATATGAATTAATAGTATAACAATAATAAAATAATAACAATAATACTAATAAAAATATAAATAAAATCAATTAAATAATAATAATATACTGTTTGTATAATAATACTAATAATAATGATAACAGTAATATAATGATAATAAAAAATAACAAAAGATTTGTAAGAGTAATAATCGTACAATCGTAATGATAATAAAGAAATTATAATCTGATATTCATAAAATATTAATAATATAGGTAATATAAATTTATATCTGCTAATACATATTAATGATAATATAGTAATAATAAAATAATGTAGAAGTAGTAGTAATATTAATAAATTAAGATTAATACTGATAATACATTTACAAAATAGTATTTTATTAATAATTTTATATAATAAATTAATTAAATTATTGTGATTGTAATAATAAAATCATATTTATAATAGTACTATAATAATATAATATGGTAGTAGTAACAATCAATGATACTACAAAAAATAAAATCAATAAAAAATTAGTACAATAATATAACATTAATTGTGATATAATAGTTATAATATACATTTATATAATATGACAATAATAAATATTATAAGAGTCTAATAACATTAGTAGTAAAATAATAATAAATAAAAAATAATAAAGTTAAAATTAAATAATAATACAATAAGATAATAAGAAAATAATAACAATAATAAAAAATTATAATAATATTGCAATAATGAAATATGTATAATAATGCTAATAAAATATGAATAATTCTAACAAATATTATTGAAAATAGAGTAATAATAAAATGTTAATGATATTAAAATATTAATCTAATAAAAATGAATCTAATAATACTATAATAATATAATATAATAATCAAAAAATAAAAATGATAATGAAAGAATTATGAAATGACAGGAATAACAATAAAGTTATAAAGAAACTAGAAATATATTAATAATAGTTTTTAGTAATATAATTTAATAATAAAATATGGTAATAATACTATCAATAATAATCATAATAAAATAATAAAAATAATATAATAATGACAAATAATAATATAAAATTATGATAATTTAATAATATATTAATATAGTATAAATTCATATAATAATATAATAATCTAAAATAATATCATAATACAATATTATTAATAAAATAGCTAATAAAATGATAATGAAAAATGATAAAATAGTAACTTAATAACTGTAACATAATTATAATGATATATTAATGAAATAAAATAATAGTAACCATAAAATGATAAAATAATAATAATAATATTGATAAAATAATAATGATATAATAATAACATATTTTCAATAGTAATTTAATATTAACATAACACAAAAAATTATTAGCAATAATGAAATGATAATAATTTAAGAACATAAAAATTAAAATATCATAAAAATATAAAATAATGATATTGCTATTAAATTATATTAAAATAATAATAATAATAATAATAATAATAATAATGATAATGATGATGATGATAAGACTGATCCTTGAGGAAATATTGTGTCTCTGGAAAGTCTGCACTCGGTCATACATGAGAGATTATAAATGTGCTAGTCTCTATAATAATAAGATAATCATACTAATACTAATAAAATAATGGAAATCATAGTAAAAAATTAAAAAATATAAAAATAAAATAATATTAATAATCATTTTAATAAAACATTAAGAAAATAGTAATAATGCAATAATAAAAATAAAATAATAACAATTAGAATAATAATTCTCTAAAAATATTAATAAAATATTAACAATTAACTTTATGTGATGTTGGAAAAAATAGTACAACTAGAGCGGGCTACTTTGTGTGTTTGTGTCAGTCAATGCAAATATTAATATGCTTCATCATCAAATAATAATATTATGACAATAAAATGATAATAAATTTAATATAATATTAATATAATCAATAAAAAACATGTAATGTTAAAAATTTTATTATAATAATAAAATGATGAAAAATAAGAATATTAATATAATGATGATAATAATGATAATAAAAATAAAATAACAATAGTTAACTTGTACGATATTTGATTAAACTAACTGGTTGTCAGCCTCCTGACAGAGGCCGCAGCCTGTGACAGCTGAGCATCAATCTCTGCCTATGTAAAGGATTTTCACCTGGACATTATTTCTTCATTTATTTATTGTTTTTTCACTTATTTTCAAATTAATCAAAGCAATCAAATTCAATCATTTTGAATGAAAAGTAACAAAAGGAGACAATCATACAGGAACACCCAAGGTATAGATGCTGTCCTATGGCCAAAAATTAATACAATATCATCGGAAAATGTGTAATGGCCATGAAGAAATTCAATATATGTTTATTTATGATTGGATAATATAGTATATATAATATAATATATCACAATAAAATATTAATGTTGGTATATAATATATTAATACATAATAATATATAATGTATTATAATAAGATATAATATGATAAATTTTATATATCCTTAGTTATTACTGAACATTTTACTGACATTGCATTTACCTTTACATTTCAGAAAATTGTTACTATCTGAATATGTATAGTTGGCATGAACAAACGTAATGTATCCTTTTTATTTTGGATAATATTATATATAATAATATATTAATATACTAACAGTAATATATAACATATTAAGATATAATAATATAATATTACATAAAATAATATATAACATATATATATAATTTATAACATATACATAATAGAATAGAATAAATTTAATAATTTTTATATTTTAGACATTTTATTAATATTACATTTACATTTCAGAAAAAAATCAATATATTCTATTTTATTTTTGGATAATATCATATATATAATATATTATTAAATATATGAATATTAATATATAATATGTAAATATATAATAATATAAAATATAATATAATGAAATAGAATTGAATATATCTAATATACAGCTTTTTATTATTAGATATTTTATTTAATTTATATTTAATTTATCTTTCAGAAAATTTAGAATCTAAAATTGTATAATTGCCATGAATTAATTTTATATATTTTTATTTTTGAATAATATAATATATGATATATTTTAATACTATATTAACATTAATCTATAATATGTTAATATAATTATATATTATCATATAATGCAATATAATATGATAAATGTAATATATGCCTATTTATTGTTAAAGTTTATTGACACAAAGGACAGCATGTACATATCTCAATATATATTGTTGTCTATCAATCTCTGCTTTTAAATTGGAGTGATTTTCCTTTCATTTTCAGTTAAATTTTTATCTGTTTCTTTATTTTTTGTTTGTATTTGTTTTCATTTTTATTTTACACACAGCATTGTTGTGACAATAACACATGAAGAGAGCATGTTTGACACACACAACATGGTTGTGAAAATAACATGAGAAGAGAGCATGTGTTACACACAGAGCATGGTTGTGACAATAACATGGAAAGTACACACAGCATGCATGTGAAAATAACACGTGAAAAGAGAGTGGGGTGTTCACATTTATGTGATATTCTAATGCAATCACCATGATGGAATCTGTGGGCTGTGCACGTGCAAGTAATATGATAAATACTGTCATGGAAGCCGTGTTTTGTGCATATGTGAATGGTATTCTAATGTAATAATGAAGTGAGTCCTGGTGTGTTCACGTGTACGTGATAATCTGATGTATTCACCATGCTGGAATTGGTAGTGTGTTCACATATACATGATATTCTAAAATAATCATAATTAATGATAATAATCATGAAATAATAAAAAGAATAATGATAATAATAATAATAAAAACAAAATAATAAAATATTGATATAATAATAAATATTAATAGTATAATAATGATATAATAAAAATTTTTTATTAACAATATTATTACTAATCTAAAAAAAAGGAATAATATAATAGCAGTAAAATAACATTAGTTTATAATAATAATAATGATAAAAATAATTAAAAAGAAATAAAAATATAATAATTAAATAATAATAGTAATTATAAAAATATAAATAATAATATTAATAGATATTCAAATTAATATAAATGGTATAATGAAAAAATTATACTAATACTAATACTATTAATGAAAATAAAATAAAATAAAATATTATAATATATTTATACTAAAAATAATATAAAATGTTAAAATTAATCATAATTTAATAACAATAATAATGAAATAATATTAAATGATAATATTAAAATAATAGTATAACAATAATAAAATTGAAGTCACAGGACCTCCCCACATAGCCATCTGGAGCCAGGGCTGTATCTGAATTCTTGTGGGCAAATTGTCCTGCCCATTTCTGTTCACCAGAGTGATTCGGGTCTTCTTTGCTTTTCTTTGAGGCTGCCCAGCAGCTGCCTTACAGGATGCCCTTCCTACCCCCACATCCTTTGTTAATAGCTCACAGAGAGTCACTGTGTAGGGACAGGCTATCCTGTTCTCTGAGCTGTCTCAACATCTCAGGGCTTGGAAGCTTTTGTGGCCAGATATCTTTAAGCAGTTAATGTTCTCCCTGCCAACCCCAGGCTCACCTCCATCCCCTCCTAAATCTATGGATGTCATCTCTGGCTTTACTACTTTTTAAGTAAAGGCTCTATTCTGGAACTGGGCTTCAGGTGGGGGTAGGAGTCCCAGGCCTATCAGAAAATCACCCAAGTCTTCAGAACACTTTAATGGTCTGAGAGGGTCCCCTATCATTCTATGCAAGCAACCTCATGGTGTGTCCAAAAGGGGAGGAGCCTAGGCAGTTTCTTGGCATGGGGTCAAAGTGAATAGAAACATCCAGAGTATGCTGTAGTCCCAAGGGTCTTCAAAACATCCCAGGCTGCAGGAAAATATTCAGGCCTGGTTTCTTGAAAGCCTCCTGGCTCTGATACCTGAAACACAAACAGGCAGCAGAGACTGGACTTCTCCTGAGTAGGTTACCTTCCCTAACATCCAAAAAGGTGAGCCAGGATGAATGTACAAATGACACCTGGCCTTCTCTACCATGTCCAGGGATTTCTGGAAGAATAGACATGGTTCTAGAATAAACAATTGGACAGTCTCAGATCCCAGAAAACTGGGAGACCAGAGTTTCTCTCTGTCTCTGTCTCTCTCTCTGCCTCTCTCTGTTTCATTTTGTTTCTCTCTCTTCCATTCTCTCTCCCTCTCTCCCTTTCTCTCCCCCTCTGTCTGTCTGTCTGTCTGTCTGTCTGTTTGTCTGTGACTGTTTGTGTGTTTCTATGTACCTATTTGCTGTGTAAACTCTAGACAGGAAACCAGGCCTCTGATGGCCCTGAAGCAGGATCATTTTGGGACCTGAGTGTATCATTTCTTATGGTGTTGAGCTCAGCATTTTTTGAGACTGCCAGGTTTGGAGGTAGAGTAAACCGTTAAGGCTGTATGTGTGCCCAGGCCATAGAAAGGTGCTCACAATGTGTAGAAAGGCACAAGGGGGACAGCAGGGTATTTGTTTCAGATGGTACTTCTCTCTAGTTAGATGAATGAGATAATTATTTACCAATAGTACTATGGAGTGTGTCAGGACCCATTCTTCCTTGGGGTTGCAGGCCTTGCAATTCTGAGAACTCAGAGTAGGTCTGTTTGGATAGAGAGAGCTCTCTTGGTTGTATCAGAGCAGATGCTTCCAGGAAGCTTGGTAGAGAGGCAGAAGTGGAAAACAATGACAGACTTTTCTCGTGGAGGTTGTTAGAGGGGTCTTCTTGCACCAGCTCTGACTTAAGCTCTCGATACTCCAGGGGCAGACCTCTGGAGAATGTCAGTGCTCATGAAAGGAAGGTTTCCTGGTGGATAGTGGAAAGTATTCCACAAATTACCATGGCATTCATCATCTGGTAAACAGAGAGGTGCCTCTGCCCTAAAAATGTACCTGGAGGTGTATATATTGTTGAGCCAAAGGGAGATAGTAGGAGGTGTATAAGTAGGTAAGTAGGTAGGTCGAAGAAATAGATAAATAGATAGAAAAAATAGTTAGGAGATGTGTAAGTAGGTAGGTAAGTTGATAGGTAAGTAGATATGTAGTTAGGTAGGTAGGAGAATGAGAGATAAGTAGTTATTTAGATAGATAGATAGATAGATAGATAGATAGATAGATAGATAGATAGGAGGTGTGTAAGTCGGTGTGGGTAGTGTGGCTGGGAACTCTGAAATTTCTTCCGGGTGGGAAGTTAGGCACAACAACTCCATCTGCAGCTGCTAATTAAAGGCCTTCTCTATGATTCCTCATGGCATGGCCCCAATGACACAAGAAAGTCCTTGGGTTTCCAAAATGGCTTTATTGGCATGATAGAAGATGATTGAATCTGGATGTGCACCCCTGTGAAACTCAGGGCAGACATGAGTTAAATATGGAGGAAAGAGTGGGAGGGGCTTAGGAAGAATGCTTGATTGGCTCTACTCTCTGGCCTTTAGGCATCTCATTAGTATGTAAATCTCTCTAGGACCTGAGGCCTGTTCCTTATGACTGATGGTTATAGACCTCTCTGTGGAAGAGGCTGTGGAGGGCTGAAGCTAAATGAAAAAAAAAAAAGAACAGGGCCCTGGAGAAGAGCTGAACTCCTGCCATCCAATAAAGGTCTGGGATTCCAGGCTATGGTCCAGCAAACACCAAGCTGTTTCTAACAGCCCACCTCCCCACAAGTATGTAGGTATGTAGGTAGGTAGATATATATTTAGGTAGGTAGGTATGAAAAAGATAGATAGATAGATAGATAGATAGATAGATAGATAGATAGATAAAAACATACATACATACATATATACATACATACGTACATATATACATACATACATACATATGTAGGTGGATAGCCAGCCAGTTGCTATGATGCTTGGTCAGTGAGCACTTGGAGAGAAAGTTTAAAGGCACATTGAGAGTTTCCAATGGGCATGATCAGAGAACCTTAGTGTGAATTGTTCTAAGAGGAGTTGGTGAGGGGTGGGGATGTGATGCAGGGATCCTTGTGGGACAAGTGATCGATGCTCATTGTGCTTTGTGTCTAGGTGCCTGTCATCTTGAGTCCACTTGTATCTCTTCAGAGAGCTGTGAGTTTCGTGTGTGCCTAGTCCCTGCACAGGTAAGTGGGTGGGTGTGTGCTAGGATACAGAAAGAAGGATCCATGGTGAGAGTGACTTGGGGACTTTGGAGGAAGAAAGGAGATCAAAGTGTCACCTGAGTGCTGCCTGGTGGTTGGTGAACGGCTGGGGTGTGGTGGAGGTGGGGTGAAGGGTTAGAGAGAGAAGAGAGATTGTGAGGGAGCAAGAATTAGCTCATAATGGTTGCCTGGGTTCTTGGTCTGTTGCCTAGAGATGTTTACTTAGTAGGTGCTTATAACTGGGTGCCTGAGGCCAGGACCTGATTGTCAAGGGGGCAGGTTAAGATGGAATATACATTTCTTCTTTTGATTTGTCCTTGTCCTCCACTCAGCTTGCTAGGTGGCCTGCAGGTGAGATTTTGGAAGTTGGTGGTCATTCCCTATGGGCCTCTGAGGTGGACAGATGACTGGATGACTTTGTGGGGCAGCATCCACCAGAACTCAAAATTAAGGGGTACCTGAGAAACCAACCTGTGTGCCTGGGTAAGTAGACCAAGGTCTTTGGGAGGGCCATTTATTCATCTCCCATAGCACTCTGGGCTTACTCCAGGGAACTGAAGGCCTCAAGGACACACATAACAGCCCACCCATTGCCCTAGGTCCAGTGCAGAGCCTCCTGCTGCTATGTGAAAAGCCAGTATTGGGACTAGTACACATGGAGAAGGTTGGTTCCTCACCCTCAGCCCCTGTGGCTTCTGTTTAACTTCCTCTGTTCTCTGAGCTCTCTGACTCCACCCCCAGAGTACCCTACCAGCTGACGATCATCTTAGGAGGGCATTCTAGTCTGCGTGCCATGATCCAGCAATGTTAGAAAGTGTGCCAAGAAACTGTGGAGTCTGCATCCCCAAGAAGAGAATTGGTTGTCAGCTTTAAGTGACCTCTGTGATGGTGGGGTCAGGCAACCAGTTGCTGGATCAGTCTCTGGGCCAGGCCCAGTCTCATTGTCCTGACTGCTCACTGAGAGAGCTGGATCTGTTCCTGGTTTCTGAGGCTCTCCCTCTAGGGTCCAGATTGGCCCTGGGGTGGGTTGTTAGGGCTCCCACAGGTTCCTCTACAAGAAACTGCTCATGTCTCTTAGTGCTTGCTGTCCCCCTGCTGGAACCTTCAGTGGCTGGCAGGTGTCCTGCAGTTGAGGAGTGCCTGTGATGGGTGACCATTCTATCTCCACCATACACAACTTCCTGTTTCTGACACTCATGCACCCACATCCATATTCCCGAACCATATGAGCAGGAGAAAGAACTTACAAACAGAGGTGATGGAGCATGTGCACCCCCGCCCCAATACACACACAGAAACACCACAGAACAACATTCAAAAATCTAGTTTAGGCATCCACAGTGTCCTGCATGGACACCCACATCTGGCAAGTGGAATCTGCAGTTCTTGGCCAGAATTTTGGCAGCTGGTGGTATCTGGTTTGTGTTTTCTACCTCAGAAAGACAGGAGTGTGCCCATCCAGCCTGGCAGTTGGTATGTATTTTTTTCTACTGCTATCAAGCAGTATAGTTTTGAAGATTCCTTCTTCCCATCCTTGTGATTCTGTGAACATGGTGGCAGACCTGCTTGGGAGCCACACCATTCTGGGTGTACAGGCAGGACTAGGGCCTCCTGAGGGCTTCTTGGCCCAAGAGAGGCCTGTGAGTGAGCAGGATCCAGCTGAACAGAGGACAGGGCATGTGACATAGCATTTGGCTATCCTGAATCAGGAATCAAAATCTCTGAGGCTCAGAGCACAGTGCTGAAGGGCATCTTAGGTTTTACAGAGTCACAGGACCTCTCTACACAGGCATCTGCAGTCAGCCTGTATCTGGGTTCTTGTGGGTGACTTATCCTGCACTTCCCTGTTCATCAGAGTGATACTGGACACCCTCTAGTTTTTGTTTGAGCCTGCCCAGCAGCTGCCTTACAGGATACCCTCCCTACCCCCACATACCATTGTGAATAACCCAGGGTGTGGGGACAGGCTACTCTGCTTCTCTTGGCTGTCTCAACATCTCAGGGCTCTGTAGTTTTGTCACCAGATATCCTTAAGCAATTAATGATGCCCCTGCCAACCCCAGGCCCAACTCGGCTCCTTCCTAGTTCTAGGGTTATAATCTCTGGCTTTTCTTTTATATTTCTTTCTTTCTTTCTTTTTGAAGAAAAGGCTCTATCCTTGAACTGTTTTTCAGGTGGGGGTAGGTGTCCCAGGCCTGTCAGAAAAACACCCAACTCCCCAGAATCCTTCAGTTGTCTAGGAGGCTCCACCATCATCCTATGCAAGCAACCTCATGGTGTGCCATAAGGTGGCAAGGAGCCTAGACATTGCTTTGTCTCAGGGTCAAAGTGAGTACAAATAGCCAGAATATGCTGTAGACCCATTGGTGTCAAAAACAGGCCAGGCTGCAGGGAACCATCCAGACAAGGTCCCTTGAAAGCCTTCTGGTTCTGATGACTGACACACAAACAGGCAGCAGAGTCTGAGCTTCTGACTAGCTTACCTTCCCTTACACCCAAAGAGGTAAGCCAGGATGAATGGTCCAAAGACATCTGGCCTTCTCTGCCATATCCAGGGCTTTTGTAAACAAAAGACATGGTTATGAATTTAACAGATGGACAGACTTAGTCCCGAGAATACTGGGAGACCAGAGTTTCTCTCCGTCTCAGTCTGTTTCTCTGTCTCTTTCTCTCTGTCTATGTCTCTCTCTCTCTCTCTCTCTCTGTGTGTGTGTGTGTGTGTGTGTGTACGTGTGTTTATCTGTTTGTGTTTCTATGTATCTATTTGCTGTGTGTCCTCCAGTGAGGAACCTAGGCCTATGATGGCATGGAAACAGGTCTTGTTTGAGACCAGGCACTATCATTTCTTATGGCCTTGTGCTCAGCATGATCTGCTAAGGCCAAGGTTGAAAGTTGGGTAAACTCTTATGGCTGTATGTATGCCAGGGTCATAGCTCAGTGTGGCACATGGTGTAGAAAGGCTTCAGGGGGACAAAAGGTGAGTTCTTCCTGATGGTACTTCTCTGTCTTGGTGGATGCATTAGGCAATTGCTTAGCAATAAATAATATGGAGGGTGAAATGACCCATCCTTTTTTGGAGTCATGGGCCTTGCACTTCTGAGAACTCAGAGAAGGCCTGCCAGGATAGAAAGAACTCTCTTGATTGTATCATAAAAGATGCCTTCAGAAAGTTTTGTAGAGGAGGAGAACTGGAAAGCAATGGCAGGCTTGTCTCCTGGAGGTTGTTAGAGGGGTCCTCTTACACCAGTTGTGTCTTAAGATCTTGAAAAATGATGAAATAATAATAATAGTAGTAATAATAATAATGATAATGATAAAATTAATGATATAATAATAAAATAGTATTAATAATAATTTAATTTTAATATAACACAAAAGAAACCTATCCCACCCACACTTCTTTTTGCTTTGTAAAAAAAATTCTTGAAAAACTAAAGTTGTACAAAGAAGAAAAATTTGATATGATTGATGGCAAATTTCTGATAAAACTGAATATTTGCATGAAATTTTTTTTGATAAGATTAAATACATTGCTGAAAAATAGAAATAAAAATTAAAATGAATAGTGAAAATTTGATGAAAAATACAAAACATATAGAAAAAATTAATTAAAAGAATGATAAACACAAAAAAGTTTCAAAAAGTTCAAATTTATAAAATAATCTTTAAAAAACTGAAGATTGATAAAGACAGAATTTGATATGATATTTAATGTGATTTTTGAAAAATATTTGATACAACTAAATATTTGCATGGAAAAATGTTTGACAAAATTGAAGATAATTTTGATAAAACTAGTGATAAAAATTTTGATAAATTGTGAATATTTAATATAAAAATATAAGACATACATGAAAAAAATTTTAAAATGATGATAAATTCAAAAAATGTATATAAAAAAGTTGAATCATTTTTTAAAAAATTCCTAAAATCGTACAAGATTAACAAGAACAAAATTTTATATGAAACTGAATATGTATAATGAAAACTTCTGATAAAATTGAATATTTGCATAGATGAATGTTCGATGAAGTTGAAGACATTGATTAAAAAAGTAGTGATCAAAATTAAGATAAATCGTGAAAATTTGATAAAAATTTCAAAACATTTAGAAAATTGTAACCAAAAGTAAGACAAAATACAAAATAGAATGAAAAAGTTGAAATTCAGAAGAAATTATTTAAAAAATTGAAGATTGACAAAGAAAAAATTTGATATGCTATTGAATGTGATTTTTGGAAATTTTCGGATACAATTAAATATGAGCATGGAAAACATTTGATAAAGTTAAAGACATTGTTGAAAATGTAGTGATGAAATTACTATAAATAGTAAAAATTTGATGCAAAAATGCAAAACTTCTATGGAGAATGTTTTTTCAATTTAATACTATAATAATTTTTTTAAGAATCTTATAATGAATATCTCAAGTATTTCATACATTTTTGTAATTGTCATCATTTTAATCAAATGTTTTCCATATTTGCTTAGATTGTCAATCTAGAACTGACTTTAATACATGTAATCAAAATGGTATAAAAGCATAAAGGAGGAGGGGGATGGAATAGGGGATTCTAGGGAGGAAAAATAGGCAAACGGGATGTCATCTGTACTGTAAATAAATGTAAATACAATATGATATGTTAAATAAATGTAAATACATTGTGATATGTTTAATTTAATATACCATTATTTATTAGATATTTTATTTACATTACATTTATATTTCAGTAGCAAATTTTCAACTGAAAATAAATAATGTCAATGAAGAAATTCAATATATATTTTTTATTATTGGATATTTTATTTACATTTCATACATTGTGCCTATATAATAATTAAAATGTTAAGCAAAGTTTTCTGTGATTGGTGTTCTTCTCTCTATGTTGTGATAAATGATAATAATGATAATATTGATCATATTGATTATATTACTTACTGATTATATAGATTTAACTTCATCTTTCAACATTGTCCTAGGTTCCATTAGTATATTGTGAGGAGAAACCTGATTTCCATATGAGAGGAAGACAGGAAGTGAATTCAAGATGGAGTAGAACTGGGGAAAATCTGGAAAGAGTATGATATAGTATACAATACATAAAACTAAAACCCATAAATATTGTCGGTAAAAGAAAATTATTATCAATAAATGTGAGTGAAAACTGTAATTAATATATATAATACATAATAATATATGTATAATAAATGTCATATGTATTTATAATATATATGTCTGATGTATAGTACATATGTTGATAAAATATATATAAAGTATATATTTATATGTATATATTTAATGTATTTATATAAATTTATATGTATATTTCATATATTTTATACATAAATTATATGAAATATATAAATGTTTATGTATATATTTACTATAAATGATATATATTTATATATATGAAGTATAAATATATATGTATTCATTGATATATATACCAGTAAATGTGAAATATTATGAGTAATGAATTTATGTGTGAAGTATTATTTCTTCAGAGTATAATACATAATTTATATATATATAATGTACTTAATATATAATATGTAACATATAATGTACAATATACAATATGCAATATGCAATATACAAACATATAATGTATAATGTATGATGTATAATGTATGATGTATGATATATGATGTATGATGTATGATGTATGATGTATGATATATGATATATGATATATGATATATGATATATGATATATGATATATAATATGTATTACATACTATGTAATACATAAGTAATATACAATAAGTAATACATGATGTATAATATATTTTATATAATTATGATATATGATATATGCTATATATGATACATGATGCATGATACATGATATAATATGTTATATGATATAATGAATATATAATACATAATACATAATATATAATGTACAATATACAATATGCAATATAAATATATATAAGATATAACATATAACATACAATTTACAATATATAATATAAAATATACAATATATGATATACGATGTATGATGTATGATGTATGATGTATGATATATGATATATGATATATGATGTGTGATATATGATGTGTGATATATGATATATAATATATAATATGTAATATATAATATATAATATGTAATACGCAATATGTAATATGTAAAGTGTAATGTGTAATGTGTAATGTGTAATGTGTAATGTGTAATATGTAATATGTAACATGTAACATGTAATATGTAATAATATGTCATATGTAATATGTAATATGTAATATATGATATGTAATATATAATATAAGATATATGATATATAATGTATAATATATAATGTATAATATATAATGTATAATATATGATATATGATATATGATATATGATATATGACATATGATATATGATATATGATATATGATATATGATATATATGATATATGATATATTAGATATAATATATAATATATAATATATAATATATAATATATACTATATA
>JANHMN010000039.1:33592-75464 GCA_030674055.1 Rhabdomys pumilio | reverse complement strand
CGTATATATGTGTGGATCGATCAGCTGGTGTGATACGTGCGTGTATGCATGCATGTATGGGTATGTGCATGGATGAGTTGGTATGTATGATATATGCATGTATGTATGCATGTATGGATGGGTGAGTGAATGGAGACCTAATGGAAGTGGCTCTCAACCTTCCCAGTACTGTGGCCCTTTAATACAGTCCCTCGTGTCATGGTGGCCCAACCATAAAATTATTTTTCTAGCTCTTTCATGACTGTCATTTCGCTACTGTGATGAATTATTGTGATGATCTCAGGTGACCCCTGTGAAAGGGGTCTTCAACCTCCTCCCCGAAGGGGTCATGACCCTCAGGTTGAGAACTGCTACCTGGAGATGCCTGTTTAGAGTGACATCAGACAAGTCACCTGACTTCTGGGGACCTCAGGCTCCATACCACTGGTGAAGGTGTTTACTGATGAACGTGGGGGCAGAGAACCACACAGTGCTCCTGGGTCCCAGAGCTTCTCAAGCAGAGATGAACCTTCAGCTTCATCAGGAGTGCCGACATTGGGGTCCCAGCCCGACCCAAGGGATCCATCTTCTCTTAATACTGGAACTCAGATTCCGGAAGCACAGCCTCTGATTGGCTCTCTTGCTGAGTTTTTTGTCTGGCACACAAGAATAGAGCTGGCACACACTAGGGTGTGTTCTTATCATTTTTAGCGCTGGGAAGGCAGACAGGGCAATTCCCGCAGCTTGCCTGCCAGCCAGTCAGCCTTAGTGAACCCAGCAAGCCCACACCAATGAGAAACCTTGTCTCAAAGAAGGACGTAGGCAGTGCCTGCGGCGGATGACACAGGAATACTAAAGGTCGACCCTCATAGTATAATTCACTTTCCGTAGCGCCCGCCCCTCCCACCTGGTGTGGATCTGCTGACACACAGCCTCGCTCTGACTGGCTCCTTTAACGTTAAGTTGATGCAAGCTAGAGTCATCTGAGAGGAGGGGCAAGGCCTCCTGTAAGATCCAACTGTGGGCGGGCCTGGGAGGCACTGTCTTGATTGACGGTTGATGGGGCGGGGCCAGTCCACCATGGGCGGGGCCATCCCTGGGCTGGTGGTCCCCGGGGGAAAGCGGGCTGAGCAAGCCAGTGAGCAGCATTCCTCTTGGCTTCTGCTTCGGTTCCTGCCTCCAGGTTCCTCCCTTGAATTTCTGTCCCGACTTCCCTTGATGATTGGCTGTAAATTGAAAGCTGAAATAAAGCCATTTCCTCCCCAGATTGCATTTAGCCCGGGGTGTTTATCACCATGGAAACCCTGACTAACCGTCACCTGGTTTTTTCCTCTCTGTGGTCTCCGTCCCTTCCTCTCTCACTGATGTCTTCCTGGTAGACCCTCAACAGGTCCCCTTCACTCGACCTCTGCCTCAGGCTCTGCAAAAAGTGGTCTGGGACGGTACATTAGGAAGTATTCACACAATACAACCTTTAAAGGGTAAGATAAGGATGGAGACTTTCCGGCTTCTTACGCTCTGGGGGCCTCGTTGCATGCTCTAGCTTGGGGTACTCTATTTGGGATGCTACTGATAGGATACAGACCCAAGGCTTGAAGGGCTAGAAGCAGGCAGAGCTATGAGGACAAGGTTAGGGGAATCCGGGAGAGCTGCAGTGCCACCTGCTGGCGACTGGTTGTATTACACAGGAGCCTGTGGGGGATGGAGGGAGGGATGCCTTACAGATTCAATCCCTGATTGGGAAGATGCAGAGAGATTTGGGAGGAAGGGATCCCTTCACACAGTTGAGTGGCTGTGAGGGCTGGGGTAGTGGAGAGGCAGTGATGCCTGGGATCATGTGTGAACCGCGGGTGTTCTGTTCTGTTCTGTTCTGTTCACTGACAGGAGATATGTGGAGATAAGAGGACATTCACCCAGTCCACTGACCCAGCCATGATCCCTTCCCTTGCAAAGAGTTCAGAGCTCAGAGACACAGTTCACTGGTGAATCTGAGGCACAAGCTGCAGATCCGGCTCAAGAAAGTTTCAATGCGCGCTGGGCGGTGGTGGCCCACGCCTTTAATCCCAGCACTTGGGAGGCAGAGGCAGGCGGATTTCTGAGTTCGAGGCCAGCCTGGTCTACAGAGTTCCGGGACAGCCAGGGCTACACAGAGAAACCCTGTCTCAAAAAACCAAAAAAAAAAAAAAAAAAAAAAAAAAAAAAAAAAAAAAAAAAAAAAAGAAAAGAAAGTTTCAATGCAGCAGCGTCTGTTGTGCTTGCTTGGCTGTTGGTTGGTTGGACACTTAGTATCCCACAAAGCTCCTTGCAAGACAGGAAGGTGCAACAAAACAATAATTAAAATGACGTGCTGGCCCTCTGGGCACCTCAGTCCTGGGGGAAATATCTAGTGGAAAGGGCACACCTGTAGTCCCAGCTACTTAGGGACTGAAGAGGAAGGGCCATGAGTTAAAAAGAGGGAAAGGAAAGGGAATGGGGTTATGTTCTGTCTCCACACCTGGGAAACGGGGGTCCTTGGTGTCCACTCAGAGCTGTCATGTTACAGGAGGCACCACAGGGCAAGCTCTGCTCTGTGAAGGACAGAAGCCAAACTGGGGCAAGATAGTGTCTGTTCTCGTGGAGAATGACCTTGGAATGCCCGGGAGTCACTTGGGACTTCCCTCTCTAAATCTTTTTTTTTTTTTAAGATTTATTTTTTTATGTATATGAATACACTGTAATTATCTTCGGACACACCAGAAGAGGGCATCAGATCCCATTACAGATGGTTGTGAGCCACCATGTGGTTTCTGGGATTTGAACTCAGGACCTCTGGAAAAGTTGTCAGTGCTCTTAACCGCTGTGCTCTCCTTTCTAAATCTTCAGCTCTCCTCTGTAAATCTTAATCTTAACACAATTTCTATCTCCTTCTCCACTACTGTCTGACCTCCTTTGCCCAACAAAGCCAATCACAGAGTGGCATGTTGCTTTTTAGAAAGAAAGACAGAAAGGAGGAAGGAAGCTCCCCCCCCCCCCACCCCCCAGTGGTTGAAACATTGTTTTTCTCAGGAGAAATGAATCTTGGCCAGCCACTGAAGCTCACTGCATTCGGATGCTTTCCGAGCCTGTGTTCTGGACACTTGCTGTTCTGACTGTGTGAGCCGAGTCAGACCTTCATGCTGGGACGTCTGAATCTATTCACAAGGAAATCAGCAGGATTCTTGGTTAATATTCGGACTGTGACTAACCCAAAAAGCCTCAGCCCTTGCTCCAGTTCCTTCCCTGCTCCCCTCCAAGGGCCCTCGGCTCTGCTGAAATGCATGTGGATTTGATCACAGGGCCAGATTTATGGAGGCTGCAGAAGCCCAGCGTGCCAGCAGTCACAAGTTATATTCCTATTACGGGGTGGGTAATAAAAATTCAGATATGTATTCTGCTGGATTTTGAGGAACCCTTGGAAAGGATCTGGGCTGCCCGTGAGATCTTTTACAGAAAGACGCCCCCTCGGTGGCTTAGAGCAGCCGAGGCCACTTGGAACCACTTTGGAACCTCAGTGGTGGGGCAGGTGAGATCGGTCAGTGTCCCCCTGAGATAGAACCCTGCTCCTGTCCCCCGGGGAGAACAGGCTGTGTGTGACCTAGGCAGGACCACGAGTCTCTTGCGCACACCGGAAATAGTATCCTCGGAGGTGAGCCCAGACGGTCTCGTTTACTTTCGAAGTGAGTAGCTTTCTGACTCCAGTGTTTACCCAGTGCGCTGCCCCCTCTGGGAACCTTCCCTGTACTACAGTTTCACTGACCTGCAGTCAACAGTGGGCTGAAGATGTCACATAGGAAGTTTCCACAGTAACTCATACACGTTGTTGTACACAATTCAAGTAAGATGATTAAAGTCTTACGGCATCCTACTGGGACCAGAATTATTCCTTTGGGGGCTGGAAAGACCGGTTGAGAACCCTAGCTGCTCTTGCAGAAGACCGGGGTTCAAAACCCAGCACTGAGAATGTGGCTTTTAGCCCTCTGTTGCTCTGGCTCTAAGGGATGCGGCGCCCTCTTTTGGCCCCTGGAGGTACTGCATGCACAAGGAGCCTAGGCATGCATGCAGGCAAGACACCCATACCCATAAAGTAAAAATAAATAAATCTTAAAACAAGAGAGCCACCCCTTTGTGAAGTCCACACTGTCTGTGCTACCTACGCAGTAGCAACTGTGGCAGGTTCTCAGCTACCCACTCCACGGTCACGGTGTGGCAGTTTGTCAAAACCTGCTCAATTTAACACACCTCACTAGATGCAGGGAGAGCTCTCTTGATGGTGGAGTCAGATACTCTGAGGCGCAGAGGGGCCATGGCTGCTTCCCTTTCTCGAAACATAGTGTGTTATCCTGGCGTCTCTTATCACTGTTGTGGACAGCGTTTACCGCGCCCAGGGTGTGAACAGAATGTCACCACACATACAGGGAGATGGCAGGCAATCTCCTCATCTTCATCCATCCTCCGGTGGTCTCGGAACACATCCCCCTGTGGATGAGGGGGACTACATAGCCGACATTATTTCTTCACACTCCTGACAGCCACCCTTAAGTGACTCCACGCGGTGGCCGGGGACTGCTGGCGTGTGTGGAAGTAAATTAAAGCAACCCCGAGGACTGAGAACCTGAGCCCAGTCTGGCAAAGAGCGGGGACCGAGTCATTCCCCAGCTACTTCAGTGGAGCATGGCAGCAGGTAGGGACCTATAGAGGCCTTTGTCAGCTGTTCCCCTGATGGCAGGCTTTCCCTGCTCCCTGGAAGATAAAAGGCCCTTACAGGCTGCAAGCCTTGCAAAAAGGCGAGCCTCTGAAACATCTGAAGCAGACAGTGTGGTGTGTGGTTGGTGATCGGATATGTGTGAGGGGGCACGACTCTTTACAGTTTCTAAAATTCTCGTGCGTGTGTGAAGAGGAAGAGTTACAGATTGTCAGCAAGGTCTGGGGAGCTGGTGGTTGTTGAAGGTACCCCAGCAGGGCTGTTGCCCCAGACACTGTGGGTAACACTCAGGGCTCCTGTGGGTGCCTTGATGGGATAGGTGTGACGAGTCTTCCCTAGGGAGGGAGATAGAAGCATCATTTACGTCCTGAGTTCCCAGTGACAAACCATAGCCTCGCCCAAGTTCACCCTAGGGAGCTAGTTTCTTAGGTTACTTACAGATCTCAAATAGAGGTCATAGAAAGGACTCTGGGTGACCCTAAAACATTGGAAGGTCTGTGTCCAACATGGAGGACCCCGCCTCCACCTCACATACACACACCAGCTGCATGGAGCCCATCCCTGTTAGCTTTCCTACCTGTGTTCTCTAGCACGTCCCTGTGACCCCAACACAATTAGGGACAAACGGCACCTGAATGCTTAGGGGGAGTGGCTGCACATTCCGTCTAAGGTCCCGTGACCTTCCCCACCCCTCCTTCTGTGAGCAATTGTCAACAGTCCACAGGCCCAACTGTGATACTCTGACGGTGATGGCGGCTGCTCAGAGGACTAGGCGGACCAGGCAAAGCGGTGTGGGTGCAGCCACGCGCTCACCCGTGATTCACATGGTGGGGAATGAGCATGTGGGTGAGCGTGTGGTACACGACGCTCATCCTCCTGTGTTTACACTGTGTTCTTTTAATCTCTGCCTGTAGGCATCCCCACAGACCCTCCTCACCTGCACTCAGCTTCCCGCCCTGTGCTGATCTCTGGGAACATAATAGCTACCCATAGTCCTCTGGTGCTTCCTCAACACTCAGTGGAGGAAGACTCTGCCTGTCCCTGGGGAGGCAGTGGGAAGAGCCTGGGGGCTTTGATGCCCCAGTGGGTAAGCAGGGAAGCTTCTCCCCCTCACAAGCTCAGAACTTCTTGGGCGAGTTGCCCAACCGTCCTGAGCCTCAGTTTCCCATCTGGAGAGTGGGTGAGTACTCCTATTTCATAGAGGTTCGGAGTGAATTTTGCATGGTCTTTGCTGTCCCCAGCACCAGGTGCCCACCATTGCTTCAGATGACTCTATTTAACTGTTTGAAAAAGTCTTTTAGGTCAGCAGCCTGAACCTTAAGTTGCAATGACCGTCAGCCAATGAAGATTTGCCAGGAGCCTCCTGACTGCTTCCTACACGGGCTTCTTAGGATGAGTCTTCCGTTCATGGGGCTCGTGGGGAAGGGAGCAAGTTCTGGGTGCTGTGGAAGCTGGGCTCATGATAAGAAACTGGATACGAGTTTCTTTTCTTTTTTTTAAAGAAATGGATGCAAAACCATGAAGTTGGGAGGAGACTGTGAGGAAGCTGTGAGGAGGGGCGGGGAGAAACGGAAGTAGTCGGTATGTTCACATTTCATTGGACATGCGTATGAAATTCGCAAGAGCCAAGAAAATTTTACCGGGCTGGAGAGATGGCTCAGCGGTTAAGAGCACCGACTGCTCTTCCGGAGGTCCTGAGTTCAAATCCCAGCAACCACATGGTGGCTCACAACCATCCATAATCAGATCTGATGCCCTCATATGGGTGTCTGAAGACAGCTACAGTGTACTTTGGGCCAGAGCGAGCAGGGTGGGGGGGGGCAGAGGACCCAGAGCGAGTGGGGGCCAAAGTGAGCAGGGGTGGAGCGAGCTGGGCCGGAGCAAGAGGGGGAAAAATAAAAGAAAATTTTAACACAGAGCACTGGGCTAAGAAGGGATGGCAGGGGGTATATTCATGAGGAACTCTAAGCCAACAAAAAGCATGGCGAGCTACAGGGGCCGGGTAAAGAGAAGTCCCACACTGCCCTGGGCTCGGAGCCCTACGGTGGCAGCTTGTATGTTCTTTCTTCCACCCCAGGACCCTCGGTTCCGTTCTCCCCACAGCAGGGACTCGGCTTCCTCTGCTCATGGCTTCCTTCTGCCGTTGAAGTCCCAGCCCTTTGTCTCGTCCTAAAGTGCCCTGCTGACCCCTGTTGACTCCTGCTGACCCCTGTGACTCCTGCTGACCCCTGCTGACCCCTGTGACTCCTGCTGACTCTTCTGGCTTCAGGGTGCCCGAGGCGGGGAGACTGAGGGTGCCCACGTGCACTCGGCTTCCTCCTCCACTGTGTGCTCCGTTTCTCCATGCGGGTCGCCATCTTTCCCACCCCAGGGCCTTTGCAGTTGCTCCTCTGTGTACCCGGGCGAGTCTTCCTTGAGTCCCGTTCTGTCCCATCTCCCAGCAACTCCTCGGCTCTGCCCGGCTTCCTCACTTGGGCACTCCTCGGGGACGCGCCCTGCTTTCTGCCGAACTGTGTTTGTCCTGATAGGTTCTCAATACATGGAATGAATGAATGAATGAATGAGAACATGAAGACAAAGCATACTGACCTGTTCTGAGTGCCTGAGGCTCCGGGGAATGACACCTCCCGCTCCTCTCCCCACGTTGCTTCCTCGGGAAGCACCTACTCCAGTTCATTTTCTCTCCACAGAGGCTCTGCCACCCGATGTTTCCAAACCCTTCCTGAATAGCGCAGCTGGCCGGGAGCCCAGCTTCTGAGCACTTTAAACCCCCGGGGGGAACATTTCACATTCAGACCACATCGGCATTCTGATGGCTGCCTGAGCTCAGGCAAACAAACAAACAAACAAACAAACTTCTGCCTCTCTAACTCAATTTTCCCATCAGAAAAATGGGGCCAATACTGACACCCGAGCAGACAGAACCAGACTTGGAATGCTGGCCGGCCTGCAGCTCACTGTGTGGCTCAGGCTGGCCTTAGACTCCTGCCTCTGTCTTCCCAGTGCTGCAATTACAGGCATGTGTCAACATATCGGGAAGTTCCGGAGACGGTTTTTTTCAAGTCCCTCTCCCTTCTGGCTTTTTACGTGGATGGTGAGGACTGAGCTCTGCAGAGTCCATGGCTCCTCTGAGCCCTGGGCTAATTGATTGCTGTAAGAATTATCTCAAAGCGGCTCCATCATTCCTTCGGTAGAAGGAGGTGGTGCCCAGTGGGTAAGTGACAGACCCAAGGTCACTTCGGCTGAGTAAGAAGCAGGAACCCACCTCAGCACCCACAACCATACTGGACCCCGTTACCACTATCCACCTCCACTCCTGGAGCAGCTGGGCTCAGCTTCTTCCACTGTGGCAAACCAAGTGCTGTCTAAATATGGCTTCCTCTCTCCATCTGGGCTATGGTCTCCATTATCTGCCCATTTTACAGATGAGGGGCCAAAGTATCAAGGAACTCAGGCCAATCCTCAAGTGTAGGAAACTGCAGTCACATTCGAATGCCACTCAGCCTGACTGGGAGCCTGTTCCATTCCCACCGCACCTGTCAAACAAGACGACTGGCACAGAGCTCCAAAGCCGAGAGCAGGCAGGCCCCGTCAGGGGGAGCTCCTGCTGGCTCTGGCCACAGCCCACTGGACGGAGGCCAGCCATCTTAATCGCTAGGCCCCTCGGCAGGCTCTGCAAACGCTCCGCTCCCAAGCTGGCTGATGGCTTTTAGGGGCCCGCCTGTCACCGTGGTTTACAGCCCTCTCGCTGAAGAGCAAAATCTGTATTGATTTCGGAACAACTCAAGCTGTAAATTACTGGCCATGATCGGCTTGGTAACCCTGAGATGAGAATCTATTGACTGGACCGGGGGCTTAAATCTAATTATCGTCCCAGGAAAGCAGTCGGCGAGGTTCGAAGGGAACAGTTAAACAGCCAAGAGCTACATGAGGGAGGGGGAGGGGAAATCTAGAATGATCCAGAGTCTCTGTCGAGCCTAAGAAATTCCATTGGCCACCAGTCGGCCTTGGGTCACTTCTGTAATTACCGGCAGTGATATTGTGGGGCCCAGTCAGGTCTCTTAGATTGTTGTTGGTTAGTTAACAGAGGTAGCCTTGGTGCTATTCTACCCGTTCCTCAGGAAGGAAAAAAAACAGCTGTGTGAGAGGCTTTGCCCAAGGCCACACAGCTACCCTGGAATAGAGACCTTAAACTCGTCCTTCACTGCTGATGTTTAAATGCAAGCATGGAGCTGGGTGGCCCAATAGTCAGGCCCAATGCTTACCTGAGTGCGGTTCCCAGCACACCCGTGAGGTGGCTCATGGTTGCCTGGTTGCGAGATGGCCTGCTGGCTTCAACAAGAATGGCACCCACGGGCTCGTATATTTCAACGCCTAGTAGCTTGGTAGCTGGGAGTGGAACTGTTTGAAAGCATTAGAAGGGTTCGGAGGTGTGGCCTTGTTGGAGGGAGCGTGTCACTGGTGTTGGGCTTTGAGGTTTCTAGAAGTGTATGCCAATCGCAGGGGTGTCTCTTTCTGACTTCAGATCAGGACATAGGTCCCAGCTACTGCTCCACTGTCTGCCTGAGTGACACCTCGGTCCCTGCCATGATCATAGCAGACTAAGCTTCTGAAGCTGTAAGGCAGACAGACAGACAGACAGACGCACGCACGCACGCACGCACGCACGCACGCACGCACAGGAACACGCACATGCGCGCGCTTAAATGCTTTCCTTGAGAAGAGTTGCCATGGTCACGGCTTCCCTTCAAGGCCATAGAACACTGGCTAAGACATTCCGTTCCGTTACGTGGATGGCTGTAACTCCACCCCATTGCTTGCATCCAAAGCTTCACGTTGACAGACTGCTGGGAGAGGGGGCGGGAGCTGGGGGACCGGTGCCCGGTGCTTTCGCTTTCTGGAGCCAATGATGCAGCTTCCCCTCCCGTCTCAAGTCTTCCGGTTGTCAGTCACGGAGAACCTCACCCCCTCAGCGCCCTTCAGTAACACCGGATCTAATGGTGACCAACGTGACGGTGTGGCGTTGGGTGCTCAATGGTCACCTTCTGTTTCGCTGAGACTAAGAGATGGGGGATGTGACTTTTCTTGGCGGCATGGCCGTCTTCCTTCACATGGTGCCCTGGCGTATCATTTTGCCCATCTGCTGTTTTTTAGAAGTACGTGTGACAAAAAGCTTTTTCCACCCCGAGGCTTATCCCCTGCCCTTCCACCATGATCTTATGCGTGTTTAAGTGGGAGAGCAGGTGTTTCCCATTTCCAGCAATCTATCTGATCCTTCCTGCCTGCCTGCCTGCGTGGCACCGCTGACCCTGGCTAGGTGATCTTTGCCTGTCCCGGAAGCTTCAAAGACATTTCCATCTTCTTCTGCAAGTGCAGTGATGCCACTGGCTCCATAGTGTGTCTGGGAACTTTAGGGTTCTGAGTGTGAAATGGACTCGGAGGCCATTCGCTGAACAGCGCAGACAAATTCGGCTTTTTTGCCTTGTTCACGTTAATGGCAAGAGTAAGACAGGTCGCCAACTGTCAGTGTCCTTTGCCGGTTGACTAACCCTTGGTCTTTCTCCCCGGGTTCCCCGGGTGAGAGGAAGCTGAGGCGGGACTGTGTTCTGTGGGTTTGTATCGACTCAGCTACCGTGGTAGCTCTTTGGTCCCTGTGCGTTTGGTCTCTGCAGTTTGCGTGATTTGTGAGGTTGTTGCTTTTGCTCACCAGGCTGTGTCACGCAACAAATGCCCAGGCCGGGTGTTGTCTCCTGACCTACATGTTGCCCACGAGCTTTGAAATGAATGGCAGTGGAGGCTTTGTTTTTGGCTGATGCGAGATCTGCAGGAGGCAAGTTCTGGTCCCATCCGTGGCAAGTCACCGTGGCCGATCTTCCTCTGCTGGGACACTTGAGCATACAGTGTGTGTGATTATCAACACCCCAGACACAGAATTATAATGGTCTCACATCTTGCCAAAGGCAGGGATCTGTGAAGAGGAAGAGATAAGATTCAGACACAGCCCAAAGATTAAGCTCTTGGGAAATCTAGCTAATGAAGAGAGATGAATCTTATGTGCCGGGGTGCACAGAGTTCTGACTGACTTGACACAAAATGAGGGTGTCAGGAAACTCCACAGATTTTCACCAGTAATGGGGCAATGAGTGAGTTTTACTTCCACCTGTACTTGGGACTTGGGTACACACACACACACACACACACACACACACACACAGAGGCAGTCATGAGTGTTCACACACATGCAAAGTTGAAGAGCAGAGTTATCAGTTAGCTTGCCTGTAGGAGTTTTCACAAAGGCCTACCCACGTTTGGAGCAATCAGCAGTCCCCCTGAAGTGACATTACCATCTCCTGCTGGCCCATGACCACCAGCTACCACTTAGCAGAGTTTGCTGTGTGACCTACAGACCACACTGGCTCTACAGCCACAATGGTGAAATAAATAGGTGGTACAGTGATATCTTAGTTAGAGTTTTACTGCTGTGAACAAACACCGTGACCAAGGCAAATCTTATAAAATCATTTAACTGGGCCTGGCTTACAGGATCAGAGGTTCAGTCCATTATCATCAAGGCAGGAACATGGCAGCATCCAGGCAGGCATGGTGCAGGAGGAGCTGAGAGCTCTACATCTTCATCTGAAGGCTGCTAGGAGAAGACTCACTTCCAGGGAGCTAGGCTGAGGGCCTTAAAGCCCACACCCACATTGGCACACCTACTCCAAGGCCACACCCACAGTGACACACCTACTCCAACAGGGTCACACCTCCTAATAGTGCCACTCCCTGGGCCAAGCATACTTAAACCACAAATGACCTCTCTGTCCATGGTGATGATCTGAGCACCCCTTTAGAAGAGGGGAGACCTCAGGTGAGATCCCAGTTATCCACTCCCCGTTGTTCCCAGCTACGTGTGGTCCTGGGATGTGAGAGAGTATAGGGTGCAGACATTGACTGAATGATAGAACTCTGTTGTGTAATGTCTGCGAGCTTGTCACTCAGGTTGGGGTGGGACACTTAGGTGATGTACTTGCTCTTGGGTCACCCAGGCCCATCAAGCCGGACTCTGGTGGGATCACTGGATGGCTGGTGTCTGATCTGGGCATGCTGCAAAGTTAACATGTGTTACAATTACGGGGGGGGGGGGGGGGGAAGAAATTTTCTTTCTATAAATCGTGGTTAAGAAAGAGCATGCATCATCTACCCTGCACAGGGAAGGGAAAAGTAGCCTGGGCATTTGCAGTCTTTTGTGAAAACGTTACAACGGGAGCAGACTGCGCACAGATCCCCGCACGTGTTACCACCAGTTAACAAATGGAACCTTCTACAGTTTGGGGTGCCGTCTCTCGGGGTCCTTAAACCGGCTGCTGCTATGCTCCCATCTCTAATTCCCGATACTCACATTCACCCTGAACACTACGTTTTCAGGTTGTGTATATTTCCCAGTGTAGTTGACTGAGCTGTGGTAATTCTGAAGCCCAGCTGCCCACACCCCCTCCGCACTTAATACCACCCACAGCACCCTCCCAGGTGGCCCCAAACACGCAACGTGTATGCACTGTGAATGGCTCACATTACATTTTGAGGAAGGGAAGTGTTATAAACTAGGTTGGCTGTGGACTTCAGATCTCCTCCTTCAGACCCTCCAGCGTTGGGCCACCAGGAGTGTGTCGCCATACCTGGCCAAACGCTTTGTTACTGACAACAGACATATTCCCACCAACATGACTACCTAAGCGTGAGCTAGTAAGGTCAGGGATGGTCACGCTAACATGAGCCTGCCCAGGTCCAGTGGTCTCAGGGGTGATAGCTTACAGGACAATGCTACCTCGTGTGTTTCGTAAGCCTCTGTGTTTTCCAGGCATTGTCTGTTGCGTGCCCAGCATGTAAAGGCAGCTCAATAAACAGCCAAGTCTCTAGGCAGCAGGATAATTGGGTGTTGCCGGTATTTGGAGTCCCATAAAATCTTATGTCTGATGGATCACCCTCCCCATGTGTGTACTGTGGGTCATGACTTCCCACAGTATGTATTCTGTATGTATGTGCGTATGTGTGCCTGTGTGCGTGTGTGCGCACACGTGCACGTGTGTGAGTGTGTGCAAGCGTGTGTGTGTTTGTGCATGTGTGTGTGCACACGTGCACATGTGTGTGAGTGTGTGTGGGCAAGCATGTGTGTTTGTGCATGTGTGTGTGCACCTGCACATGCGTGTGAGTGTGTATGGGCAAGCGTGTGTGTGTGTGTGTGTTTGTGCATGTGTGTGCACCTGCACATGCGTATGTATGAAGATGTACGTGCACATGATATGAGTGTGTGATGTTGCATGTGTGTGTGTGCAAACATATGTTGTGCGTGTGTGTGAGGGCACGTGTGTGCATGTGCACGTATGTGTTCGTGTGTCTGTGTCCGTGTGTGTGTGTCCCCGTGTGTGTGTATGTGTGTGCACGTGTGTGCACATGTGTGCACATGTGTGCACACGTGTGCACATGATAAGAATGCGTGACGTTGCATCGAGTCCGGGCATGCATATGTCACGGCACGTGTGTGGAGGTCAAAGGACAGTCTTGGGTGTCAGTGGGTGTCGCTCGCTTTTGAGGCTGCAATGTCTATGTTGCCACCTCGTATGCCAGGCTAGCTGGCCATCGAGCTTCCGAAGAGTCTGAGCGCTGGGATTACACACGCGTGGAGTACACACACTGGCGTTTGTGGGGGTTCCTGCAGGTTTGAACAGGAACCTCACACTTTGTTTTTACATACTGTGGTGGGCAGTTGATCCCTGGGGCCGATGGGAGCTGTCGGAGCCAATCAGTGAAAAGGAACTGTGAGCATCCTGAGAGCTGGCAGCGGAGTTGCCCTGCCACCGCGACGTGAGCGCCCAGAGAACAGGTTTCCTCTCTGGCCCATCCTCTGGGAAGAGGGAACTTAACCAGAACCTGCCCATCCTTTCCACAACGGGCTTCGAGGACCTGGGAAGCGCAGTGTCATGGCCGGATACAGAGTGACATCTAGTGGTCTGAAGAGGAAGCGCAGTGTCATGGTTGGGTAAAGAGTGACATCTAGTGGTCACAAATGGAAGTAGATGTCCCAGTGAGGTCGAGGATGTTTTGAAGCTGGGATGAGGGCAGCAGCGGTGCCTGCTGCGTGTGTGCAGAGAGTTTGGCTCTTCAGAGCTCGTGGAACATCTGGACGTGGCAGCGTGTACTTGTAATTAGCTCTAAAGAGCATGGGAGCAATCCCGAATGAACTCAATAGGTTGTGCGTGTGTGTCTGTGTGTGACAATATATATTTTATATATAATATATATATTAAAGAGGCATGAATTTGAGGAGTGGAGGGGACATGGAGGAGGAGGGAGGAGAGGCACAAATGACGTAAATATAGTACATGAAATTCTCAAGGACACATTTTACATTTAAAGACCATGCAGGGAAACCATGTGGTCCCAGAGGAGGAGGCAGAGTATGCGGGTGGCAGACAGACGCCACAATGGACAAACGGTGACCTGGAATCGCACACCCACACAGGATGGATGTACACCAGCCACAGCATGAGACTGGTGGACTGCAGCACAGATGGATCCACGCTGAAGCCCTCTGCATCTGGATTTCCATTTAATTGTGTGGTGTGTGTGGTGTGTATGCTAGGTTTTTCCATTTTAATGTATATATTTCATGCAAATACATTTGCACTTTCATGCATAGTTATTAAATATAGTCGCTTGCCACCAGCTGCTAGCAAAACCTTCTTGTAGCATACATACATCAGAGGACCATTTTTTTAAAAAAAAAGATTTTATGTATATGAGTACAATGATGCTGTCTTCAGACATACCAGAAGAGGGCATCAGATCCCATTACAGATGGTTGTGAGCCAACATGTGGTTGCTGGGAATTGAACTCGGGTCCTATGGAAGAGCAGCCAGTGCTCTTAACTGCTGAGCCATCTCCCCAGCCCCCAAGTTTTTATCACACTTATCTGATACGTGTGTCATCTTTACAAACTCAGGCTTTTAGCCATCTCTCATTTAGTCTTGAGACCCCTTGGTCTTTAAATCTATTGGTAATAGGTTGATTTTAAGACTTATTTCCACCTTACTTAGAGATGCACCATGTGCTGACTGAGTTGGTTTGAGCTATTGGGACATATTCATGTTAACGTATTATTTGTTTTGACTTCTACAGACTCCCAGTCACTTGTGAACACTGCCACGTCTGCCTGGGTATACAGTTGCAAGTGGCAAATGGCTTTGATTCTTTTAGGCAAAGACAGCCACTCTTCTTGATGGCCACAGTACCTCAAACTTATCCCAAAACCCTTACCCACATCACAGAAAAGCCCTCTGAGGAAAAGGTGGAGTAAGAGGCTGATTTTCAAAATTCATGTCCATATATGGGGAATAAAAACATTCACCCCAAATGCTGTGGTGACACTTGTTGCTATAGGCAGGGGCTCCGTCAGTGTCTGTGAGCCCTGAGCACATCATGCCAGATGAGCCAAGGAGGTGCAGAGATGCCAAGTTTCACTCGTCTGCGCAGACTCACATTTGAGTTCTAAAGCCACTGAATTCCTTGTGGGAGAGAGTAGAATGGTCCTGGCCAGGGCTTGTGATCTGGAGAGACAGGGAGCAGTTGGTCCGAGGTTCAAAGTTTCCGTGGCTCAGGACGGAGACCCAAGTCCCGGAGATCTGGGATTGGCAGAGAGCAAGATTTTCACCATCGGGGAGGGGTTGGAAAGCTAAATTAGAATAATCCTAACAGAAGAATCCTCAGCTGAGGTCAGCTTCCACAGGACTGGAAGGTACTGTGTTGGCTAGCGAAAGGAAAATGCCATCATCAAGTCTCAACCAACTGTCAACCCTATGAGCCACAACAGTGAGCCACGAGGCAAGAGACGGGCATGGGTGCAAAAGTTGCACAGAAGTCAGTGGGGTACGCAACCACTTCAGTTGAATTTAAGGCCTGGGGCACAGGAGGAAAAGCATACCTGGCACTGTAAACCTGGCCAAGAGCTCATGGTTGGCAGCTCAGAGGCCCCAGGGGTGAAGCTACCACCACTATTGTGCTAAATGGAAACAGGCTGTACGTTTGTATCTCTATATCCACAGGTTGGGTCCCTCACTTAGAGATGATCAGAGGAGTCTCTTTGTGCAGTGGACTAGTGCACAAAAGATATCGTAAGGAGCCGGTGAAGACAGGAGACGCTGCAGCTGAGCGGAGAGGCTACAACAGTTGCTTTATAGTTTGGAGCTGCTGGTATTAGGAAAACTGGGAGAAGGAACTGCTTAAGCACTCTGCGGGGGAACAGCTGAAGAAGGGCTTGGCTGGAAACTGGGAGGAGCCCGGGCACAAGTCAAGAGAACTGGTTACTATTCTAACATAGGCATAGAAAAGGGAGAGATGGATACATTGTTTCAAAAAGCCCACTGGGTGTTTGCTGAGGCTGAGGTTGGGATATGCCCCACGTGTTGTTGGTGTTCTTGGTTTTTTTTGTTTTTTTTTTCCCTCTCCTTTTTCTCATTCTGGGTTATTTTGTTTATAAAAAGGTTGAAAGTCTGGCGGAAGCAACTGAAAAAAAACACAGGTGGAAGTGCAGAAGCTCGGGAATCAAATCTGGAGGAACTGGGAAAGCAAGAGGGTCCGTCCGTTCCTCTCCTTTCTGAAAAGAAAAAACAACAGAGCTGGCTGTGCAGCTAGAGAAACCGAAGGCAGAGGTAGACAAACTTGGAAAAAGCTTCAAACACAAGAAAAGAGAGAACAAACAGGTTAATTTCTAGCGATGGAACCAGGAGATGGCGTTCTCCCCCACCTCCCCCCGCCACCCAGGTAGAAAGAAGGCAAGGAACCTTGTCAGAGGGGAGCAGAAGAAATGAAAAGGCAGGAGTATGGTCAGGTGAGACAGCTTTTTGAGAGACAGGATTAAGCCCACAGCACCTCTGGAGGACAGGCAGTTCCGGGTCACAAAATCACCTACAGCATTCCCTGTAATTATACAGTGTATGCCTGCCAATGGGGATGATCCACAGGCTAGGACAAAATAGGGTGGCATTCTGTAGAAATGGCGGGCCTGGGGCATTTTAAAGAGGTAATGATTTCTTACCCTATGTGAAACAAACTCTCAATAAAGGGTCTCCTCAAAACAGAAGTGTTCTCCAATACTGGGAGGGATTGGTAACGGCTGCACTAGAGGCTCTTCCTCGGTTGCAGTGATTGTCACATTGGAGAGAAGAAGCCAGCAATTTGTAACAGCACAAGAGAGAGAGGGGGCAATTGACATAACGAGAGAGAGAGCAGGTGATAGCTGAAGGTTGGTACACTGATATACAAGAACAGGTTCAATTTGAAGAGACAATCACGGAACAACATCATCCGGCACCTTTAAGAAGAGTTTGGGACAAAGTTGCTGAGGCAGGAAAGAAGTCCACATCATTTACAAAAATTATACAAGGCCCAGGGCAAGTTTTCACTGATTTTTTTTTTTTTTTTTTTTTTTTTACAAAAATTAGCTTCAGCTGTGAACAAAGCCATATCAGACCCTGATCTGAGACAAGTACTAATGGAGACCTTGGTATTTGAAAATGCAAATACTAAATGAAAAAAAATAGGCTATCAGTCTATTAAGGGGGAGGGTGGCACCTACGGAAGAGTGGATCAGGCAGATGACCGATATTGGTTCTAGCATATAGAATGTTGTTGAAAATTGGGCAAGCCATAGTTAATGGTTCTAGATTTCAAAACATACAGTGCTTTCACTATGCTTTTATTATGGCAGCTCGAAACAAAATTGTGTACAAGTCATCTCTAAGGATAATGTTTTCTTCCGAAATAAGAATTGTAAAGAAGGCCTGGGCAATGTGACAAGGGTTGCCACTGGACCAATGAGTGTAGGTCCAAGAGAGACCCAAGGCAATTCCTTGCCATCAGGAATCAAAACGGGGGCTTAGCTCGAGGCCCCACAGCAAAAAAACACAAGCCATTTGCCTCTCGTCAGACACAAAATAACAAGCAGGCAGAAAAGGCTCAACTAAGTATTGCAGACCTACTAAGCGGCCCTGCTCTAGACTTGGCCACAGATAAACATCTTACACCATCCACTGAATTCAGTTTTGAAAGTGACTACTGGAGTTTATGGTCCTTTGCCCGCGGGGACAGTTGGCATGGTCTTGGGAAGGAGCAGTTTGACTTCCCCAGGATTCATTGTGCGTACGGGAATTATAGATGAAGAGTTCAAAGGAGAAATTAAAATAATGGCTTATGTTTAAAAAAAAGAATATGCTTTATTAACTAGCACAGGTGGTGGGATGGCTCAGCTGTTACCGTTTGCCTGCATCAAAGTCAAAGCTGCTCCCGTAGAAAGGTCAGGAGGGTTCAGAAGTACTGAAAAACCTGCGTTCTGGCAAACAGTTGCTAATGATTACAGGCCAAAATTAAAGTTCCATGTCAGTGACAGTGAAAATAGACGGCTTGGTGGACTCGAGAGTCATAACGATCACGTCACAAAAAAATCACGGTATTCAGAATGACCGCTTCGGAAAGTCCATGCCCAATTTCTAGGAGTTGGAAATGTATCTCAGATCAGACGGAATGTGTGGTGGGCTACATGATGATAACTATACTTCGGCACCAGTGTGGGACCAGAAAGTCAACTAGAAAAATTGTAAGACCTTCCGCGGCTGACATGGCCATATGTTTACAGGGGGCAAGATTTATTTAAAAAGAAGGCTGAGAAAGAATGGAGAAGGCAGCTGGGGCAGAAGATCTCCTTAGGAGGCAGTGGAGCCAGGAGAAGCTGAGCCGAAAGGCTACAACAGTTGGTACAGCCTGGAGCTGCTGGTATTGGGGAAATGGGAAGAAGGAACCATCTGGGCAGATGGTTGGAAAACTAACTCAGGGAGGAATGGTCAGGGGAAAGCTCTGAAGAAGGGCTGGGCTGCGAACCAGGAGGATAGCAGACAGGGAGGTAAGAGAGCCAGTTGCTAGTCTAGCTAGGCCTTCTACCGTGGATGGTGACTAGAGTTATTAACACAAACTCGCAGTTGATGAAAGTGCCAGTGAAGGGCTGGCTCACATGCACGTGCTCACACTCATCACGTTCACTCCAAGGCTCAGGCAGCATCATGGGGTGGGGTGGGGGAAAGGGGGTTACTGTAAGGACAGAAGGGTGGGGAGGATTGCAGCAAAACAAAACAAAAACAAACAAACAAAAACAAACAAACACCCAGGCAGAAGAGAAAACCACTGTGCTATATGAACTCACAGCGGCCATGGCCTCCTCCGTAAGCTAAAGCCGAGCGGTGTGGAGTGGCTCTTGAGCCCCCACCCCAGGCCGAGAAGCTGTAGGCACTTGGCAGCTTCTAGGGAAAGGAGTTAGTATTCTTTCAGGGCAAGGGAAGGTCTCTGGCCCAACAACTGTGAGCCAATGGATGATCTCACACACGAGTATACGGGCAGCTGGATTCTGTCAGTTGGGTGTGATGGTGTGCATCTTTCATTCCGGCACTCACAAAGCAGAGGCAGGTGGACCTCTGTGAGTTCAAAGCCAGCCTGGTCTGCAGAGCATGTTCCGGGACAGCCATGGCTACATCATAGAAACCCTATCTCCAAACAAAATACTAAAAATGAGAGAAAGAAAGGGATAAAGAGGGACATAGGACAGGGGACAGATCTGGGAAGAGTTGGTGGGAGGTGTGGGGGGTGACTATGTTCACAAATGTATAAAATTTCTCAAAGGATTCATCAAATACTGTAGTACACTTCGTAGTTGAAATAAGCGATCAGCTGTGCACTTAGCATCGTGTCAGCCTTTCCGTGCCTTTCATTCGTGGCTGAAGCCATGACGACCAGGTCCCTCCCCAACAGATGCCTGTGTGGAGCTGTGCACCTGTGTCTTAGTGTGTCAGTCCCTAGTGGATAAAAGCGTCTTCAGGGCATAAAGTGAAAAGTCACCAAAAGGCGCCAGGGTGCTGCGGTTTGTAAAGCCATGTCGTCATGTTACCGTTTCATGATACAAGGGACGGCCCTGAAACATAGCTAACAATAAGTAAGTTTCTTCTCTTGTAGACTCTGCTGCATCAATGAAAGACTATTCAAAAAAAGGAAAGGCCCATGGCCAGGCTCTGGGATGGCACCTTGTGTAATGTCTGCAGAGTTTATGAGGAAAAACACACCTATTCTTACCGCTAGGGTCTGGAAAGTCTGATATCAAGGGGCAAGGCTAACCAGTCCGGCCCATATTGTCCTCCCCCGGTGCCTCCAGGCAAGAGAGAGCAGGCTCAACCTACCTCCTCACCTCCCCAACATCCATTTCTGACAGCCCCACCGGAAACACCCCATGTCTCGGCCTGAGGATGCATTCACTGCAAATTAGGATTTCAACCCACACACCTCAGGGAACGCCACTCAGCCCCCACAGCCACCTTGAAGATGCAGCCAGCCTGGCAGGAGCAGCCAGGAAGCCTCCCTGTGCAAGGGCTCCAGTTTCAGACCAGTGTGAGGAGCCAGCAGTCGCAGAGTTCCCAAACAGGGTCCCCGTTCCACGTCCTGCAGTAACCTCTCGAGAGGCATCCATGAAACAGCACCCACAACTAACGGCAGTGCAGATGTGTGCTCAGTGGTCATGCAAGGCTCTCTTACAGAGTACAACTCTATTTTATTTTATTTTTTATTTTATTTTATTTTATTTTATGAGTTCACTGTAGCTGTCTTCAGACACACCAGAAGAGGGCATCTGATCCTATTACAGATGGTTGTGAGCCACCATGTAGTTGCTGGGAATTGAACTCAGGACCTCTGGAAGAGCAGTCAGTGCTCTTAACCACTGAGCCATCTCTCCAGCCCTGGCACAACTCTTTTTTATTAGTTGAAAAGTTATACAGTAAATTCTGATTGTGGTTTCCACTCCGGCACCTCCTCCCAGATCCCTCCCCACCTCCTCGACTCTTCCAACACCAGGTCTCCTTTCTCTTTCTTTTCATAAAACAAAGAGACAAATATAAAAAAAAATTATAAAGTACAAACGAAAGGCAAACAAACATAAAAAGACAAAATTGGAAAACATAATATGCAAAAAAGACTAGTTACACACATAGGGGGGAGAAAAGAGCGAGAGAGCGAGAGAGAGAGAGAGAGAGAGAGAGAGAGAGCAAAACACAAATCGTAAACCAAGAAATATGAGACAAAAAAAAACATCTACAAGGATACCGCTGAGTTGGCCAGGCAGTGGTGGCACACACCTTTAATCCCAGCACTTGGGAGGCAGAGGCAGGTGGATTTCTGAGTTCGAGGCCAGCCTGGTCTACAGAGTGAGTTCCAGGACAGCCAGGACTACACAGAGAAACCCTGTCTCGAAAAACAAAAACAAAACAAAACAAAACAAAACAAAACAAACAAAAAAAGGATGCCACTGAGTGCTGTTTCTGGCGGCCATCTGTTGCTGGGCATTGGGCCTGCCCTTAAATGTAGTTTATATACCCAGTGAGAATAAACTGGAGAAAGTCACTTTTCCTTTCAGACCCTTTGTTGATTGGAGATAGGGCAGGGGTTGGTTACGGATTGAGGGAGCCCATGTCTAATTCCCCCAGTGCCAGGAGCCAAGACTTTATTGCTCTCCTGCCTGAGAGAAAATCTTAACCAGATAAGCAACTTGAGCGAGAAATGCCTTGTAGGCCTCTTGCTTGTGAGAAACTCCTTAGATAAGTGATTTGGGCTAAGGGATGCTTATGGGCACAGAGAACTTTGCAATTACGGGATGACCCTAAACCCTGACTGTCAGATGGCCTTCCCGCCTGCTTGTCTTTATAATGGCGGCCCGAACAATAAAGATAAGCACTCAATTAGATATTCAGACCTGTGATTCTTCTCTGTGTCTCCTGTCCCATCATTCTTTCGAGCACCCAACCCCTTCCCTAGGGTCTCCTCAAACCCTCCCCGCAGGCCAGGGCACCCCAGCAGGTGCTGTGGCGAACATGTCTGCTTTGACCCTGTTCAGGCCCTGTATACTGGCTGTTATTTTGGAGTGTGAGAAGGCAGCATTGAGCATCGGCCTCGGCATCCTGTTCCTGAAGTGTGTAAGAGCTCACAGAACTGTGACAGTACACACACAGAGTCCGACTCTTAAAGCTGAGAGGCCAGAGAGAGCCCAGGGGCCGACTAGAGGATTCTCTTGTCTGGAAATGGAAACTTGAAATACAGGTAAGAGACTTATTGGAAATGGCACAAGGCAGTCAGTGGCCCAGGCAGGGCACAGCCTGGATGCATCTTGGATGACTCATAGAGAAGGATCATTGGCCATGTGCCAACCTGGACTTCGTGAGCACACAGACAGCTACAGAGAGAGCTGGGGTGAGAGAAAGGATTGTGAAGTCTTAGGATGATGTGTGCTCCATTAACCCTTCATGCTCCAGAAGGATGTGAAGTGGAAATTTGAAGCTCACTTCTTCCCACCAGGGACATCGGCCGAGAGCTGAGAGCAGCATTTACTTCTTCCCAGAACAGCCTGAGTACCAAGGCGTGCTCACTGGCGAAAGACTGGGTGTGTGGGGCTCCTCCATCCAGGAGATAACGGAACCAGAGCATCCACGGGAGTTCTGTGAGAGCATGAGGGTTTACTGCTTTAGGTTAGACACCTAGGCAGGGACGTGCAGACCCACAGGGTTAGCATTTCCTTCTCAGCTCGCCCTGGTCCACAGCTTAGCAGCCTCAGCATCTCTGAGTGGTGTCCACTGTCTTGGCCTCAGTGCCCTGGCCCCACCCCTGCAGTGGCTTCTCAGGGTGAGGGCAGGAGGACACCCAGGCACTGCCTCTAGCAGGAGTTGCTCAGACAGCAGCTGCCCCTCTGCAGGGCACACTGTTCCTGGGGGAGGGGGCGCTGAGAGGTCTGGAGCTGGAGCAGGGAAGAAGGGACCAGTCCTACAATAGCTCAGAGCCCCCAGGGAGATCCCCTCCACCGTCCAAGGCCCACAGAGAAGTCTGCAACCTTTGGGCACTCCAGTGCCCCGGCCTCTCACTCCAGCAACCTGTGTGTGCACGCGCACACTTGTGTCTCCTCAGGCATCTGTTACATGGGCCTGGGCCGCACCTTCTGGACCCACCTCCAGCTTCTTTCCTCACACGTTCCAAGTATTTGTGCCAACTGCGGGCCACGCACAGCTAAGCCCAGTGGCACGCAGGTGAAAGAGAAGGTAGAAGTTAGTTCTTTACACCAAACTTCCAAACTACCTGCTTGTCCCCAGCACCCTTTGTCCTTATGGCCTGCCTGGGCTCTAGGGTACAAAGGACCTGTAAAATTAACTAGCACTGCACATGCTTTCAAAACCCCAGCTTCCCTTGGATGGCTGCCATTCCCACAGCTGCCCTGAGCATGCGCATAGACACCCCCCACCCCAGCTTCCCTTTGATGGCCGCCATCCGCAAAGCTGCCCTGCTCCACCTTACAGGACATCTCAAGGATCCAGTGACATTGCATAGGTGGTTTGTTAGTGTGTTTTCTAGACACCACTCTGTGATCAGCACCCTGGGTTCCTTTCTGGGTCCCTGCTGAATTCTGCAGGTCTCCCCATTAGTGAGGGAGGCCGCCTCACAGCCCAGTTTACCGTTTACTGACCTTACCATCTCTAGTAGAGGTGAGAGAGTTTGTAGGCTTGCGCCGTGCACACCCAGAGGTATTCAAAGTCCTTGAATAAAAAAGACTGCATTCAGAGCCCTGGGAGAACTCAGGGAGGGTCAGGAGGATGGCCCAGCCTGCAAACACCCGTTACTAACGGAGACTCAGCAAGCAGGGCAGGAGTTCCAGTTCAACAGGGATGCGACTCGGCAATTCCGTCCTTATGTCTATGACGTCTGCTAAGGATCTCTCCTGCCCAGGGCAGGGGCCCCATAATAAAGCTCTGAAGACAGCTCTAACCAGAGTTCCAGACCTCGTTGTTCGTGAGCCCTGGACCCAGTGTGCTACCATCCAGAGCCACACTACTCAACTCATGGTTTCCCGCCTCTTCAGAGAAGAGAGGTGCCTCATCCCTCTCCAGGATGTCCCTCAAAGTCCTCTAGGAAGAGAGGCGAGACACCCCGTCTATTAGTTGGGTTGGTTTCTCTGGTGTCAGATACTAGCTGTCACCGTCATATGCATCACACATAGGCGAAAGGTCTGGGGATGAGAATGAGAGATTCCTATGCTCACACATGGATGAAGAGATTCTGTCCCTCGCTTCTGTTCCTCGCTGTCACCTGAGATTGGGTCTTAGAGTCACCACCCTAGACCCAGACATGCCAGGACCCATTGCTACATGCTTTCCTGCTCTTCCCTCTGCCTACCCAGGCTCTCATGCTCCCTCTCCAGTGCCATCATAAGCACGGCAGGGGAGCTGGAGGGAGAGGGACACCCATTCTTGATGCCACGTAAAGCTGCTGCATCCCATGTCTGGAAGCAAGCATGGCGGTCCTGCCCTCTCCTTACCCCACCCCCCCCCCCCACAGCCCCTTCCAGCCCATCTGCATACTCCATGCCCTCACCCTGACTCTCTCGGCTCAGTCTGCTCCCAGTAAGGCCTGCATCACAGGACCCACACCGCCCTCACCTGCCCTTAGGTGGGCGGCTCCTCCCCCCTCATGTAAAGGAACCCGCCTCTCTCTGCAGGGAAGAACAACAGACACTTGGCATGGGGGAAGGGGCTCAGGCACAGGGGACATCCCAGTCTCTCTCCCACCTGATGGTGGCACCCGACCCCCTTCTGTGGACTCTCCCCTCAGAGTTCTTCTCCGACTCACACCATAGTGACCCACTCCCTGCTGCCGTCCCTGCCCTCAGGCACAGCCTCACACCGGCCACCTAGTAACTCATAAAACAACACAGAACTGCTTCTGGTCACAAGAGCAACCCTTTCCTTCATGCGGAATGGCGGCTTAGCTCGTCCCACAGCCCTTCCCCGGTTCTGAGAGACTGTGTAGTTCACTCAGCAGTAAAGGTTCCTTGGAGCCTTCAAAACTCAGCCTAAAAAGCTTCCTCCAATGGGGTCCCTGTGTATCTTTCTGTCATTCTGAGCCTGTCCTGCTTTTCAAAACGGTGTGCGCCACGGACTGTTGCCACCTGCAGTTTGTCCTGACGTGTTGTGTGTCTCTCCATCCTCCCATTTCCAAAATCTCTTTAAATGGGAGTGGCCTAAATGTCAGAGGTCAGAGGCTAGCACCATGGATTAAGCAGCAATAAGACCTAACCACATGTTGTGTACAAAAAGGCCGACTTTCAATACGGAAACACGCGCTAAAGGTAAAGGTGTGGAGAAAGGCGCTGGTTTTGCTCACACAAATCAAAAGTAAGCCAAGCAGCTGCAGATCCATCCAGCAAAGCAGCCATCACAGTGAGGGAAATGATCTCGGACAAATAGGGTTCACCTTTGGCTCCGTGGGCCAATCCTCAAAGCCATGGCGTCCCCAGCCTCCACCCCGCTGGGTTCCCTGGTGGGAGAGTCTCATATCTTAGGAAGCAAAACCGGGTAGATTTGCGGAAGAAACGGGCAAATTCTCGATTGCAGTTGGAGACTTGGCCTCCCCTCTTACTGATAAATGCAGAAGACAGAAAGGCAGGCAGAGCCTCACCCGCCACCATCAGTATCCACACAGCCCTCCAGTGAGCAACAGGAGAATCTACATCACAAGCACGTGAAACATTCCCAGGAAAGCAGGCCAACTCAGGCGAGGCGCGTGGTGGGCAGTACCGCGCATACGCGCAGCAGGGAAGGTGAGAGACCAGAAGCACCAACTTCAGCCTCTGCTCAGGAAACCGAGGGGGAAGTGGCTTCGCCTTCCTGACCCCGCCTTGACAGTCCCGCTCCCCACTTGGTCATATTCTATTGACCTCTCGGGCAGCCATGATTCGTGGAGGAATTGTCTGTTGCTCATTAAATAAAACAAAAAAGGGGGAGATGTAGCCCGCCGATCCCAATCCGGCATTACAAGATGGCGCTGGTTTCCTGTTGCACCACTTGCAAACAAGTCTACTGCGCATGCGTCAGCAGATTCTGGTGTGAACCCCTACCGAGTGGGTATATGCAAATGAGGTATTGGTGCCTTAGCCAATCCCTGCACAGCAACCCCTCCCGGGGCAGGGACTATGCAAATAGGCCTATGCTAATTAGGTCCAGGTAGATCGACCAATCAGAGAGGGTATGCAAATAAGGTCGTGGGGCGACCAATCAGAGGGGACATGCAAATTAGGTTCGACGGCAACCAATCAGGGAAAGCCACGCCCCCTCTCCCCTCTATATAAGCAGCACTCTCTGGCTGCTCTGGGTCCTCCATCTTCTCTACGGCTAAAGCTTATGCTCTCCTTCTCAAGACGCATTAAAGCTTGAACTGCAGAAGGATCCTGTGTGTGCCGTGTCATTCCTGCTGGCGGGAGGTAGCACGGGACACGGGTGGGACTATTTGGAGGTGGGAGCACCTGGAAGTATCTCGGGAATCATCATCTTCCGTTTCTCGGGACACTGGCTGAGCGTCAGACCCCACACTGGCACTGATCACTGACAATCTCACTGAGTCACTGGAGCCTGTCCCCAGCTGGCTTTCTTTTTTCTCTCCCAAAACCACTTTCCACCCAAGCCTTGAGTGGTATCTCTAGCACAGTGCGCCTGTGACCCTTTCTGTGTTAGGAACCAGTGTCCTCCAGACACACGTGTGGCTAAGGACACTGGAAATGAGGCTCGGGTTGACTGAGGAACTGAGTCTTAGTTTACTTTTTGTAAAGTTTGGATGCACAGGTCTGGAGGGACATGCTGACCCCGCCCCGTGGAGGTTCAAGCCCCGCCCCCACACTCCAGGGCCCTCAGGGACATGCTGACCCCGCCCCGTGGAGTTTCAAGCCCCGCCTCCAACACTCCAGGGCCCTCAGGCTCAATGGCAGTTTCTTGACAATGACCTACAACACTCATCACGGCCAGGGCCCCTCCCATCACCTGTCCTGGCCACTGTCTGTCACGCTGGTTTGCTTAAGAGTCCTTGGAAACGAGAGCACTAGCTTCCCCTCCACCCAGAACGTTCTTTCCACACGCAACCCCACTCTTTTTTTTCTTTTTTTCTTTTTTTCTTTTTTTCTTTCTTTTCTTTTTTTAAATCTCACTATTTGATTCCCAAACCAGAGTTTCCTTCTGGGCGTCTGTAAGGGGGTTTTCAGACTGGGACACCACCGAGCAGCAGGAGGGTAGGGGCATCAGACTGGCCCAAGGGGATGCAGGGACAAACCCCTGCTTCAGCCACTCTCACCTACTCCCAACCTCAGCTTTCATATCTGTAAAATGGGGGTAAGAACCTCCCGGCCTCTTTCTTGGGAGGCTGACCTTGTGAATTATGCACACAAATCAAAAGAGTGGGTGAGGCACGTAGTAGGGGTGGGGGTGGGAGTGGGGGGGTTAAGAGGTTTGTGCTTCTTGCAGACCAGATGCGGACCTTGTAATAATCCCACAGTTACGGAGCTGAGGGTTTTGGTTTGAGTTGTGGAGAGGGTAGAGCCAAGTTCACTCACAGCAGAGTTAGAAAGGCTGGGGGTCTGGGCAAAGAGCACCAAAACATCTCCTGAGCTCTGGGCTGCGCGTTGTTGCAAATCCTCTGGGATCAAAATGTCCGGGGTCTGTGCACTCAGTGGTGGATGGTGGTGTAGCACGGGGACTGGTGGAGGTGGTTACCTTCACCAGGAACGTTAATTCTTCCTCCTGTTGGACTCTGAGACTGGTCAACCCTTCCTGGGTGAATGAGAGATTGGGCTGTTTGTCCTCAACCCCGAGGGGTGCACTCCAGGAGGGGCCGCAGGCTGGCGCACCAGTTACACACTGGGGACCCTGTGGGAGGCAGAAGGCTATGGTAAGTGCCGGCAGCCTGTGTCCCTCCGTGCAGGCTTGAGTGGTGCACAGGACATACACCATGAGACTGGTGGGACCAAGGGAGGGAGAGGGGCGTGCCGGCTGTGCGCCAAACCCCCACCAGAAGAGTCCAGGAGGAAGGAGGGAGGACTCAACGTGGGCCCCGCCAGGATGTAGGTCCTGGTGTACGTACGCTTAAGGAGATTGGCAGAATGTCAGCAGTTGTGCCTGTATTGGGTTCTACCTCGCTCCCAGAAAGGATATTTTGGTTTCACTTCGTAATTTTCATGCATACCATTTTGAAAACGTTTCCTGGGAAACCCGACAGTCCTCTTTCGTTAGAGAAGACTGCAGGGTTGGCTATGCGTTGAGAGAATTTGCGGATAGAGGTAGAAGCGCTTGAAAAACAAAAAGGGGCCGTTGGGGTGGGAGTGGGGAGAGAAAAATTCAGGTTTGGTGAATGAGACCCGGAATGCACCGCACCATGACAGCGGGAAGCAAACTAGGCCGGAAGGTAAGCTGCCGCCCTGCCCTGCTTCTAGGGTGGGGCCTGGAAGAGCATGAAATAGCAGTAACTAAAGTCCAGTGAAGGACACCGCGAAAGAGTTTGTTTGGGCCTTCAGGCTTGTGCAGCACACGCCTGCCAACAATGGTGGACAGGCTTATAATGACTTTACCTGATGACGGATAGAAACGTTAGATTTAAAGTGTCGTTTAAAGAGGCTGTAGTATTGTGTGGCTTACATTCCTCTGTCAGAGAAACGCTAAAATAAGTGGGCTTACACAGCCTAGTGTGATTGCAAGATCGCAAGGGATTGGTGTCAGCTCTTCTACAAGCTGATCTACAGTCCTAATGGGTGTAGTCGAGAAGGCACAAAGCAATAAAGCTAGTACAATGTAATCTAGCAAGGCGAAACAACATTATTAAAGACAGGCTGCTTGGGGGTGGGGGGTGGGGTTAGGGGGCGGGGCGCTGAGTTACAAGAACCAATCCGATTTGATGGATTTGATGGTGGCGGGCGGGCGCTAGTTGAAAAACTTCAGTCGCCACTTCCAGAGTTTGGGAATTTGATCTGGGAACCTGGGGGTGGGGGGGAATCTACCTCCTTTACTAAAATAATACAGGATTGTGCAGGAGCCTTTACAGAATCCGTACAGAGATTGAGTTCAACTGTGAATAGAGCCATAACAGACCCTGAAACCAGACGAGACAGTCTTTGGTAGAAATATTGCCGTTTGAGAATACAAACGGCGAATGTGTTAAGAGAGCAATCAGACCCAGGTGAGAACCTTCATCTAAAGTTCTTTTAGATGAGTGGATGAGGGAGACAACTGGTTCTCAGGAGCATAATGCAAACATCAGGGCAAATCGTGGCTAGACACGTCCATGTTTTAAATGTGGTGAATGTGGTCATTTCCAAAGAAATTGTAAGGCTAAAAGATTCACAGCTGAAAATAACAGGCTCGCTGACCCTAGAGAATACGGGAACTGGGGAAGAGAACAAGCAGGTTCTGGTCGTTCTGAGCCACAGAGTCCAGGGTATTGCAGCCGCTGTGGAAAGGGCATGGTCATTGGATTTCAAGTCCAAGAGACATATAAGGTAATGTCTTGCCATCTCGGAGAAAAGAATCGAGGGGCCTGTCAGCCCTGAGGTCAGTCAGGAGGTGTCAAGCAGGCAAGAAAATCAAAGATATTTCTGATCTTATGCATGCTACAGAAGGAAACTCAGCTTTGGATCTGGCCACAGATACCCCTCTCACATTATCCCCCAAAGCGGAATGTTACTAGTTAACCGCTGGTGTGTACCCTCCCTTTCCTTCAGGGACAGTGGGGACAGTCTTGGGGAAAAAGCAGATTAACTTCTCAAGGATTTATTGTGCATGCAGGTATAGTAGATGAGGGTAGCAAGTGAGACATAAAAATTAAATTATTTATACATGTGACAAAGGAAATGCAAATCGACACAGGGAATAGAATTGCTCAAATGTTGTTTCCTTACACCAAGGGCAAGGCCGCTCCAGCAGAAAGGACAGGAGCTTTGGGGAACACTGGGAAACTAGAAACATTGGCAAAAAATGGCCAATGATCAAAGACCCAAATTAATGGTACAAATGAATGCTGTAGACATAGAAGGTTTGGTGGACACAGGAGCTGATGTTAGTAGACTTTCCCGAAAGTCTTGGAATCCAGATTGGACACCTCAGGAGGTTTGCACACAATTTATAGGAACTGGTAAATTATCATGAATAAGACAAAGTGTCTAATGGATTATTACCCCGGGCGGGACCAGAAGAAAGGCAAACAGGGACGTTGAGACCTTATGAGGTTGACATGCCCATACACTTCTGGGGAAGAGATCTTTTACAACAATGGGGTACTCAACTTAATATTCCTGCAATTTGGGGGACAGCAAATAAGGAAATTAGAGTTGATGTGGTAGATACGCCCGGGGAAGGTATTGATGAAGGTGTGAGAAGACAGTCTCAAACTGAGCCCACAGGCAAAAAAATAACCAAAAAAACACAGAACTTCACAGGGATTGAATTTCCAAACTTATGAAAGGGGCCACTGCTGACATTCCAACGGCTTTGCCCCTGGAATGGTTATCAAACTGGCCTGTCTGGCAAGAGCAAACTGGGCCCATAACAAAAAGAAAATTGCAGGCACTCGAACAACTGGTACAAGAACAGCTGGAGGCTCCACATACAGAAGAGTCTACCAGACCATGGAGTTCCCTCTGTGTTTGTTGTAAAATATTCTGCACCACGCTGCCACAGAGAGAAGCTCACCCAAGAACTACTGGTGAGCTTCCTGCAGCAGTTTGACACTCCCACGGCCTCATCGCAGCCTAACCGTTCTTGTGTCAGCTTGCTGAAAGGACTGGTCTGTAGCCTGCCAGCTCGTGTGTGTGTGTGTGTGTGTGTGTGTGTGTGTGTGTGTGTGTGTCTGTGTGTGTGTGTGTGTGTGTGTGTGTGTGTCTGTGTATGTGTGTGTGTGTCTGTGTCTGTGTGTGTGTCTGTGTGTCTGTGTCTGTGTCTGTGTGTGTGTCTGTGTCTGTGTGTGTGCCTGCCTTGAGGACCAGTCTGTAGCTGCTGAGTCATATTTGGCGTTTGCTGTGGGATTGAACTGCTGCCAAAGAAAATCAAGTTCGCCCCCAAAGAACTACTGCTGAACAGGTCCACTTCCCCCATATCCTAATAACTTTTTTCTTCCACTACCTCTGCTGGGTGGTGGGCTAGAGGAGAGATTCAACCCTTATAAAAGTGGGTTACAAAAAATTTATGCCTGCACCAGAATCACTCTGTGCCCTGATCATCTGGATGCCCCTCTGATGCCACAGTCTGACTCTGGGGACCAGGCAGGGGATGCTTCTGAGCATCCTGTAACCCTCTCAGCTGCTGGGTCAAGGAGCCTGACTAGGCTCCCTTTCCCCCACAAGGTCCACTGTGTGTCCCTTGCCTGGCAGCTGTGCCCTCTCTTCTCGACAAACAAATCTGGAGCTGGGACCAAGTTTCTCCCTCCCTTGAGCTTTGGATGACCAATTTCACGCCACTGGGAGCCTCAGAACACAGGACTGCTGCTCTGGAGGCAGTTTTCAGGTGTGAACCAGCAAAGCACTTGTAGCCACTGGGGGGATATGCTCCTCCACCACACCCCACCCGGCTCCACCGCACCCCCCCCCCCCCCCCCCCCCCGCCTGTGCGCAGCCCACCCTCAGCCCCAGGAGACCCCTGCCCGGTCCACCCTAGTTCCAGCCCTGCTGCATGTTTGGAGTTGGGATCCAAAGAACGAACAATTTAAAGTCTCTAAGACCTCAGATGTGCCACGGCCTTTCTCTGGGTTCCAGAATCCCATCTGTGTAAGAAGGATGCTCTGCCATCCCAGGCTGGGGGAGAGCAGTGACTGAGATAACTGTAGACCATACCACGTGTGTGGGGGGGACGGGGAGCTTTCTGGTGGCACAGATGTCCTTGAGTCACTTATATTCATGTATGTATCCCTCCCCCACTCCCTCACCCCTAGTCCTGAGAAAACCTCTCAATAAATTCATTTGGTTCACCAAGCTGCACTGGGCAGGGAGGAGGGCGTTATTTCCCTAGACCTGCATCCAGGGCGACTGGTGGCTGTGTCAAGCACTTGCCCCACCCCGCTTGGCAAGTTAAGCTATGGCCTCTGCAGTGCACCTTTCCAGCTGGGAGGATTCACACCCTCTGCCAGCCTTGAGTGTCCAAATGATATCTGGTCACCAGCAGCTCTGCCCATGCCTGGAGGAGGAGCTAGAGTTTATGTACACAGGCCTGAGAAGACCAGAATGGGTCAGGGGGGCTCCATCTATGTGGCTGCAGGAAAGCCTTCATCCCAGCTGGTTAAGGCTAGCTTCTGGATGGAGCTGGTTGGGGGAGGAGCACCCGCACCCTTTAGCCTTCCCCTGGAAAGAAATTTTAGAATAAAGCTTGCCGCTGGCTCTCTCTCTCTCTCTCTCTCTCTCTCTCTCTCTCTCTCTCTCTTTCTCTCTCTCTCTGGTAACTATGTGTCTGTTCATGTCATGTCACTTTGGGAACAATCCCATAACACACCCTGGCTCACTAGGTACAGTCATTTTAACAGTGTAGAGGCAGACTTCATGCCATGAGTGATATCCCCCCGCCGGGGTGTCTTCAGTGGCGTGCCAGGACTGGGAATAAAGACTGGATATGTTTTCCAATTAGATTTTTGACTCAGTTACCCATTAAGTTGGGCTCACCACCCTTGCTTTAACTGATACTCGATTCCTGATGCTGGCAGTGAGACTCTGACAGGTCTCTTTCTCAGAGAGGACAAACAGCGGCCTTACTCATATTGTGATTGTGTGTGTGTGTGTGTGTGTGTGTGTGTGAGACAGAGAGAGAGAGAGAGAGAGAGAGAGAGAGAGAGAGAGAGAGAGAGGAGAGAGAGAGAGAGAGAGAGAATTCAGTCAGCACCACAGTCCCTGGGTCACTAAAGCATAAATGCTACCCCTCCTTCAGGAAGCATAAATGCTACCCCTCCTTCAGGAAGCTCTTGAACGAGGCCATCTCTCAAGACCACTCTCTGCCGCAAGCTCTTACTTCATTTTGGTCTCTGAGCACTTGTGTTTCCTCTGTGGAGAATGCCCATCCTGAACAGACTCTCTCAGCCTCTGAGCCTGTCATTCCGATGAACATCCGTCAGAGCTCAGTCCAGCATCCAGGGCCGATCTCATTCTCATTTCGGTGATTTTAGGTGATTTTATTTTTAGCTCTCACAGACAATAATAATAACCAGGGTTACTGTTTTGCTCTCTTATTTTACTAAGTTTCCTAAGTTTCCTAAGTTTCCTAAGTTTCCTAAGCCAAGCACTGAGTCCCAGGTGCTCCACCCACCTGGCTCCACCTGCCGGGTTCCACTGCCAACTTCAACCTTTGTAATGAGTCCCCAAACAGCTGTTACTCTCAACTGTGGTGGCCTCTAGTGGCCACTCAGAAATCAAGGGCTATTCATTCCTCCCTCACCTTTTCAATCCTTCCTTTCCCAACCCCCATGTCTCATGGTGTCAGGATTGTTCCCTAGAATCCGGTTCTCCGGCACAAAATGATCCTTTCTCTAGGTGTGAGTCCCTGCAGTTTGGCTCTGACACACCACCCAGGTGGTGCCACAAGTCTACCCTCACCTCAGACACTAGTTACAATTCAGGGCCCTTTAGTCGCCCCCCCCCATCCCCACCCCAGACATACAAATATATAGTTAGTTAGCAGCTCTTACTAAGGCAAACACAGTAGAAAGGACACAGAGGAGCAAGGAGCAACACTAGATTTGCATTTAGAGTTTGGCACAAAGACACGGGTGAAATCTTGCAGGGTCCATATGAGGATCATAAGATACCACATCCCCAGCCCACCAATTAGTCACCACCCCTCCCAAGCTCAGATGTTGTTATAATTTGAGTGTGAAAGTAACCCCACAAGCTCACATGTTTGACCACTTGATCCCCAGCCGATGTTTCCAAAGGCTTTGTAAACTTGAGGGCAGGAATCATGGCTGCTGGGTGGAGCTGGGTCCCCAGCACCAGGCAGGGAATTGGCTTCTGAAAGTTAGAGACTGACCCCCTTATACTCTTTGCTGTCTCACACTTCACTGGGACTGTCACGACTATGAACCTAACTGTGCGGTTTCTGTATCCTCCATACAGCTCTTCACTCGTGCCAACAACCTCACGCCCCATAGCTAGGGACAGGAGCCAGTACAGCCACCATGTCATGATAGACCAACAGTGACCGATACCATGAGCCCAGATAAACCTCTCCTTGCCTTCAGCTGCTTCTTTTAGGTATTCCTTCAGAGTCCAGAATAGCTAACGCAAGACCTCCAGTCTTTTCTGTTGGTGTCTCACCCAATAGGCGTTGATTGGTTGCGGCACCTGCCACAGAACGGAACAGCCTTCCACCTTCTGCCCTCCCCAGAGGTCAGTTCGCCCAACAGCCGTCTCACCATGGGGTTTGGCCTTTGACTCTGTCCACAAACTGTCTCACGGGGTGGGAGGCCAGTGAGTCACCTCATAAACAAAGGAAGTCCTTTCAAGCTGGAAGTTTGGGACAGACAGGAACAAGGTTCACTCTCCCTTGGAAGTGTCATAACAAACTATAAACTAAGTGTGTGCATTTTCCGTACCCCTATACAGCTCCATAAACAAGGGGCAGGGAGCGCAAAGACCACCGGGGAAACTGTCCACAAGGTGTCTGAAGCTCGCTCCTCATGGTTAACTGACCGGGATATGGACTGGATGGATGATGAACCGCATTTGAATGGTTCCCACCCCGCCCCTCATTCCGCACAGAGAAAGCGGCTTGCTCGGTCAAGACAAAGGGCCTCCTGTCCCTTTCAGGGATGAGGAAGGAGGGCTCCAGAATGTGGAACGTGGGTGCCATGTGCAGAGAATGGTGGACCACAACTGTGAACCTTGGGATCCGAGTTCCCTTTGTCCTGCCTCCACCTCATGGGAGAGACTATTTTCAACTAAGAGCCTGGTGCCAAGCTGATTTCATTCCTGTGACTGCGCTTTATACTGCATGACACCAGACAGTGCACAGCAATGCCAAGAATCCCGCTCCTTCAGCTTGTCAGTTCAAAGGCTCTCCCCTCCTCCCTCCGCCCCTCCCCTGAGTGCTCCATTCATGGTCTTGCCCACACTCCCCCTACCACCACCACCCCTGCCCCCGCCGCCGGGCCTTGCAACTACAAGAAGCATCAGAAGAAATCCTTGGTCTATCTTCACGGCACAGCGCTGGGCCGGGCTTCCCTTTGCAGTGAGGCATCCCTCTCAGAGATAGACACACAGCGCATGCGTGTCTGGTGGGCCTTTAAAAGGAGGAGTCTGTGCAGAGTTAGGGCGTCAATCACTTTGGCTATCTCCATGGAGGCCAAATAGTTCTATTCGGAAAATAATTGCCAGGAACATAGCATTGCATTCCTCGGGTGGGGAGTCGCTTACACAAGCTCTTTCTTTTCTACACACAGCCACAGGGAGTGGAAAGAGAGGCAAGAGGTTTTAGTCACGGCGGCGTGAGCATCCTCAGAGAAGGAAAGTAGGCCAGGTGCCTGGATAAACTCAGCCATGGGACAGAAGGCTCCTCAGCTTACGGTCCAGTCTGGCTTAACACAAAATGAGTCAGACCACACCTGAAGTCCTTCACGAGGAATCCAGTCCAGCAATTTGCTCACGCAAATTTGCATATAAAAAAAACCGAGGCGATTCTGGATTTGAGGACAATTTTGGGTTCGGAAATGTGGAAAGACTGCACAACTGAATAACATCAAGCTGTCATGTCATCTCCCAGGAACAAGCTTGTCGTAGCGAGGCTGCCCCAGACGTCCCGGATCTCAAGAACATTTGCCCAGAGACATTTGACGAACGTCTGCTGTGACAAAATGCTAGTGAGAACCAGTTACTAGATGAAAGGCCCTAGGGGTGCAGAGATGGCCGCCCAGGGCATTCTGCGGAGGGGGCGGGGCTTAAGAGAGATTTGGAACACCTGGTAAGAGGGTCACATTAGCAGCTAGATTGAGTCTGCACCCTCACCTGAGTTCAGCCTCGGCTGTCTACACAGTGGCTTTCTTTGTGCACCCGCCAGGAGCGAGCAAGTGGGACACAGGTGTCCTGGCTGAACTGAGTCCTACATAGTACAGATACATAGTACAGACGTCTGACATCCGAGGAGTCCGAGTTCCTTCCTTCCTGTTCTGTTCCTTCTCCAGCCACCACCACATGATAGACATTTTGTTATGGCAGAGTAGGCAGGAAGAAACAAAGTCTAGGATTCAGGCCTCTTGTCTTCAGACCCAGACTGGAAGACACAGGTCAGCAGGGACAGACCCAGGTCCAGTACAGACGCAGGGAGACTACAGAGTGAGGAATCCACAGAACTGGGGTAGGGGTAGGAATCACTTCCTATTTTCCACCTGCTGCTAAAAGCCAGCCAGCCTTTGGGTGGGCTGCACGCCCAACGTGTTGTTTGGCCTAGAAACAGATTTAAATTAGATAGTGATATGATTCCCCCAGGGTAGCTGTGGCCATTCCATTCGCAGGCTGGGCAGAGGGCATGGGCTCCAGGGCATGGTAAGATCATCACTGATAGCGGCTGGTCCCATGGTCTCTATGTGGTCCAGACAACGTCACATCGACATTGCCTCTGGAATGCTTCGAATCATCATTCCCAATCCCGTGTCCTACTCATGGGTGGAGGGATCTGGGCATGGTCGCTACTGGGCGGGTCCTATTTCTTCCTCATAACCCAGGCCTTGCCTAGGCTCAGCCCAGGGGCAGCCTGCTTAGGCTCCACGAGGATCAACCAAACGCTCACGTGTGAGGCTCTCTCTCAGATGTGGGGATTTTACTCAGGTAAGACACTTGAGCCCACTGGGACCCACACTGTAGAAGTTAGAAGTAATTCCTGGGGCTCTACAGCAGGTCAGAAGCAAGAAACAGGGCTCCTGCAGATAGCACTGTACCCCGCCCCCATCTTGCCAGCTCCCAAGCTCTGGTCTCATCTAGCCAGTGTTTTCAGGGCCCTGGTCACACCTCTGTTAGACTGCAGCCCTGCTGGGAATCCCTCTGGGCCTGGACACTGACCTCGCTGCGTTACTGTCCCAAAGAGGATGTGTATTTGTCTCGGGAGCACTAGGACGCACATGAGGGATCCCATCCAGGCGGCTAGTCCTCTGCAGAGAGCACGGGGAGAGAGAGTGGCCACATCTAGTTTGTCCTTAAACTCCTGTCTCCGCTGTTCAGCTCGGCGATCACTGACACTTGGACCTAATTCAGTCACTACCCGGTTTTCAGTTAATCCACAGACAAGTGGACAGCCAATCCCGTGATCACATCAACCACCCTTTAAGTTTCCCCGTATAGAAAGGTGCCACCGGTGCCTAGATCCACAATTCGAGAACACAGAGGGCATCCACAGAGTGCTCTCAAGCTTCTAATCTCCACCTGCCTCGGGGTCTTCACCCTGAACTCTGAGCCCAAAATGTGCCCATTGCAGCTGCTAGAATGGGTGTAGAGGATACAGGGCCCTGGGGAGTGGAGGAGGGTGGGTTTGAGGGGCGATTACCGCAGCTCTTCTTTTTTAAGGGTTCCCGACGCCCAGTGAGATCAAGGTAAGCAATGCCTTGATCTGGTTTCAGACTTAAGACCCAGGGAGGGTCTGAAAGCCCAGGGGAAAGAGCGGGCGACCGTGTGTCATGCCCCAAGAACCCTAAAGTCTAGAACTCCCTACTCATGTGATTCCAGAGGTCAGACTTCTGACAGGGCAAGTGTGATTCCGTCCACAGTGGGCGGCGACACTCAGATGCAAGACCAGAGATGGGAAGTCATGGGAGACTGTGCCCAGGGCAGTCAGTGTGCGCCCTCCAGAGACTGAGAGAGGGGCTTGTGCAGTCACAGGGAAAGGAAGAGTGTGCAGAAGTCTGGCTCTCACACTGCTTCAGAAACCCTGTTGTAGGGCTTGTGGGCCTCAGGCTTGTGTTCTCTGAGTATCGGCGTCCTTCCTATCTCTGCTACTGAGACGGGAGCTTTCTTCTGCCTCGGGGATTTTCAAAGCACTGGGTCATGTTTGGCAGCCCATCTGTTGTACGGCTCATGGGGTTTGGGTTTGGGTTTGGGGTGTGATTCAGGAGAAGGACCCTCATAGGAAAGAACCCGGCGGGCACAGCCTTGAACACAATGTTCTAGCAGACTGTCTGTCAGGTGGTGGGTGAGAATCTCCACACTGCAACATCAGGTCTGCCAGCTCCAGGGTTCAGGACGTGAGGAGTTTGGGGGCCAAGCTGAGGACTGATGGCAAAGAGATGTGTGACCCTGGCTGAGTTCGACCCCTCACTCACCCAAGGAGTCTGGAATCTGCATCTTGGAGACCCAGGATGTAGCCTATAGGCAGCGGATCCTAAAGGCCACGCCCTCTTGGTCCACAACTCTAAGACAACTATAGCACGCCTGGACTCCAGGCATGCCCATTCCATTCTCTGACATGAGAACTTCCAGCTGCCTTTCCTGTTTGATTCAATGTCTGGTGCAAACACTGGCAGGTCCCTGCTTCCTACGCATGCCCACCTCCAAGTCCTAACCACAGTCTTGAGAATTTTTGGAGGCGTTGTCGTCACTGCTACACTCACATTTAGCATCTTTTAATGTTTTGAGGATGTGTGGGGTTGGTATGAAAATTCAAATTTTTCTGAGTACCTAACATCATGCTAGATGCTAGGAAACAACTCAGTTACTCAGCGTGGGATTCGTTGCATCCCGAGGCCCGTGCATTGCAAGGGCTCCACGCTTACAGGAATGGACCCAGTAATGGTCAGGAGAGGAGGGTGTCTATACTCCTCCACGTTCTTAGAGATGTCTGTGACTGGACATCGGAGACAAGGAGGAAGGTCGTGGGTGCTATTAAGGAGAAAGGCCAGTGAATGACGTCAGTGTCACGGACAGAAGGCTCTAGAGACGGATGGCCTTGCAGAAAACCAGCATGATATAGACATCCCTTCCCCGTCACAGCTATGAAATTGGAGAAATGGGAAACTGTAGAGACCAGCCGCCTCCCTCCATCCCTACTGCAGGAGGGAGGGTGAAGGAGTCCAGGCCTGCGACTGAGGACTGCAGACATGAGGGGACGCTGGTGGTATCTTGAGGTGAATAGTGGGGGTTAACACCATCCAAGGAGCAGCAGGGCTCTGAGTTCTCTCCTCCCTCTCCCCCTGCTCTTGGTCCCCATGGCCACCTCATCAACACTACTGCTCCTAAGACTCAGAAGATCACTTGGCAACAGTGGAGACTCAGAAAGAACCCATCTGTGTGTCCGATTCCTCTGCCGTGCTCTTCCCTCATCTTAGGAGTCCCCACTTGCAGTTCCTCTCTCTCGTGTTTGTGACTCTCATCGTGAGGGATCTGGTCCATCCAGACACTTGACATCCCGGGAAGGCAGTGAGTTCACTGTCTCTGCAGAGACCGACTCTTGCTAAGCAGAACCCTGGTTTCCGACGCCAGGCCAGGCTACAGCACTGAGTAGGAGTGGCCCTTCACAGCCAGGCAGGGGCTCTTCACGGGGACAGGGGCAGGACAGCTGTGGGGTGTCAGCATTTATGTCAAGGTCCAGGAGAGGGCCTGGGCCACCTGCATATGAGCGAGTGCGTTCTGCCTTCCAGACAGGGAGGTAATTCTGCAGTGTGCTTCTCAGTCGCCACTGGAGACGACAAAGGTTGGGTGAGGTGATGAAGGGTGAAGGGCAGAGGGAGTGTGATGAGAGTGTGGTGAGCAGAGGCAAAGGACTCCCACGCCCCCTACCTCTACCTTGGCTTTCAAATTGAGGAAACCAAGATCAAGAAAAGCGCCTCCGTGACTGCTCTTGTGTCAAGGCCGGAAAGGTCAAAATCATAGGAAAATCCATGAAGTGGACGCCCGTCCCGAGAAATCCTCCTCCAGCACAGAGACTTGTTTCTGGTTAGAGAGACAGGCACACCGGGAGGAGGGGATCAGAAACGAAATACGACCTTGGGGAAACACAAAGAGCTAGCCCATATTTAAGTGCAGGCTTCAGGATGGCCCCTACAGAAGGGCACTGCATGGCTTCACCCAGTATCATTCGGCCTCCGATCCCAGGAATCCAGGTTCATGGGACTCGGCTTTTCCACCCCAGGGTCCCCTTTCCGCTGCTTCAGGTTCCCTGACAGCTGCCCCAGAAGCCTGCCCAGTGAGAGCCCAGGCAACCTCACTGTTGGAGGACAGTCATGCTCTTCCCACACACGAGACCTTAGCTAAGGTCACAAGACAGGACTTGGTGACTGCTGGATGTGAGTGGCAGGATCTCTGAGGAACCTTCTGGAACTTCACAGTCTCCTAGCCTCCTCCTCCCTCCTCCCTCGTCCCTCCTCCCTCGTCCCTCCTCCCTGGTCTCTGCACCCCCTGGCCCCCTGCAACTGTTCTGCTGCAGCAAACACCTATAATGAGCACCACCACCTTAGGAGGTCAATGGCCTGCATCCCAGGCCCAGGGAGCCTCCTCTGAGGTCCACCAAACAGTTTCAGTTTCAGGTAGAAACTATGCCAACCTCTTAACGTTCCCCCACCCCCCAATCCCCCAAGTGTAGATCTTCAGGGAAGCTGTACACATTACATACTTCCCCTGCCCACCCTCCAGGAGAGGACACTCTTGGGGCCACCTCAGCAACCAACACCGCAGGAAAGCTGAATTACAGCCTTAACACAGCTGAAAATGCTTGTCAAAACCTGACATCACTAAGAGCAATTTAGACTCGGAGACGTTCAGAAAGGAGAGACTGGGATGTCAGAGTAGGATGTCCATGGGGTGGGGGGGAATGACAGAATCCCTGCTTTGGGGTGCTGCCTGGGCTGTGCTAGAGAGTCGTCACCATCAAGTTAGTAGGGACATGTGATGGCAGAGGGATGTGGCAGTAGCAGGACCAGGATGGTTCAGAAGAAACCTGGAGCGCAGGGGCTAGTGGCTATGGAAGGAACTTCAGAGAGGCGCCCCACCCCTGGCTGTGCAGGGCAGAGGTGGGGTGAGAGTTCCCGAGTGAGTCCAGGCAGGCAGGAGGCAGCAGGAGGGAACATCCTCAGAACAGGTACAGATGGTCCCAGCCAGGCTTCTTCTCATACGAAGTATCTGGTCAGGAGAGACCACACAGACACGGCAGCAGCTTCCCGTCCACTGCCACGGAACCACAACCACGGAGCTACTTTGTCCCCAGTAATCAACATTAACAATTCATCCAAGGCTGCCGGGTGGAATCTGAGAACACTCACTGCGGTGAGGCCGTGGGACTACGTTAGGTTTGAGTTTTGAGCCACATAGAAGTCAAGAAGAACATCGGTTCCTCAAGAGGACCCTCGCTAAACAGGACCGTCCATGCTCCTGTTTTAAATGTTGTCCAAGCGTGTGGCTCAAGGGCACAAGATGCAAAGATGCTAAAACATTCAAACAGGATGAGCCCGAAAGCTACTGATGAGGAGAATTCTTAGGAAGCGGGGACCTGGAGTAGACGCCACTCTCCAAGTCACATTCTACTAAAACGAGATGCCCTAACTTTTGGTGCAGGACTGCAATGCAAAGGCAGGAGTCTGGGTCAGCTACACGCCATTCTCTTAGCCAGGCGCTTCTTCGGGGTACCCACCCTATTTTAGCAGCTTCTATGGGGTGAGAACATCTGGGAAAAGGAGTGAGGGAAGCTCCCGGGAGGGATCCACAGCATCACCATGGGCTCTGGTTGATGCTCTGCGTCCCCAGGGAGCCAAATACATTTCTTCTATCTGGTCCATGAGACCTTTGTGACTCTGGGCAAGTCACTTCATGGACTGTCAAATACATGTTGTTCCACTCGCTGCACAGGGCTGATGTGGGGGCCACAGGGATGACAGTTCCTCCTGGGGAACTCCACAAAGCCATGTGGAATTTGCAACTACTACCCAATACCCCCTCCCCCTGAGTTTTCTGGCTAGAGGAAACACCCTCACATAGCTGGCTGTCTCCGGTATGTAGTACCGGCTGCTCAGGCGTAGCCAGGAAGCACCAGTCCGTTTTCCTCAGACTTCATGTGCAATCAATATAGTAAGCTTTATACCCTGAGAATAGTAGATAACCAAAGGAATGGTCTGGTAAATAAGCCACGCACCATCTGAGAAGAGAACATGAAGCCCCTTTCCCATGTCCGAAGCTAGATGACGACCTGACCACAGGCCTGCAGGCACCTGGCTGGACTTTTTGGTACTATGACCTTTCAGAATCTGCCCTTTGAGTGGTTTAAGTTTACCCTACACTGTAAGACCCTCTTCCC
>JANHMN010000039.1:0-28592 GCA_030674055.1 Rhabdomys pumilio | reverse complement strand
CCCTTTGAGTGGTTTAAGTTTACCCTACACTGTAAGACCCTCTTCCCAATGCAGCTCTGGTTCAGCTGGCCCCGAAGCAGCGGGGGCCAAAAGAAGAAGAAGGGTATCTGGGAAGCTTTCCCTGGACATCCATGCTCCTGTTTTAAATATTGTCCAAGCATGTGGCTCAAGGGCACAAGATGCAAAGATGCTAAAACATTCAAACAGGATGATCCAGAAAGCTACTGCAGTGGCAGCCAGAGGTTCTGCATCCTTGACATGAGTATCCAAGACAGGCCAGGAGGTGGCCAGCAAGGCCATCCTACTATATACCCCAGTTCAGAGTTTGCTGGACTATTCAGCGAATGCCCTTGGCCTAGTAGCAGGTGAGTCCCTGTGAGCCAGAACTCAAGCAGGAGGCTACACACGCAGAGTGGTGCAGCTGCAGCCGGTGTTCAGCCTCTCCTATATTCAGGCTGCCTCAGTGGCTTGGTCAGATCTAGTCATACTGACCCCGGGAGCCGGGAGACTTTCCCTGAATGTCCCCGCCCCAGCACAGCAGCTCCTCCCTGCAGCTGCTTCTCCATAATGCTCTAGGTTTGGCCAGTTCAGGCAGATCTAATTATTTATGCAACTGTCACATGGGCAGTTGGTCGGAATGTCCTGGGTTCCGGGCCAGTTGGGCCTCAAGCAGACTACTGGTCTTTCAGGGTGGCCGGTGCTAGAGAAAGGAGGAGGGGGTCTTGGAGCCCTACCTACTGCAGGGCTTCATTTGAGGCTGAAGTGTTGCCTGTCAAGTTTGAGGTGGAAATAGGAGCCCAGTGTGAGCAATGTTCTGTTCACTCTCTGGGGACAGCCTCTCCACCAGGAGAGCAACCACCGCCCCCTCCCAACCACCACTGGGGAGCAGGAGAATTTGGGAAGAGGCCTGAATCCTTCTCTGGCTTTCCATCTAGGCGATGACATGTAGATGCCAGGGGTTGGGAGAATCTCTATCCTGAGAGAATCCACCATGTTCTTATTCTTAGCCTTCAAGTCAAGATCGCCTGGGGGAAGTGATTCCAGGCAAGTTGACTTATCGTCGTGCCCAGCCTCACCCTGAGTCACAAGAGGCAGCAGGTGTCTGGGAGCTAGTAACAGACTGTTTCTCCAGAGTGGCTCATAGATTGAGAGGCTAGGCTAAGGCCTTGGGGAATGAGGCCATGCCTCCCTGCAGCCTATCCTTTACCAAGTAAAGAACAACACACCTGTGGTGGTGGCCAGCCTTGCAGCTGAGAAGGAATCTTATTTAGCATCTTCCTCCCTCATGCCTGACACACAGGCTGATACGTGTGACATGAAAACACCCCCTCAACTCCCAGGAATAGATAAGGCCAAGAAATTGTATTTGTTTCTAGACCTAAGTGCTCCCCCCACCTCTCTCTCTCTCTCTCTCTCTCTCTCTCTCTCTCTCTCTCTCTTTCTCTCCTCCTCTCTCTCTCTCCTCTCTCTCTCTCTCTCTCTCTCTCTCTCTCTGTCTCCTACTTCAGGAACCCCTAAGCACACTGGCTGTAGCAAGCAAGATGCTCTAATCCCCCTCTTGAAGCTCATCTTAGGGTTCACTCATTCTAGCTCCTGTGTATCAGGCCAATGTTTTCTTCCTTAGTTGATTTTTTTTTTTTCAAACCATCTCCATACTGGATTGGAAAAGCAAAGCTCTGCCCTCCCCTAAGTGACTGCCTTCTTGTGAAGATGACCACCATGATAGGTCCTCAGAACCCTTTTGGATACAAAACAACAAACCTTCTAGACAGTGCTTATACTATGTTTCAGGCTGTGTCTGTGAGAAACAAGCAGGCCCTGGGAACGTGTCTCCATCACAGAATAGGGAATAGACAGAGAGACTGGCTAAGCTCCTTTTCTGGATACACATGGTTTTGATTTCAGGCCATCAGGCATCAGAAATCACCCCTCCCTGTGCCATACTATGCTTTTCTACACTTACCCCATGGAAATAAGTTGACTTTCTGCACAGCTTTTCTTTTGAACATTTTAAGGCTGAGCTAATAAGGTCAATTCCTGGTTTCGATTCAGGCGGTTTCCTACCACAGGCCAAGTGATACCGATAGCCAGTACCCAACCTGGAAGTAATAAAGCTGTGTAGCTATTTCCTCTGAGTTCAAACCTTCTCTTCTGGAGGGAGGAGAACGGTTTATATGATTCAGGAAGTTAATGAATCTTAAAGATTTGGTAACTCAGGAAAAGTCAGTAGTTTTACAAGTCTCCCATTCCCCAGGTTATATAAGCAGCTGTCCCTTGAGAAAGGAGGTTGGGGGGTGGGGGTGGGGGGGTCATGGCAGTCACAAGCTGTACAGGAGAGTTCCAGAGCTTTTCTGACTTGTGACCCCACGCTGGGATGTGCTGTTTAGAGAGGTGTCATGTCCTTTGGGACACCCATGCCCCTATGCATGACCACAACAAACTCATTGGTTCGCAAAGCTATTTTTGAGTGGCATCCCCACCGATGACTCCACCATGGTCTTTGTAGAATCAGTCCAGTTTTTGTTTTTGTCACCCCCACTGCCTCCCGCTGACACAAGAGCAATAACGGCTGGAGAAATGGCTCAGTGGTTAAGAGGACTCGATGTTCCTCCTGTGTTCCCTTCAATCCTTGTGCCAAGTTGGAAAAGCAGAGTTGCCCTACCCTGAGTTATTGCCTTCTCTGGAGGACACGGGCTCCCAGCAGCTACATAAGGCAGCTCACAACTGCCTGTAACTCCGTCTGGCCCCTGAGGTCATCCGTGCTTACGTGACCTACACTTACACAGACATATATGTGTAAATAGTTTTTTTAAAAAGTCTCTCCCGTGGGTTGGACTTAAAAAAAATGAGTAGGGGGGTGGGGAGTTCACTTAGAACCTCGTTCTCTTGTATTGAACTCACGTCCCATAAAATTCACATTTCAAAGGTGTGTGGTTTTCAAACAAGCAGACCTTTATAATCTGCAGTCTTTATAATTTGCAGGTTTGTAGGCTCAGAAACCTACATCCCCCTTCATTTGCATTTTTCTGTTACAAGGCTTTCTATAAATGGGACTCTAAGGCTTTGGGAGGGGATGGCTGTGGGTGTGTGCACACAGCAAGCAATTATTCGGGGGGCTTGCTTCTCTTTCCACCTCCCTCTTGTGTGTGAGGTAGGGTCAGCCTCTCCTGTCTCTGCATCACAGTGTGCTCCAGTCTCAGCAGGCTTGAGAGCAGAGCAGATTCTGCGGCCTCTGGGTCTCATCACAAAGATGAGAATGGCTTCTGGTAGCTTGAGTTGAGACTGTCTGGGTGTTGCCTGAAAGCACTTTCTTGTGAGTTGAGCCACACACCCAGTCCTGGCTTTATTTAAACCCAAGAGACCCATGTCTGGAAGGAGCCATTCGAAGATGGTTAGCAAGATTTGTACAGATTTGCACGGTTTTGTGCTTGCTAGGTGTGCTGATTCTGGGGGAGAGGGTATTACTAACTTCAGTGTTTAGCGTGAGATGGTGGTGGTGGGGGTTTGTCCCAGGGCATTCTTTGCACGTAGGCATCTGCTCCAGGGCTACCCTCTTGACTGTCAACATGCCGAGTTTAGAGTAGCTGTGCGAACACACCTCGGGCCAGTCCTGTGAGGAATGGTCTAGATCAGGCCTGCTGGGACACCCATTGCATGGGCTGGGGCCCCAGTCTGAACCAAAAGGAGAAACTGAGCCGAGCAGCAGCGTCTGTCTCTGTGTCTTGATTGCGGATGTGATGTGACCCGAAGGGCCATGCCTTCCCACCATGACAGGCTGTACTCCCTAGAACTGTGAGGCACAACTTTTCTTAAACAGCTTTAGTGTCACAGTCATAAAATTGTAACATGACGACGCTTGTTTGAAAGGCTACCACTAAATGAGTGGCTTGGCCAGCCTTGCCGAGCTCAGCTTGAAAGCACATTCCAGGACCTAGACCCATGCACAGTCTATCCTCAGGCCAACATCATTTAAAATTGGTGACTGTGAGTCTCCGAGCTTGTGGGGGTTTTTTTTCTGTTTTTTTTTTTCTTTTCTTTTCTGCATTCCATCCTATGCATGAGTTTCTGCAACAGAGATGTTGCCAAGTAGCTGCCTAGGGCTCCTTTGTCTGATTTGGATGGAGACCATGGGTAAGGAAGAAAAACAAGGAGCAGCAGTGGCAGAGGGGTGCTCTGTAGGTCTTCCTATGTCCCTTCAAGCCTTGGGTATTGGGAGGCCAGCTTCCACATACCGGTAATTTTAACCATCAACTGGGTGTAACCTAGAATCATCTGGGAAGCAATAACATACATGAAGTTAGTCTTCGGGCATGTCTGCACGATATTGTCTTGCTAATAAATAAGCCTCGATGTAAGAAGGCAGAGAGCCCATTGTGGGTGGCACTATCCCCTAAGCAGGGGCCCCTGAACTAAGAAGAATGCTAGCTAAGCAGGCAGGCAGCCCCGTGCATTTTGCTCTTGGCTCTTAAATAGATTTACATTGATTTCTTTACTTCCCCTCGGTGACAGACTACCACCCAGACACATAAGCCAAATAAACCCGGTTTCTCTCCAGTGTTGCTCTTGGTCAGGATGTTTTATCACAGCAACAGAAAGGAAACTAGGAAAGCTCCTAAGACAGGAGTACCCAGCTCTCCAGAGCGGCCAGCCTAAGACAGGACTACCCAGCTCTCCGGAGCGGCCAGCCTAAGACAGGACTACCCAGCTCTCCAGAGCGGCCAGCCTGAGGGCTCTCAGCACGAGGTCCAGGACTCTTGGTCTTTGAAGTTTGACCGCTCTCTGGGTCGGTGGTTTCTCTTATAAGCCTTCTGAACCTTTTCAGTCTCGATTGTCTAACCCCCTCCTGCGTTGTCGCTTGTTCAGCTTTCTCCTGGCCTGGTAAGGAGACTGCCAGGGAGAGTTCTGCTATACCCTTGTTACTAGGCTCCACACACAGCAGCTGTCTGTTTTCTAGGGGTGCTCTCGCAGCCTGCTGCGCTCATCCCATGGGTTGGAGAACCACGCATCCCGGGAGGAAAGACCAACACAGAGAATGCGACAGTCAGCCAGCCATCAGGAGCATGAGAACACCACACCGGAGAACCTGAAAGCAAGGGTCGTGAAAGAAGATTGGGAGCGGGGGGGGGCCGGGGGGGGGGGGAACAGGCGAAGTGACGGGGGACAGAAAACACGAAAGCCGCAGCCACGGAGAAGAAAGTTCAGGCGCGGAGAGAGGGAGAATAAACCCGCAGCCTTTATTAGAATAGACAAACAGCTCCTGGCGCACTGGGAGGTGACCCTTATCTGAGAGTCTGCCCAGAGACTCTGGGTCAGAGATTTTTCCGGCATCTAGGTCCCTTCCCTTTCTGGACGCCCTATTCTTTCTGATGGATTCTTGGCCTTCCTCCCTTGGACAGGCTCTTTTCTTGCTTTGGACAATTTCCTCTTCGAGACAGCTGTTAGGACTTAGCATCGGTTGCAAAATTGGTATGGTAAGCTACCGGGAGCAGCAGGAAGGGCCTCATAGGGGCCGTCTCTGCTTTCTCAAGATAGCTAAGGTCTCTCTGGATACCACTGCAGCGGCCCTCCTAACCTTTGAGCCCACCGTCGGAGTTCCCTCTTCACGGTGGAGGCTCTCCTGACAGCTGTTAGAGACTCCTTCTGTTCCGACTCATCCCCATCCCCACCCCCACCCCACCCCCACTACCGTGACATCAGCTCCACCCAAGGATGGCTTTCACGCACGAGCAAGGGACCAGGAGGTGGGCCACTCCGTGATATGCATGAGGACCTGAGTCGAGTCCACAGAGTCCACATGACAAAGTTGGGCGTGGCCTTGGGTGCTTGTAATTCCAGCAGTAGGGAAACAGGGCGGGTGCATGCTTGGGCTTGCCAGCCCAAGCCTGCTGAGTGAATTTCACTCCGGCCAACGAGAAACATTGTATCAAAAAGAACAAAGGTGAACGCTCCTCCCCCCTCAGAACACTAAGCCCCAGGCTATCCTCTGGCTTCTACATGCTTTGATCACGTATGTGCATCCAGAGGCACAGACAAGAGACAAAGAGGTCACTGAATTTCCATCCTGGCTGGACTAATTGCATTCCCACCAGTAGTGTGTCAGGACCTCGCCCCTTTCTTCATCTCTTCCCAGCATTAGAACTGAGAACAGGAGTACCATGTGACACAGCTTTCCCTGACCCCTAGTGGGAACTGCAAGACACGCACAAGGTCCTGGTGTCTACCCGAGGAACAGCATGACCGCTGGCCAGGTGCCCGGTGCTGCCTGCCCCCTTCCCCCACCCGTCATCTCAACTTTTGGGAAGTAGAGGCAGGAGGATCAGAAATTCAAGGTCATCCTGAAGCATGGCAGGAGTTTACGACCAGCCTGAGCCCGAGACCTTGCCTCTAAAGGAAGAGGAGGGAAAAAAAGTGGTGGGTATTATTAGTCAGCACCTGAGAAATATTAAATCGGGAAGGAGACGGAGTCAAACAGGCGGCGCCATATTGTGCGTAATAAGCCAGACGGGCCCGCAAGTGCCTGGGGAGCGTTCGGTTTGTGAGCCCTAGCTGCACACGTAGACCATGAGAGCAGAAGGTGAGGGTAGGGATGGGAGAGGTCGGGCAGAAGGGGCGAGGGGAAGGAAGAGAGAGACTGTAGTCTAAAAGTGCAGGGTGCACTTGAAAGGAATATTTTGGTAGGGGACCCAGTGCTGTGTCCAATGCACAGACTAATAAAGGGAAAAAAGACCCCTGAGGAGAGAGATGACTTTTGTCGGGCTCAGTGACCCAACGTGGGATGGGCATGGCACAGGGCAGTGTCTCCCCCACCCCACCCCCCACTGGCTCACAGTGAGCCAAACGTGTTCTTCTGGGCGGGAAGTGGTGGGGAGGCCAGGAGAAGTTCACTGAGTCTGGATGGGCACCACAAACCCAGCAAGAAGGAGGTATCTGGACCTCACATCAGTAGCCAGGTGGAGTCTCAGCCACGCGGCCTCCGCGAGGGCCACTCCCCACTTTACCAAGAGGTCTGCAGGCACTCCAACAGTGGTGTGGGCAGGAGGCGGGTCTGGCCACCTGCCTGCCCCACAGTCCTTTTTGCTCCAGGTCCCTGGGGTACCAGAGGAAAGTCTAGAAGACGGAGTCAGAATGCTCCCACCTCTCTCTCTCTCTCTCTCTCTGATAACTGTGGACAAAGGGACACCAGGAGTGCTCACGGGGGTGCTTTAGGCACTGGTGCAGAGTGCCCAATGTCTGCCCAGCACACCAGGGATAGGCGGCTCTCCAGGGAGTCTCAAGGGGGCAGATGTGGAGTTTTACAGAAATGTGTTGAAACTGTGTATCAATTGAGGCCAGTGTGGCTGTCTAAACAATTGTATCCAGATACTCAGGCATTTAAAAAAAAAAAAAAAAAAAACCGAAAACCTGTGATTCTAAGCATTCATGTGCACACTTATTGCCTACTTATTGTTGAGCTTGGACATGGGGACGCCCTGACATCCTGCCGACACAACGGGGATGCTTCACTGTGTTCACTGTCTCGGTCATTATTCTATTGCTGTGAGGAGCCACCATGACCAAGGCAACTCTTATTTAAAAAAAAAAAAGAAAAGAAAAGAAAGAAAGAAAAGAAAAGAAAGAAAGCCTTTAATTGAGGACTTACAGTGTCAGAGGTTTAGTCTAAGACTACCACGGCTGGGACTGGAATGGGATTTTGAAACCCCAGAGCTCGCCCTCAGCTATACACAGACTCCCACAAAGCCACACCTCCCAATCCTTCCCAAGCCGTTCTACTAACTTGGGTCCAGCCACAACAACCTAGAAATCTGTGGGTGCCACTATCATGCAAACCACCACAGCCAACAATGACCCAAACGTCCCTATTATTTAAAGTTAACAGGCAACCTATCCCCTTTCTCCTGTGTGTGTAAACCCAGGGACTTGTGCATACCGAGCAAGCCCCTCCCACTGACCTCCCTCCCACCTCTGTTATTTTGAGGCAGGCCGGGGGTGGGGGGAAGTGGGTGGGAGTGGGGGGGTGGGTAATGGGGTGGGAGGGTAGCTTTCCATACCACAAAGTTGGAGTCTGTTCTCTCCTTCCACCAAGTGGGATCGGAGGATTGAACTCAGGTTTTCAGGCTTAGCCACAGACACCTTATCTGCTGAGCCATCTCACCAGCCCACAGAAAGCATTTTTTTTTTTTTTTAATGAACAGTTAGCCCTACCTACTAACCTAGAAGAAAAATGCCTCTGATTGATAATCTGATTTCAGTGCCACTGTTTGGTTTTTGAACCCCAGTCATCCATCCCAGTCCTCAGTCATTAAACGAGGGCTATCCTAGAAATTCCAGCGTCTCACTGAAAATGCGCAGATCTCATAGCCCCCAAATCCCCATTTCCAACTGTCTTACCAGACCGTGTACCCAGACAGCACACGGATAGAAACAACCCAAGGCGGGGCTGTAGAGATGGCACAGTTTGTATTTTGATTTTATAGCTGGGGGCTGGGGAGATGCCTCACTGGTTCAGAGAGCACGGGGCTTCTTGCAAAGGATCCAATTCCCAGAACATAGAAGCTCACAGCCTCATGTGACTCCAGTTGCAGAGGATCTGACGCCCTCTTCTGGCCTGTGTGGGTACTGCATGCACATGGTGGGCAAGCACATGCCAGGCAGAGCAAGTTATAAAGGACTTTTATATTTGATACTAGTACATTTATTTTTACCCACGCTCCTCCCTCCTCGTCTCTTGTTTTCAGATATTCTGAGTCTATTTTTGCTCAGTATTGAGGAAGTGACATTGTCAATAAATTATAATTATCTAAGAAACCCAATTCCAGAGGAACTTAACCAATTAGTTTTTCCACCACTTAGGAGTGATGGGTCATGTTTGAGGTATAGATTTTTTTTTTCTCTTACACACACAGAAAAGTAATCGCTAAATAAAACAATTCACACACCCATCATTTCCACCCCCCTAACTACCAGCATACCATATATAAAATGTATATATATTTTTTCATTTGCTTCTTTGATACCATACCCAATAAATTTTCAGTGTTACATTTAAATTCATTTTTTTTTGGGTTTCATTTCTATGCGTGTGAAGTACAGGCACACGTAGTTCTGTTTTATGAGTATCTCCGCCGAGGTGAGCATGTTTGAAAGACTGTGGATTCCTCTAATGAATAGTCAAAGTATCTCTCTTTAAAAAAAAAAAAAAAGCGAACTGGCCATGTGTAGGTACGTTTCCTGCTGGGCTCCGTGATAACCCCGCTGGTCTGTGTGCCCATATGCATGCAATATGCCACAGTAGGGAAGCTGTGTACGAGCATTTAGATTGGGCGGTGGAAGTCCTCTGTGCTTGCCAGATTTCTGTCACTAAAAAAAGACCTAAGCGAGGGTTGGGGAGGGGGGAAATCACCTGGAAACGAGGAAAGGCTGATTTTGGCTCTGAGTTTTGGAGGTGTCAGCCTGCAGGGTGGCCAGTTGGCCCCACTGCTTGGGGTTTGCCTAAAAGCATGGTCATGTAATAGTCGGGGTGAAACGGGGTAGAAGGGTGGAGACACAAGCATCTCACAATTTTCCTCATGCTCTTAACACCTCTTTCTCTCAGCCTCACCACCGCCTTCGGCCTCACTGAATTGCGGTGGACCAAATCTTTAACACTTTGGTGTGTGTGTGTGTTGGGGGGGGGGGGGTGGGGAATCAGATCTAAATGGTATAGCCTGACAGCATTAGCTGATTTCTCTGTGTGTGTGGGCTTTATGCACGTACATGTGCACACGTGCGTAAGCAGACATGTGGAGGCTACGGGTCGTCTCTTCCCCAACCTGGTTTGAAGCCGGGTCCTTACACTTGCGCGGGGAGCTCTCTATAGACTGGGCTGTCTCTGCAGCCCACCCACCCCCATGCCCCACCTCCAACTTAATTTTATGTTAAAATTCTGGTAATTATTCTGGATTACCTACAAATCTGTGTGGTTTTCAGAGTTGGCTTTTTTTTTTTTTAATGTTGAGAAGTACATTGTGTATGTTTAATGTTGCCATGACATGACAGGTCTTTTTTTTTTTTTTTTTTTTTTTTTTAAATCAAGACTGAATGGCGGTCCCCTGTGTACATGTCACACAATTTCTGTTCGGTTCATCTATTGAGGAACAGCAGCATGTTGTTTTGAACCCGTAACATTGTGCCCGCTAGGCAGTTGTTCTGCTGATTATGCGGCATTCCCAACTCAGCAGTAGAATTTTGATGAAAACATTTGTCTTAGTTAGGGTTTTATTGCTGTGAAGACACACCTCGGACAAGGCATTTAACTGGGGCTGGCTTACAGTTTCGGAGGTTCTGTCCATCTTCATCATAGCAAGAAGCATGGCATCGGGCCGACAGGCCTGGTACTGGAGAAAGACCTGAGAGTTCTACATCTTGATCCACAGAGAGCCAGAAGGAGACTTGTCTTCTGCAGGCAGCCAAGAGGGGGGTCTATCTCTGGAACACAGCTTCTTTATGCTGTCAGAAAACACTTCCCAGATTTCACCTCGATGATGCTGGTCTCTTCTTAATCACAGCTAATTTCTTAGCTCCAGCTAACCAGCATCAATAGTCCCAGCTGTCCCTTCTATTCTTGACACTAAAGCCAAAGCCATGTGGCCAAAGCTGTGGAGTTTTGCTGCTCGCTGAGGCTGGGGCATGGCCCACTTGTTCTTTTCTGTTTTCTAACTCCTTCACTGCCTAAGCTTGGCTGACCTAAAACTTGCTCTGTAGACTGACCTTGAACTCAGAGATCTGCATGCCTCTGTCTCCTGAATGCTGGGATTAAAGGAGTGCGCCACCATGCCTGGACTGGCCTTTCTTTACCTGGAACTAGGTCTATATCAGGCTAGTTTTGAACTCAAAGATCTGCTTGCCTCTGTCTTCTGGGATTAAAGGCACATATCACCACAACTGGACCTTTCTTTAATTCCTTTTTGTGGGTTCTTTATAAGTTCGAGACTGTAATTCATTTCAGATATAGTCAAGTTGACAACCGAGAATAGTCACTGCAACATTGTATTAATTTTAGACCCATTGGGAAGTTCCCAGCTAACGACTGGACTACACAGTATCTTCCCATTTATTCAGAGTCCTTAACCTCAGCAAAAGTTGGTAGCATGTCAGACTTCCTTGGTTGAGGTCACTCCCAAAATACTTTGCTCTTTGGGATGCTCCTGTGAACAAAAAACATTTTTTTTCTTCTGGATCACTTATTGCCAACGTAACTAGACATCCACACACAGCCACAGGTCACTTAAGGAAGGAGACACATTTTGAGACGTGTGTTACTGGTTGAGTGCATTGGTGGGTGGATGCCATGGAGAATTTGCACACTCCGAGGTAATGTGCTCTTGGGGAATTGTCACGAGAGTATCACATGACCAGGCTGGCATGCCACTGTGCTTGTTGTCCGTAAGCCTGAGTGCCTGGAGCGTAGGGGCACGGTCTGTAGCAAGGACTCTAGAAAGTACACATTCGATCTCCAGTTGAAGCCAGAGGTAGCACAATTTACCTGGATAGTGGAGATCCCCGGGCCCATAAGTGCCACACCAGAGGTGCCGACCCTGGACTCTGCTGTCTGGAGCGGGTCACTCTAGGGGCTAAGGGTCTGCAGGAGCTGCAGGCCATGGTTAGTTACCTCTGCAGAACCACCTTCCCTCCCTCTGTTCTCACTGACATTTAGCCTGGGGAGACTCTTTCTCCTCCGATGTGGGTTATCCATCTTTGTGGAGACGGCCAGAAGAGGTCTTGCTGTTTGTGACGGGCTGAGGGCTGAGTCTACAGACCTTCCTGCATAAGTCTATGGAACTCCCAAGACCACCCCCCCCCCAGTGCCAATGTTGAAAGTCAGTGATGAGACGAGTGGTCCAGGCAGGGGTGACAGACAGGACACTGGTCTAACAGAAACCCTTCCTGCTAACAGATCATGAAGGCTTCAAATACTGTTGGGTCTGCCCATTGGTTCCCTGGCTGGCCTGTCCTATATTTTGGGGGGGAGGTGTCCTCTCAGAACTCATTCCATGGTACCCCTGGTCTGCAGGTGACTCCTTTCCCCTAGAGTTACTCAGAGAACTGAAGCCTGATCATAGGCCACCGTTTGTTCGCTGAGACACGTTATGAAAGTGCCACAAACCAATTATAAGTAATCAGACTGGTACACAGCAGTTCTGCTGATGTCTTGGGGGGGGGACGGGAATCTGAGCTCACTGATTTTGCACAAATAAAAGAGCTAAAAATGTTGCACCACCCGGCAAAGCTGAGGGTGCATCGCCACATGCACGGCTAAATGCCCGCAGAGCCTGTGCCACTCAGGAATCCATGGAAATCCAAGGGCTGTACTGTAGGGCACTCTCCTGGAAAGCACCAGGTCCTGGGGTTAGTGCCCATCACACACACACACACACACACACACACACACACACACACACACACAAATAGAAAGAAACACCCATTGTTTTATAGTTTGATTGTGGAGGTGTTCCATACAGGCTCATGTGTTAAATACTCAGTCCCTAGCTAGTGACACATTATTTTTGGAGGTTGAGAGCTTTAAGATGTGGTCCCCACTCAAAGGCCCAAGACACTGGAGTGGGGACCCTAGAAGGTTCTAGCCCTGCCCTGGTTCCAGATGAGCCAATTGAGAAGCGTGGCCTGTAAACTCCTGCTGCCAGGGACCAGGCCACTTAGCCAACCAAGCCTCCCCACCCACGATGAACCCCCGAGTGCCAAAACAAACTCTCCTTCAGCTACCCAGTGGCCATGTGTGAGATGCGTGTTTGAGCTTTGCTGCCCTGCAGCTCTGGGTTTGGGTGGGCTGAGCACCTGCAGGAGCCCATGCAGGAGACCGTCACACTGCTCAAGAGGTCATAGAAGCCATAGCAGAACCAGAGCGATGCTGAGAATCTATCTAAAACAAGATTCTACCTAAGACATAAGGAAGAAGGGAGAAAGAAGGGAGAAATAGAAGTTTTCACTGAGGAACACAGAAGCAGGGGCCAGGAGACAGCTCAGTGGGAAAGTGCTCACCACACAAGACCTGAGTCTCGGTTCAGACATCGCCACACAGACCATACAGACGCTGATCTTGATTACGCAAGAACAGCCTACTGAATGTGCACCCCAAGACTTGATTGATCAGGACCTCAGGAAGGGACCCAAGAGCCTAATTGTGGTGCCAGTCTGTTCTTAAGGCAGGCTCTGTGTAGGAAAAACCGGGTTCTGAAGTTCAGAAGGAAAGGGATAGGGTGTGTGTGGCAGCACTACAGGTTTGGCTAACTGTGCAAAAATTGGCTGACTTTAAACCTGATTGGTCCCGCGTCGGGTAAGAGGGGTGGCGGACGGGTGGTGAGCCAGGGGAGTTTTAAAGCATTGTGACATCAGAGCACCAGTATTAACAGCCGTTCCATTATGACCTTTTAGGAGACTTTTCCAATGTAGGCTCTGGACAATTACTTCTGGGGAGCGGAGTCTGAGAGCCTAAAGTTAATTTCACCTTTTGAGTAATATGTAGTTAGCAAATGGCTACAGTTGTGTTAAAAGGAGCTGAGCTGGCCTCAACAAGTTTGGTGCCAGGCATCCACTTATAGATGTAGCAATTCAGACAAATATATGTATATATATATACATATATATATATATATATATATATGTATATATACACACACATATATATGTATATATATATATACATATATATATATATATGTATATATATAAAACCTTCAGTAGCAAGAAGGAGCAGGGAGCCACCTCAGAGGAGAAAGACACCCAGCATTGCCTGGTCTCTTTGAGTATGTGCCCTCGGACACGACGCGCGTGCATTGGTGCACATCCACACACACCGCTCCTGTGCATGCACCTGTACATGCAGGTGCACTCGTGCACAGAAAGGAATGACAGTCACCCGCAAGGTCACGCCGGGGGACACAACTCTACACTGCTGTGCGGCTGACAGTGCAAGCCCCTGGAAGCCCAGGCTGTGACCCAATCTTGTGTCATTTGTCCCACTAACGGGGGTGAAGAAACTTTATAATAAAGAATGTCTTCATACGAGAGCACAAGGCCAAAGAAGTGGTCTGCAGGCGCCAGCAAGACAAAAGCATCTGCTAGACGCAACCCACCCCCGTGTTGTGAGTCCACTGGAAAATAACTCAGACGACATAGTGATGCTTCCAGGATCGAGACAGGAGACCCTGGGATTTATCTGTAGCAACAGTAACCAATTAGGGGAACTCCCTGTCACAGCATGCTATGACAGTACTTCTAGTTGCCTATTTGGATATGAGCCATGTATTTATTAGGTGGCTGCAGCCCCCTCCTCTTCCTCTTCCTCCTCCTCCCCCTCTTCCTCCTTTTCCTCCTTCCTCTTCCTCCTTCTTTCTCCTTCTCCTTCTCCTTTTCCTTCTTCTTCTCATTCTTATTGACAAAATACAAACTCAGCTTGAGGGATGAAGGGTTTCTCTTTGGGTCATGATCTAAGGGGACATAGTCCGTCATGAAGACAGGAGTGTGAGATGAACTGGTTTATTTTGTCCAGGGTTGGGAAGCCGAGGGTTATGAATGCAGACACTTGGCTTGCTTCCCCGTCTCCTCTTTAAATTCTTATTTTATGAATGTGGGTGTTTTGCCTGCATGTGTGCATGTGTGCCTGTGCACCACAGGTGTGCAATGCCCACGGGGACCAGAAAGGGAGCTGGGTCGTCTGGTACTGGAGTTAGATGGTTGTGAGCTGCATTGTGGGTGTGGGGGAGGGGGGTGGGATCACGCTCAGGTCCGCTGGAAGAACAGCCAGTGAGTGCTCTTAACTGCAGAGCTGCCTCTCCAGACCCTGCCTCCGTTTTGTTTTGTAATTCATTAAGGGCTCTAGCCCATGAGGTCCACAGGTAAACCTATGTAGAAAAACCCTCACAGACCCAGTCAAAGGTGTGTCTCTTAGGTGATTCCAACTCGCCAGTAAGCTAACAATGGTTGGTCATCACAGGACACAAAACTTGATGAACCCAGAAGAGGGGTCACACACGCAACAGCACAGGGATGCTTGGACAGGTGCTTTCTGAATGTTTACGGGGAGACAGGACTTCAACCAATTCTCAAGAGAAGCGCTAAAATGAACAGTGGCACTGGTCCATGTGATGATGGTGATGACCAGTGCGGCCAGAACAAAAATCTAAAGGATGCTTGGGGACTTGTAGCTTCAGAATTGTCTTCCCTCACCTAAGGTGGCCATGGTGAAGGGGTTGGCTCAGGGAAGTTCCCTAGAGCCTGCAACCCAGTCACCTGCTCCCAGCCTGCATGGCCTGACTGACCCTTTGTATTGCCCAGCAGGGCTGCTTCCTGCTCCACCTCCAAAGCCTTAGCAATAAACATCCCTGGATAGCCTCATGGCTACACAGACCAGTGACTTCGGCACGCTTTCCCCACAAAGGGGTCCAGGAGCCTGTGACCCTTCAGCCAGCCTGTGCAGTGAGGTCTCTGGGTGTGGCGCTCCAATGCTTCGGCCCAAATGAGGGGGATCTCCAAGTCCCTCTGGCTCTAAGCAGCGCCAGATGCCACAGCTTTCCTCAGTCACGTGTCACCAGCAGTGCGACTCAGTCCCCTTCCAGTCCTCAGTTCCCCTTACCCTGGGAGATGTGACTGAAGCAAAACTCCCCAAATCCGGCAGCTCAGAGTCACGGTGGTAGGTGCCTATTCAAAAACAGGCACAACTGTGACCACAGGCTAAAACTATCTTAAAGACACCAGCGACCATGTCCCAATCCTCGGAACTTGCCAGAAGGTCACATGATACGCCGCGGTGAGACTTTACAGTGGATGACTTAAGTCGAGATAATGTCTTCCAGATTCATAGAAAGTGAGGGGGTGGGGGGGATGGAGAGATAACCTGCTGTTAGAGCAGGTGTTGCTCTTGCAGAGGACCTACCTGGCTTTGGTGGTTCCGCAACCAATCCGACGCCTTCTTCTGCTCCCCCCTCCTCCCCCGCAGGTACTGGGCAGCTCCTGCTACCCAGACAACCATGTAGACCAAAACACAGGCACGTGCCAGATAGATCTTAAAAGAGAGGGGAACTGGGAATCAGGAAGCGTGATAGGACACGAGGCTGTAAACTGTTCATGGATCATCCCTTGCTCTGTAGATGAAAGAGGCTTGGAGCAAAAGGGCACAGTGTCCACAAGAAGCCAGAGAGAGCACCGGCAAAGGCATTCTTTCTACTGGAGTCTCCGTGAGGAAACACTGCCTTTCCCCCACCTTGTGTCAGGAGCCATAATGGGACAAGCTAGTAACTAGCAGGTGATAATCCTGAAATGGCTTGCCTTGCATTATTATATAATCTGCGACAAGTGAGCCCTTATTCAGCAAGGCTGTAAGAGACTTATTTTAGGAAAGATTCCTGCTATTAACATGATTTCCTACTATTATTATTATTATCATTATTATTATTATTAAACATATGTAACTATCACTAAGCAATAGCACACCCCTTTGGAGCGGATCTCTGCAGACCCATGAAGATGTGCTGTCTTGTGTGATACTATGTAGACAAATAGATGACTTCTTAAATCTTAACGATGATCCTATAAGAATTCCTAAAATTAATGATTATTAAGCTTTTTTATAACAGGACTGCTATTAGGTCCTTTTCTGATAGTCAAAACTGCGATGAGAGCTCTGCCTGTCTCCCAGATGTCACCAGTTAATTGCTCTTAGTTAGTAACCAGACTTTCTCCTACTCAGAGCACATTCCAAGAGGCTGTAAAACAATTAACCACAGGTCATAGAAAGGGAACTCATGATTTATTATAGGTGCTGGGACAGAAGATAAAAATATTGCCTGGGTTTATCTGTACAAAACTTCATTAATAACTTAGTTGTAGTTTTAAACCTTCAGTGAACCTGTGGAGCTAGACAGGTGATGGATGTTTAGCCAGATAATTACTCCTAATGGATATGCATGTAAACATTCTCTGTCATAAACTTCTGTTTCAATTTATGATTTGATTTTTGGTGCGAACTTGTGATGAACCTTGTAACATGTGATCATGTATTATGAAAGATACATAAGTACTGAGGACAGAGATGAGAGGCAGATAGAATAGAGAGATACAGTGGAGAGCTAGAATTGAATTTTTTGCCTTTCCCCACTTAGAGTACCATATAGAATAGAATTTTTCCCTTTTCCTAGATAGAAGTTTTCCTCTTCCCCACTTAGGACCTTCCCGCTTTTCCCCTTAAATAGCTTTCATAGGAAACTTTTTACACTTAGTAATAAACTTTATAACAACCTCTTGTGTCTTTTCTTCCTGCGACCTCAGACGAGCAGGTGGAAGTCAGTTCCTGCTGAGATAGTACAAAGGCTGTTTACTTAACCTTTTGCTGTTTTTAGGATGCAGTGCTAAGTGCCAGAAACTGCAGTTTCTGGCCTTGGCCTCGGAGGATCACAGAAGGCAGGTCAGCTACAGTAAGTAGCACATAGTAACTTAGTAAAATTTTATTATACAACAACCCTAGATATCTCGTAAGACCAAGTCTTACCCCCCCCCCCCCCCGCTGATGCTCTTTCCCCGTCCTTGGGGTCCATGCCCCATCTCTAGCCTACAGTGTCCGGGAGATACCAGCGTTCTGTCACAGGGAGATAATTTGTTGTATCAACAATAGGAAACTGATAGCCGTTTCTGTCAACGGACTATGGAAGTAGTATCAGGTCACCTCAATAGTTGCAGAAAGAGCGTTCGATGAAACCCAATGCCCACTGAGAAAAAAGTCTCCCTTGGTAGCAGCACCGTATGTTGGACCTCGCTTGCAGTCCCGGCTGTTCAGGAAGCTGAGACAGGATGGCAAATTCGGGGCCTTCCTGGGCTGAGCGGAGTGAGTTCAATCAGGGTCCACCAGAGCAACTTTTGAGACTCTGCCTCGGATTTTTAAAAAGGACTGGGCTCGTGCAGGGTGGTGGTGGAGCACGCCTTTAATCCCAGCACTTGGGAGGCAGAGGCAGACGGATTTCTGAGTTCGAGGCCAGCCTGGTCTACAGAGTGAGTTCCAGGACAGCCAGGGCTACACAGAGAAACCCTGTCTCAAAAAAACAAAAAAAATAAAAACAAAACAAAAAACAAAAAAAACCAAACAAACAAAAAACAAAAAGGATTGGGCTATAGCTCGGGTAGAGTGCTCACCTAGCAAGGGCCTTATAAAAGGACCTAGATTTGGTCTCTGGCATTGAAAAAAAAAATAAGACTTGGACGTCTTCCTGTTGAATAGGCTTCAAATCCAATCAGGGAGCAGTTGGTGATGTCATAAGGGCACACCGCTGTGGCTCATACAGGTGCATATGGGTGCATCTTCCCTGGCCTTAAACCTCCAAGTTCGTGAGTTCACAGCTGGGCAGGAGCAGCCAGTGACCCTCCAAGCAGCTCAGGGCTCTTAGAAAGCCAGCCAGCGGGAGGTGGGAAGGAAGTGTCCAGGCCTGATTTCTTTACATCTTGCATACAGAGTTGTGTGGTGTCTTGAACAACTCCTCCTACAGGAGCCTCCCTCCCCTCGCCTCAGACTTTTGGTTGTGGCCCGTTGTCTCTAGAACTGGCGTTATCTAGACTTGAAGGGTGAATCTGGCTTTAAAAAAAAAAGTTGTTCTTGGAATTGGGTTACCGGATAGTAAGCTTTCTAGTTAGTTTTACTCCAGCTTGACACAGCTAGAGTCATCTGAGAGAAAGGAAACTTAGCTGAGAAAATGTGCCCCCCATCCCCCGGAAGATCTGGCTGTACACAGGCCTGAAGGGACCGGGTGAGTCGCTCGGCGCTCCCTTTCCGAGTTGGAAAGAACACACGGGCCAGGAGATTGGGGGTGGAGGAGGATGCTGTGAAATGTTTTTTAAGCACTGTGTGGCAATGGCAAAGTAAGCTCACAGTATGCTGGGAGCCCTGTAGCCAAGGAAAAGAGAAACAGGAAACAGCAGTTGGGGCTGCTCCCTCAGTGCCCTGGAGTGTCTGAGCCATTCCATCACCTCTCTCCTGCAGAATCCCCACCACACACACACACACTATCCTGTCCCAGCCATTTAGAATCCAATGCCTAGCAGCCCAAAGCACCCAGTCAAAACTGTCAGGAGCCTTTTGTCCCTTCTCTGAAACAGAGGAAAAAAGAAAACAGAAAAAAGAAAAAGTAGAGAGAGAGAAAAAGTCTGCCTGCTAGGCAGAGTCAAGACAGGTCGGGGCCTGTTGGCAGATTCCCCAGTCTGCTGAGGAGTGGAGTAATAAGAGGGGTGTGTCTGAGGCTCAGGGCAAGGGGCTGAGGATTCTGACAGCCTAGGTGGAAGGAACAGATGTGTGATGGGAACAAAAGTCCTGTGTAGATTTTAGGACAAGCTGTTAGCTCCTGGCTTTGCTTCTCACGGTCCTGAGGTATAAGAAGGCCATGAGAAATATACTCGCTGCTGGTGTGGTAATGACCTGCGGCCCTCCCATGCCTGTCTCTTGCCTCTCTTTTCTATCTTTCCTTTAATTGACCTCGTAAGTCAACATATCCGGGAGACAATGGGAATGGGGAGGGTCTTCTGATCGCCTGGGTGGCTGCACAATAAACCTCATCCAAACAGCAAAGCCTTAGCGTCCTGGCCTCTCCTCTGTCCACGTGTCCATGACAATGGCAGCTTCAAGAATCACCGAAGAATGATACCCCAGATTCAAATAGTACACAAAAGCAAAGAGTGTTTCTTCAGCTGAATTTCCTGCATGCTGGGGTCTGTCTCCCCATTTGGGAATGGAGACCTCTGGAGAATCACAGGTTCAGCTTTTATTGTTTGTTAGGGGAATTTCAGGAAGGGGTTTGTGCTCTTTTACCTAGATTGGTCAGCTCTATCTCTGGGGTGTGTATGTGTGTGGGGGGGGTCTGACTGATTCTACAATTGGTTAGGCTCTGGAGACTTCCCAGGGGGTAGCTTATCCATTCTAGCTACCTATTCTTACTTCAGGCCAGGTGACAAGGTGTCCTCAGATCGGCTGCCCGAGGCGGTAATTAGAAGATCACAGGTTCCTGGATCCCGGTTCTCATTTCTGGGACACAGAAACTTAGGTCTAGTCTCCCAAACTGCCTGTTTGCAGCCTGTTAGTAAAGCAAACTTGTCTGCCTTCTCTTAAAGCAAGAGACCTAGCGGTTTTAACTGATAACCTAACCAATATAACATTGTAGTGGATTATTTAGACATAAGTAGCTAGTTGCGTGTTGTCTATCTTGTTAAGCTATAAGCACCTGTCAACTTGGTCAGAGAATTTGATAACCACAGAGACTGGTCCTTATGCCATTGCCCAGACAGTTGCCCCAGCTCCATCTCTGCGGCACTGAGGGCAGAGGCAGCCTTTGGCCATCAGGCCCAGAAGACGAAGAGGCTTTTCCTGTGGAGGAGGAACCTGGGAGAGGCCGACCTCGCCTCATCTACAGCACCGTGTGACAATCAATTCTCCTATGCCCTCTGTGTGTCTTCAGTTCAGGTCAGACCCTGGCAGCAGGCAAGGCATTGGGGCAGTTATGCCCAGTGGTTAACATACCACAACCCAGGCCGTGTCTGCTGCCGTGGCACCCACTTCTTCTTGAAGACCTTGGTGAGTCAGTGTTGGTATTTGGGAGTGTCTGTCTGTCACGGTAAGTTCCAACATATTAAATGCCACATTCAGCAGGCCTCTGACAGGTTTGACGGATGGCTGTACTGACCTACCTCCTATATATCTCAGTTAAACAATCTTTGGCTGTTTTAGTTAGTTTGTTCTAAACTACCTCACAAACATAAAACAAGAGACCAAATTAAGCTTTAATTTATGATTAACTGCATCAGGTTTTAGCCTGACCATCAATCCCTGTTAAACCGGAGCCTTGACAGTCAGTTTTGAATGGAAGCCTTTTTAGTATTTAAAGTTTTTAACCCGAAAACCTATTTCATAAGGAAACTTAAACAACAGAACGTTATATATAGTTTTCCGTATGATTCGGTTTAGGCTAAAACCGGTGTCGGGACAGGAAAAGGTTAAAAAGTTGGGGCTGAGAGGACTCTTTGGGCTGCTGGAGCCTCACCAGAGCTCAGGCAAACTGACAGGAAGGAGGAGGGGGTGGATTCCAAGAGCCAGCGATTCTTAACCTTTCCAGTTTTTCAGTATGGTTTTTAAATTATCAGATTATTTCATTTTGAAAAACGAAGCGACAAGGGCTAATAAAACCCTCAGGAGTATATATCTAGTTAATATTGTATGTAGTGCATTAATCCTGTATTCATCAGTAACTGTAGTTCTTGCAAACTGTGGCCATGGCAGCTCTGAACAAGAACAGCTTTCTGCTGAAGCTGCGGCAGCCGTTCTCACTAACGTTTCAGGTGCAGCTTTTCAGACAACCCTTTGGGGTTTTTGTTGTTGTTGTTTGTTTTTTGTTTTCTTGTCAATAACTGCAGCCCATTTCTGTGTTATTTTAAAATCTTTTGTTATCATATTTATTATTTTCATTATCAGATTTATAGCCATCATGATAGGGATTACCTGGGCCTTTTCTATCAAAATTGTCTCCTCCACCCCACTGCCGCTATAGGTTTATAAACTGATCGTTGTTCCATAAAGCATTTTTCGTAACCATCATATCAACAGACATTTAAATTATTTAACAAATTTTAAAATGGTTCATAGTGTTATATACATATATAGTATATATATATATATATATATATATATATATATATATATATAATTTTTAAAAGTTCCTTTTGCAATATCAAAATAAAGTATTTTTTAAAAGAATGAAGTCATAGATCCTAGCCATAATTTTTAGAAGATAAGACTCAGTTCTAACAGTGTAACCATAATTTTAGAGAACAAAATCTATTTTTAATTTTTGTCAAACAGTTGAAACAATCCAGTGTTTCTAAAATCAATAGCAAGTGTGTTATTTTCACATTACGAAGCTTGGCTGCCAGCAAGAAGAGTGCTTGCGTACCAACGCATGAAGACACAGCTTTCATGCCTCATTACAGAGACATTTTAAAATCCTGTCTTTTAAAGTCTGGTTTCTAGGACAAAATACTCTCCCAACTTAGACACATCTTTAGAGACCTTAGTTGGCTCACACCATGTGTTGTTGCCCAGGGTGGCTTTTATCCTGAGTTGTTTTAAGCCAACTCTCTGTTGCCAATATCATAGATTACTAACTAACTATATATTTTAAATTATAAATTAATATTTTATAACCAAGACATGTAGAACATGTTAACACCAGATAGATAGATAGATAGATAGATAGATAGATAGATAGATAGATAGGTATTTAAGATCTGTCAGAAATAAGATGCAATGGCTATATTATATATCTATATATTTAAAACAGACAAAACTCAATTTTTAAGCTGTAATTTCAAGGGAGGAGCATTTTGCTACCTGTTGAATCCAATTTACATGGACAAGGAAGTGCTGTAGCAGGATTAGCCATCAGACTTCTTGCCAGAGAAACTGAGAAGCTGGTCATGTCACTTCAAGAGCAGTTTGGACTTGATTCAAGCAGCCTCCTGCCTGGTGCCACCTCGATTCATTATGGGAGTTGGGATTTTTCCAGCCATGTTTGGCTTCAAGTTTTTGAGAGCAGCACCCTGTGTTGAGACTGAGTTAAGAGTGAACAGCAAGCAGATATGTTTGGCCCACCTTTTAAAGTATGGAACAGAGCAACAACCAGACCAAAGTGAGGCTGGCATTCCCCGGGAGTCTGAAGATGACATCCCAGGCTGCAAACACGTTAGACAGATAAAATGAGCCCTCAGGTGGCCGGTTTGGAAGACTAGCCACTCAAGCCAGCAGAGCATCGGTGCGGAAGATGTTGGAGCCGGTGGTGCTCTCTCACAGGGCCGGGAAGGGTAAGGGTTTGAGCCCGGGACTACGAGCTGGGTGTACCTGGGAGAAGCACAGAGAAAACATTTTATCTCCTTTGTGAATTCAGGCAGTGGGGGAAGCCGATCTTTCTTTAACCATTGTTTTCCTCTTAATATGAAACAGAGTAACAATCAAACAACAGATGAAACTACAGACATAAATTGACAGACATGGACAGACTGGTGCCAAGGGCAACTGATAGGGTTGGGGAAAGGAGGAGATGGTGGGAGGTGGGTGGGGGGTAGGGAAGAGAGCTGGATTCCCCACCGAAGGGACCCAGATGTTCCATGATGCAGGAGTTAAAAGGTAGCCCACAAAAGGTGGTTAATTTTCCCGACTGTGCAGTTAAACCTAGATTCTCCTCCAGGCACCTGAAGTCCTTGAAACGTAACTGAGTCTAGCCAGTGGAGCTGGCTGTTCGCCTCATCCTTAGGAATCAAACAAGAGCTTACACATGAGGGTGAAAAATCATGAACAAAATACACACAGAGCACACAGACCACAGAGCAACGTTCTGGGAAAACGAGAGTGAGCATAGCGTGTGAATTTAATCATAAGACACCTGCTCTCCCAGGCGGTCTCACTGTGTGGCCCTCCTGGAACTCACTGTGGAGACCCAGCTTTATAATTCCTTCTGAAAATGTCAGTGTTAGCCAGTTTTTTACACTCACTATTTCTGTGGGAGCAACTGTCTCTGGCAACCCAGAGACAAAGAGTCCCACCTTCTTGTGTCTTCTGTTTATCTTTCTGTGTTGTGTCTTGCTGGCTCTCTACTCCTTGTCTGTGGTCTGCAATTTGTGTTTAACTTTCTGCATCTTGCTGACTCTCCCCACCTGTTTGTCCCTTTCCCCAATTCTCTATTTGGTCGTGTCGAGGTGTCTGCACTCCGTCCCTCTGAAACACTGCTTTTCAGGTGGTATCCCCGTGTTAGGGACTGGGAGGGCAAGCACAGGAAACTTGCTTTGTGACAAGAAGTCTGAAGCTCCCAGGCCAACACCCACATGACAAGCCAGGGATGGTCCCGCACATGCCTGTGACATCTGGACTGAACTAGGCTGGGACAGGAGTATCACTCAGGCTTGGTGGCCACAAGGCTAGGTGAAACACAGAAGTTTCACAGTCAGCAAGAGACACTGTCTCAAAAAGGACTAGACATGGTGACAGAGGGAGAGACCTAGTGCTGCTGTCTGGCCTCCACATGTGTGGGTGGGCATGCACACTAACACACCAATAGGATACAAGCAGAATTCCAAAGTCAGTCCTTTTCGACAATTTCCTCATGCAGTTGTTTTGAACTGTGCCTCTCAGAGCACCCCTCACTGGTAACTTGCATAACCTTAGCCGGTTTCCCTCTGCCCTGTCTGCTGTCCTTTTATCTGGTTGCTTTGGATTAAGTGCTACATAGTGTTTTTGACACATGTTTGAAAAGATCGTGATCAAGGACTGTGTTATCCCTCAGAGACACCTGGGCAGGGGCATTAACAGTCTGCCAACTCTAGTCTACCCCAGGCTCTCTGGAAGGATGCTCTTCAAGGTCTCCTAGGAATAGGTCACCCCTGCCCCCTATGCATATAAGGGGCTCCAGTGTCCCTTAGTGTCTTAGGGTTTCTATTCCTGTACAAAACATGACCAAGAAGCAAGTTGGGGAAAAAAGGGTTTATTCAGCTTATACGTCCACATTGCTGTTCATCACCAAAGGAAGTCAGGACTGGAATTCAAGCAGGTCAGGAAGCAGGAGCTGATGCAGAGGCCATGGAGGGATGTTACTTACTGGCTTGCTACCCGTGGCTTGCTCAGCTTGCTTTCTTATAGAACCCAGGACCACCAGCCCAGGGATGGCTCCACCCATAGTGGGTTGGCCCCACCCACAATGGGCCCCCCCCCCCCCCCCCCCCCCCCCCCCCCCCCCCGTGCATGTGCAGCCTAAAAACAAACTCAGACAGCTTGGCTGTCCTTCCTCGACTATGGGTTCCGTCATCTCTTCCTCATGCCTCTCAGGCTTATCGATGCTACTGTGTTATATCTTGTCTTAACACTGAGTGTTATACTCACCGAAAGAGCTGATGGCAACAACCCCTCAGTGTCCACAGTTCTGGAACACAGAACACAAAAAGTCTCATATGCAGAGCACCATATCTCCACATCACCTAGGCACGCCCCTCCCCAAGTGGCTTAACATGACACCCAGTGTGACATAAACAGAGGTGCTATCCTGCCTACTCAGAATGGGAAGTTTGTATGTGTTTGATACACACACGACCCTTTTAAACAATTTGTGTGCACATGCATGTGTACGTGACAGGGTGCACGTGTGGCGGTTGGAGGGCAAATTGTGGGGTCAGTTCCCTCCTGCCACCAAGGGGGTCCTGGGATTAAACTCAGTTTGTCAGTCTTAGCAGCAAGCAACTATACCCATGGAGCCCTACCGCTGGGCCTGGACACAAATATCTTGACATTTTTAATTTCTGAGGGTAAGCTGCAGGTCCCGAATCCACAGGTCTGGCGAGCCAACCAAATGAATCCCGAACCATCTCTATAGTCAGAAACCCCTCATTTCTTAAGTCATTGTTGGAGCTTGTCATAGTACAAACGCATTCTTGACAGACCTTTGTCATCCTGGGTGCCTGTCCCATGAGCCCAAGACGCCATAAAACCCTGGGGTCAGCAAAAGCTGCCTCTCAGGAAATGGAATGCTGGCCACCACCTATGAAGACAAACGGGCCAACGCCATGAGGCAGACCCTTGAGTTCGACAGTATTCCCCTGTGTCCCAGAAAAGGAAAGGATTTCCCTCATCCAGAGATCAAGAGAACACACACACACACACACACACACACACACACACACACACACACACACTGATGTGCAGAAGTTGAATCCCTGCGTGCAGCTAGCCAGAGTGCAGCATGACACAGACCCTAGACTGTGCCAGATACCCGTGCCACATGAACCAAGGCGATGTCATTTGCTCAGCAGCGCCTCCTACAGTCGAAACTTGGGATTGACCTTTTCCAGTCTGCCATGGAAAAAGACTGTAGAACTGATACACACTGGCAAGTTCTGTAATCATTCTGATTAAGTATTTCATTCTAGGACACGGCAGATACATTAGGAAGCACCCGGAACATCCCTCTGCAAGAATGAGCATAGACGCTGTGCAACGATTTGCATTTGTTGGCCTAGATCTTCAGCTTTGGCGGGGGATTGTGGGGGGGGGGGAGCAGTGAAACAGCCTGGTTCATATTTGTAGAAACAGAAGGGCGTCTCACGTGGCTCAGTCGTACACGCAGAATTATTTCAGCCGCCAGTAAGAGAAAGGTCTAACTCGGGGACTTCACCAGAAGGTGGTGTGTTTTCCAAAATATGAGCAAATCGAGGGATGAACGCTACAGCCTCTGATTCTCCCGGAACTCCTCATGCCTCGTGCTATGCCCTCTGACTGCCAGGGAGCCAGAGCACAGAATGGACCAGTGCCAGCAGCAGGGTTATGTGATCTGCAGGCCTCTCTCTGTGAACAAGGAGGCATGCAGGGGAATTCCCCTGCATCTCATTGGGCAGAACCGTGTCACATGTTTAAACCAATCACTGGAGTCTAGGAAAATGGCTCCCTGGCCGAAGTGCTGGCTGCTCAAGCTTGAAACCCTCAGCACTCACATAAAAGCCAGGTGAAGCCCCACGAGCCTGTGATCTCCCTGCTGGCGAGGTTGAGAGAGGGGGTATCCCTGGGGTTTGCCAGCCCAGTAGACTAGCCATGAGCTCCATGTTCCATGAGAGAACCTGTCTCAAAAGTAATGAAAGGGACCTGGCGAGATGGCCCAGTGGTTAAGAGCACTGGTTGCTTTTCCAGAGGATCTGGGTTATATTCCCAGTACCACATGGCAGGCAGCTCACAGCTATCTGTAACTCTAGTTCCAGGTGATCTGATGCCCTCTTCTGGCCTCTGAGGGTACTGCACGCATGTGGTGCACAGACCCACACCCATACACATAAAAATAAAAATAAATATTTTCAATTAAAATGTAAGATAAACAATTTGTTTAGAAGGTAGTGAATGGGTGAGAAGGACACCTGACATGAATCGCTGGCTTCCTCATAGACATGCACATGAAAGCACATAAATCGATAAGCAGTAAGTGACTAGATGAATGAATCAACGAACAAGCTAATTACTGGCAGAGGAAACAGAATCTGGTGATTGGCGGAGGCTAATCAGAACTTGCTTAGGGTAGAAAGTGGAACACGTCTGAACCTCTGAACCTGTAAGCTAGCCCCAATTAAATGTCATCCTTTACAAGAGGTGCCTTGGTCATGGTGTCCGTTCACAACAGTAAAACCCTGACTAAGACAGAAATTGGTACCGGGAGTGGGGTATCGCTGTGTTACACCTCACCATGCTTTTGTTTGGAAGAATGTGGATTTGGGGACTTTGGATCTGGAAAGTCACGGAATGCTTTAGGTGAAGCTCAGTGGGTCATCTGAGTATGAATACGAAAGACATTGGTGCCGAGGGTGACTGAGATGTGGGGGCCTGGCTCGAGAGTCTTCAAAGGAGAAGAATGTTAGTCTATGACCTAGAGATTATTATGATATTTTGGTGATGGACATGGCTGCTTTTTTGTCCTTGTCTGCAGAGTCTACCTGAGGCTAAAGTGAAAAGATTCAGATTAATTGTGTTGACAATTAAGTCTCAAAAAAAAAAAAAAAAAAGAAAGAAAGAAAGAAAGAAAAGAAAGGAAGAAAGAAAGGAAGCCCTAATTTAGAAGCTATCCTGTGGTTCAGTCTTAGAAAGAGAGTTTTGAGCAAGCTTTAAAAAGAGATGTACAAAACATAGGGTTTAAGTAATAAAGGGGCACCAGGAAGTGAAGTGAAACTGAATCCTGCATTCAAGGAGATAAACAGATTAAGGAATCGGTGATCTCGGGAAGAGTCCAGCCCAGCTAAGCTTTTCGTTTGTGTTTACAGTCAAACAGTGAATAGATACGTTATTATGAAGTGGTTATTGGTTTTATTTGGATGTAAGAAACTATGATTGTGTGTCAAGTTGACATGGGAAGACACAAGCTTTCAATCTGGACCTTGAAACATAATCACCATACAAAGCTTAGGTCCAGGCATGAACCTTTAACCTTTAATCTCAGGAGACAGAGGTAAGCAGAGCTCCGAGTTCAAGGCCGACACGGGGCAGAGCAAGTTCTAGGTGAAGAAAAGATGAAGTCCAGGCATGGTGGACCACGACTTTAATCCTAGCATCCTGGGGACAGAGCTATGCAGATCTCTTGAGTTCAAGTTACAGAGCAGGTTCCAGGACAGCCAAGCATATTCAAACCACCACTAGATAATCATTTATATTAAAGGAAAATTCTATATTCTAAAAAACAAAACAACAATAACAACAACAACAACAACAAAAAATCAGCCCAAGAAGGTTTGCAGGGTTTGGTGTGGTAAAGGGAAGCATCTGACCCACTTAACAGATTGATAAGTCTTTGCAGACTGAGCTCAGGATGTAATAAGTCCTCAATTAGACTTATAATTGTCAAGTCAAGTTATTTCTTGTTCTCTGGCATCCTAGAGATACTAAGCATGCCTCAATGGAGAGAGTGAGAGAGTATCGTGATGGAGACACTACTGCCACACATGAGGGGCTCTGGTACACACACACACACACACACACACACACACACACATTTACACCGTCG
>JANHMN010000038.1:33599-75636 GCA_030674055.1 Rhabdomys pumilio | reverse complement strand
CGTATATATGTGTGGATCGATCAGCTGGTGTGATACGTGCGTGTATGCATGCATGTATGGGTATGTGCATGGATGAGTTGGTATGTATGATATATGCATGTATGTATGCATGTATGGATGGGTGAGTGAATGGAGACCTAATGGAAGTGGCTCTCAACCTTCCCAGTACTGTGGCCCTTTAATACAGTCCCTCGTGTCATGGTGGCCCAACCATAAAATTATTTTTCTAGCTCTTTCATGACTGTCATTTCGCTACTGTGATGAATTATTGTGATGATCTCAGGTGACCCCTGTGAAAGGGGTCTTCAACCTCCTCCCCGAAGGGGTCATGACCCTCAGGTTGAGAACTGCTACCTGGAGATGCCTGTTTAGAGTGACATCAGACAAGTCACCTGACTTCTGGGGACCTCAGGCTCCATACCACTGGTGAAGGTGTTTACTGATGAACGTGGGGGCAGAGAACCACACAGTGCTCCTGGGTCCCAGAGCTTCTCAAGCAGAGATGAACCTTCAGCTTCATCAGGAGTGCCGACATTGGGGTCCCAGCCCGACCCAAGGGATCCATCTTCTCTTAATACTGGAACTCAGATTCCGGAAGCACAGCCTCTGATTGGCTCTCTTGCTGAGTTTTTTGTCTGGCACACAAGAATAGAGCTGGCACACACTAGGGTGTGTTCTTATCATTTTTAGCGCTGGGAAGGCAGACAGGGCAATTCCCGCAGCTTGCCTGCCAGCCAGTCAGCCTTAGTGAACCCAGCAAGCCCACACCAATGAGAAACCTTGTCTCAAAGAAGGACGTAGGCAGTGCCTGCGGCGGATGACACAGGAATACTAAAGGTCGACCCTCATAGTATAATTCACTTTCCGTAGCGCCCGCCCCTCCCACCTGGTGTGGATCTGCTGACACACAGCCTCGCTCTGACTGGCTCCTTTAACGTTAAGTTGATGCAAGCTAGAGTCATCTGAGAGGAGGGGCAAGGCCTCCTGTAAGATCCAACTGTGGGCGGGCCTGGGAGGCACTGTCTTGATTGACGGTTGATGGGGCGGGGCCAGTCCACCATGGGCGGGGCCATCCCTGGGCTGGTGGTCCCCGGGGGAAAGCGGGCTGAGCAAGCCAGTGAGCAGCATTCCTCTTGGCTTCTGCTTCGGTTCCTGCCTCCAGGTTCCTCCCTTGAATTTCTGTCCCGACTTCCCTTGATGATTGGCTGTAAATTGAAAGCTGAAATAAAGCCATTTCCTCCCCAGATTGCATTTAGCCCGGGGTGTTTATCACCATGGAAACCCTGACTAACCGTCACCTGGTTTTTTCCTCTCTGTGGTCTCCGTCCCTTCCTCTCTCACTGATGTCTTCCTGGTAGACCCTCAACAGGTCCCCTTCACTCGACCTCTGCCTCAGGCTCTGCAAAAAGTGGTCTGGGACGGTACATTAGGAAGTATTCACACAATACAACCTTTAAAGGGTAAGATAAGGATGGAGACTTTCCGGCTTCTTACGCTCTGGGGGCCTCGTTGCATGCTCTAGCTTGGGGTACTCTATTTGGGATGCTACTGATAGGATACAGACCCAAGGCTTGAAGGGCTAGAAGCAGGCAGAGCTATGAGGACAAGGTTAGGGGAATCCGGGAGAGCTGCAGTGCCACCTGCTGGCGACTGGTTGTATTACACAGGAGCCTGTGGGGGATGGAGGGAGGGATGCCTTACAGATTCAATCCCTGATTGGGAAGATGCAGAGAGATTTGGGAGGAAGGGATCCCTTCACACAGTTGAGTGGCTGTGAGGGCTGGGGTAGTGGAGAGGCAGTGATGCCTGGGATCATGTGTGAACCGCGGGTGTTCTGTTCTGTTCTGTTCTGTTCACTGACAGGAGATATGTGGAGATAAGAGGACATTCACCCAGTCCACTGACCCAGCCATGATCCCTTCCCTTGCAAAGAGTTCAGAGCTCAGAGACACAGTTCACTGGTGAATCTGAGGCACAAGCTGCAGATCCGGCTCAAGAAAGTTTCAATGCGCGCTGGGCGGTGGTGGCCCACGCCTTTAATCCCAGCACTTGGGAGGCAGAGGCAGGCGGATTTCTGAGTTCGAGGCCAGCCTGGTCTACAGAGTTCCGGGACAGCCAGGGCTACACAGAGAAACCCTGTCTCAAAAAACCAAAAAAAAAAAAAAAAAAAAAAAAAAAAAAAAAAAAAAAAAAAAAAAGAAAAGAAAGTTTCAATGCAGCAGCGTCTGTTGTGCTTGCTTGGCTGTTGGTTGGTTGGACACTTAGTATCCCACAAAGCTCCTTGCAAGACAGGAAGGTGCAACAAAACAATAATTAAAATGACGTGCTGGCCCTCTGGGCACCTCAGTCCTGGGGGAAATATCTAGTGGAAAGGGCACACCTGTAGTCCCAGCTACTTAGGGACTGAAGAGGAAGGGCCATGAGTTAAAAAGAGGGAAAGGAAAGGGAATGGGGTTATGTTCTGTCTCCACACCTGGGAAACGGGGGTCCTTGGTGTCCACTCAGAGCTGTCATGTTACAGGAGGCACCACAGGGCAAGCTCTGCTCTGTGAAGGACAGAAGCCAAACTGGGGCAAGATAGTGTCTGTTCTCGTGGAGAATGACCTTGGAATGCCCGGGAGTCACTTGGGACTTCCCTCTCTAAATCTTTTTTTTTTTTTAAGATTTATTTTTTTATGTATATGAATACACTGTAATTATCTTCGGACACACCAGAAGAGGGCATCAGATCCCATTACAGATGGTTGTGAGCCACCATGTGGTTTCTGGGATTTGAACTCAGGACCTCTGGAAAAGTTGTCAGTGCTCTTAACCGCTGTGCTCTCCTTTCTAAATCTTCAGCTCTCCTCTGTAAATCTTAATCTTAACACAATTTCTATCTCCTTCTCCACTACTGTCTGACCTCCTTTGCCCAACAAAGCCAATCACAGAGTGGCATGTTGCTTTTTAGAAAGAAAGACAGAAAGGAGGAAGGAAGCTCCCCCCCCCCCCACCCCCCAGTGGTTGAAACATTGTTTTTCTCAGGAGAAATGAATCTTGGCCAGCCACTGAAGCTCACTGCATTCGGATGCTTTCCGAGCCTGTGTTCTGGACACTTGCTGTTCTGACTGTGTGAGCCGAGTCAGACCTTCATGCTGGGACGTCTGAATCTATTCACAAGGAAATCAGCAGGATTCTTGGTTAATATTCGGACTGTGACTAACCCAAAAAGCCTCAGCCCTTGCTCCAGTTCCTTCCCTGCTCCCCTCCAAGGGCCCTCGGCTCTGCTGAAATGCATGTGGATTTGATCACAGGGCCAGATTTATGGAGGCTGCAGAAGCCCAGCGTGCCAGCAGTCACAAGTTATATTCCTATTACGGGGTGGGTAATAAAAATTCAGATATGTATTCTGCTGGATTTTGAGGAACCCTTGGAAAGGATCTGGGCTGCCCGTGAGATCTTTTACAGAAAGACGCCCCCTCGGTGGCTTAGAGCAGCCGAGGCCACTTGGAACCACTTTGGAACCTCAGTGGTGGGGCAGGTGAGATCGGTCAGTGTCCCCCTGAGATAGAACCCTGCTCCTGTCCCCCGGGGAGAACAGGCTGTGTGTGACCTAGGCAGGACCACGAGTCTCTTGCGCACACCGGAAATAGTATCCTCGGAGGTGAGCCCAGACGGTCTCGTTTACTTTCGAAGTGAGTAGCTTTCTGACTCCAGTGTTTACCCAGTGCGCTGCCCCCTCTGGGAACCTTCCCTGTACTACAGTTTCACTGACCTGCAGTCAACAGTGGGCTGAAGATGTCACATAGGAAGTTTCCACAGTAACTCATACACGTTGTTGTACACAATTCAAGTAAGATGATTAAAGTCTTACGGCATCCTACTGGGACCAGAATTATTCCTTTGGGGGCTGGAAAGACCGGTTGAGAACCCTAGCTGCTCTTGCAGAAGACCGGGGTTCAAAACCCAGCACTGAGAATGTGGCTTTTAGCCCTCTGTTGCTCTGGCTCTAAGGGATGCGGCGCCCTCTTTTGGCCCCTGGAGGTACTGCATGCACAAGGAGCCTAGGCATGCATGCAGGCAAGACACCCATACCCATAAAGTAAAAATAAATAAATCTTAAAACAAGAGAGCCACCCCTTTGTGAAGTCCACACTGTCTGTGCTACCTACGCAGTAGCAACTGTGGCAGGTTCTCAGCTACCCACTCCACGGTCACGGTGTGGCAGTTTGTCAAAACCTGCTCAATTTAACACACCTCACTAGATGCAGGGAGAGCTCTCTTGATGGTGGAGTCAGATACTCTGAGGCGCAGAGGGGCCATGGCTGCTTCCCTTTCTCGAAACATAGTGTGTTATCCTGGCGTCTCTTATCACTGTTGTGGACAGCGTTTACCGCGCCCAGGGTGTGAACAGAATGTCACCACACATACAGGGAGATGGCAGGCAATCTCCTCATCTTCATCCATCCTCCGGTGGTCTCGGAACACATCCCCCTGTGGATGAGGGGGACTACATAGCCGACATTATTTCTTCACACTCCTGACAGCCACCCTTAAGTGACTCCACGCGGTGGCCGGGGACTGCTGGCGTGTGTGGAAGTAAATTAAAGCAACCCCGAGGACTGAGAACCTGAGCCCAGTCTGGCAAAGAGCGGGGACCGAGTCATTCCCCAGCTACTTCAGTGGAGCATGGCAGCAGGTAGGGACCTATAGAGGCCTTTGTCAGCTGTTCCCCTGATGGCAGGCTTTCCCTGCTCCCTGGAAGATAAAAGGCCCTTACAGGCTGCAAGCCTTGCAAAAAGGCGAGCCTCTGAAACATCTGAAGCAGACAGTGTGGTGTGTGGTTGGTGATCGGATATGTGTGAGGGGGCACGACTCTTTACAGTTTCTAAAATTCTCGTGCGTGTGTGAAGAGGAAGAGTTACAGATTGTCAGCAAGGTCTGGGGAGCTGGTGGTTGTTGAAGGTACCCCAGCAGGGCTGTTGCCCCAGACACTGTGGGTAACACTCAGGGCTCCTGTGGGTGCCTTGATGGGATAGGTGTGACGAGTCTTCCCTAGGGAGGGAGATAGAAGCATCATTTACGTCCTGAGTTCCCAGTGACAAACCATAGCCTCGCCCAAGTTCACCCTAGGGAGCTAGTTTCTTAGGTTACTTACAGATCTCAAATAGAGGTCATAGAAAGGACTCTGGGTGACCCTAAAACATTGGAAGGTCTGTGTCCAACATGGAGGACCCCGCCTCCACCTCACATACACACACCAGCTGCATGGAGCCCATCCCTGTTAGCTTTCCTACCTGTGTTCTCTAGCACGTCCCTGTGACCCCAACACAATTAGGGACAAACGGCACCTGAATGCTTAGGGGGAGTGGCTGCACATTCCGTCTAAGGTCCCGTGACCTTCCCCACCCCTCCTTCTGTGAGCAATTGTCAACAGTCCACAGGCCCAACTGTGATACTCTGACGGTGATGGCGGCTGCTCAGAGGACTAGGCGGACCAGGCAAAGCGGTGTGGGTGCAGCCACGCGCTCACCCGTGATTCACATGGTGGGGAATGAGCATGTGGGTGAGCGTGTGGTACACGACGCTCATCCTCCTGTGTTTACACTGTGTTCTTTTAATCTCTGCCTGTAGGCATCCCCACAGACCCTCCTCACCTGCACTCAGCTTCCCGCCCTGTGCTGATCTCTGGGAACATAATAGCTACCCATAGTCCTCTGGTGCTTCCTCAACACTCAGTGGAGGAAGACTCTGCCTGTCCCTGGGGAGGCAGTGGGAAGAGCCTGGGGGCTTTGATGCCCCAGTGGGTAAGCAGGGAAGCTTCTCCCCCTCACAAGCTCAGAACTTCTTGGGCGAGTTGCCCAACCGTCCTGAGCCTCAGTTTCCCATCTGGAGAGTGGGTGAGTACTCCTATTTCATAGAGGTTCGGAGTGAATTTTGCATGGTCTTTGCTGTCCCCAGCACCAGGTGCCCACCATTGCTTCAGATGACTCTATTTAACTGTTTGAAAAAGTCTTTTAGGTCAGCAGCCTGAACCTTAAGTTGCAATGACCGTCAGCCAATGAAGATTTGCCAGGAGCCTCCTGACTGCTTCCTACACGGGCTTCTTAGGATGAGTCTTCCGTTCATGGGGCTCGTGGGGAAGGGAGCAAGTTCTGGGTGCTGTGGAAGCTGGGCTCATGATAAGAAACTGGATACGAGTTTCTTTTCTTTTTTTTAAAGAAATGGATGCAAAACCATGAAGTTGGGAGGAGACTGTGAGGAAGCTGTGAGGAGGGGCGGGGAGAAACGGAAGTAGTCGGTATGTTCACATTTCATTGGACATGCGTATGAAATTCGCAAGAGCCAAGAAAATTTTACCGGGCTGGAGAGATGGCTCAGCGGTTAAGAGCACCGACTGCTCTTCCGGAGGTCCTGAGTTCAAATCCCAGCAACCACATGGTGGCTCACAACCATCCATAATCAGATCTGATGCCCTCATATGGGTGTCTGAAGACAGCTACAGTGTACTTTGGGCCAGAGCGAGCAGGGTGGGGGGGGGCAGAGGACCCAGAGCGAGTGGGGGCCAAAGTGAGCAGGGGTGGAGCGAGCTGGGCCGGAGCAAGAGGGGGAAAAATAAAAGAAAATTTTAACACAGAGCACTGGGCTAAGAAGGGATGGCAGGGGGTATATTCATGAGGAACTCTAAGCCAACAAAAAGCATGGCGAGCTACAGGGGCCGGGTAAAGAGAAGTCCCACACTGCCCTGGGCTCGGAGCCCTACGGTGGCAGCTTGTATGTTCTTTCTTCCACCCCAGGACCCTCGGTTCCGTTCTCCCCACAGCAGGGACTCGGCTTCCTCTGCTCATGGCTTCCTTCTGCCGTTGAAGTCCCAGCCCTTTGTCTCGTCCTAAAGTGCCCTGCTGACCCCTGTTGACTCCTGCTGACCCCTGTGACTCCTGCTGACCCCTGCTGACCCCTGTGACTCCTGCTGACTCTTCTGGCTTCAGGGTGCCCGAGGCGGGGAGACTGAGGGTGCCCACGTGCACTCGGCTTCCTCCTCCACTGTGTGCTCCGTTTCTCCATGCGGGTCGCCATCTTTCCCACCCCAGGGCCTTTGCAGTTGCTCCTCTGTGTACCCGGGCGAGTCTTCCTTGAGTCCCGTTCTGTCCCATCTCCCAGCAACTCCTCGGCTCTGCCCGGCTTCCTCACTTGGGCACTCCTCGGGGACGCGCCCTGCTTTCTGCCGAACTGTGTTTGTCCTGATAGGTTCTCAATACATGGAATGAATGAATGAATGAATGAGAACATGAAGACAAAGCATACTGACCTGTTCTGAGTGCCTGAGGCTCCGGGGAATGACACCTCCCGCTCCTCTCCCCACGTTGCTTCCTCGGGAAGCACCTACTCCAGTTCATTTTCTCTCCACAGAGGCTCTGCCACCCGATGTTTCCAAACCCTTCCTGAATAGCGCAGCTGGCCGGGAGCCCAGCTTCTGAGCACTTTAAACCCCCGGGGGGAACATTTCACATTCAGACCACATCGGCATTCTGATGGCTGCCTGAGCTCAGGCAAACAAACAAACAAACAAACAAACTTCTGCCTCTCTAACTCAATTTTCCCATCAGAAAAATGGGGCCAATACTGACACCCGAGCAGACAGAACCAGACTTGGAATGCTGGCCGGCCTGCAGCTCACTGTGTGGCTCAGGCTGGCCTTAGACTCCTGCCTCTGTCTTCCCAGTGCTGCAATTACAGGCATGTGTCAACATATCGGGAAGTTCCGGAGACGGTTTTTTTCAAGTCCCTCTCCCTTCTGGCTTTTTACGTGGATGGTGAGGACTGAGCTCTGCAGAGTCCATGGCTCCTCTGAGCCCTGGGCTAATTGATTGCTGTAAGAATTATCTCAAAGCGGCTCCATCATTCCTTCGGTAGAAGGAGGTGGTGCCCAGTGGGTAAGTGACAGACCCAAGGTCACTTCGGCTGAGTAAGAAGCAGGAACCCACCTCAGCACCCACAACCATACTGGACCCCGTTACCACTATCCACCTCCACTCCTGGAGCAGCTGGGCTCAGCTTCTTCCACTGTGGCAAACCAAGTGCTGTCTAAATATGGCTTCCTCTCTCCATCTGGGCTATGGTCTCCATTATCTGCCCATTTTACAGATGAGGGGCCAAAGTATCAAGGAACTCAGGCCAATCCTCAAGTGTAGGAAACTGCAGTCACATTCGAATGCCACTCAGCCTGACTGGGAGCCTGTTCCATTCCCACCGCACCTGTCAAACAAGACGACTGGCACAGAGCTCCAAAGCCGAGAGCAGGCAGGCCCCGTCAGGGGGAGCTCCTGCTGGCTCTGGCCACAGCCCACTGGACGGAGGCCAGCCATCTTAATCGCTAGGCCCCTCGGCAGGCTCTGCAAACGCTCCGCTCCCAAGCTGGCTGATGGCTTTTAGGGGCCCGCCTGTCACCGTGGTTTACAGCCCTCTCGCTGAAGAGCAAAATCTGTATTGATTTCGGAACAACTCAAGCTGTAAATTACTGGCCATGATCGGCTTGGTAACCCTGAGATGAGAATCTATTGACTGGACCGGGGGCTTAAATCTAATTATCGTCCCAGGAAAGCAGTCGGCGAGGTTCGAAGGGAACAGTTAAACAGCCAAGAGCTACATGAGGGAGGGGGAGGGGAAATCTAGAATGATCCAGAGTCTCTGTCGAGCCTAAGAAATTCCATTGGCCACCAGTCGGCCTTGGGTCACTTCTGTAATTACCGGCAGTGATATTGTGGGGCCCAGTCAGGTCTCTTAGATTGTTGTTGGTTAGTTAACAGAGGTAGCCTTGGTGCTATTCTACCCGTTCCTCAGGAAGGAAAAAAAACAGCTGTGTGAGAGGCTTTGCCCAAGGCCACACAGCTACCCTGGAATAGAGACCTTAAACTCGTCCTTCACTGCTGATGTTTAAATGCAAGCATGGAGCTGGGTGGCCCAATAGTCAGGCCCAATGCTTACCTGAGTGCGGTTCCCAGCACACCCGTGAGGTGGCTCATGGTTGCCTGGTTGCGAGATGGCCTGCTGGCTTCAACAAGAATGGCACCCACGGGCTCGTATATTTCAACGCCTAGTAGCTTGGTAGCTGGGAGTGGAACTGTTTGAAAGCATTAGAAGGGTTCGGAGGTGTGGCCTTGTTGGAGGGAGCGTGTCACTGGTGTTGGGCTTTGAGGTTTCTAGAAGTGTATGCCAATCGCAGGGGTGTCTCTTTCTGACTTCAGATCAGGACATAGGTCCCAGCTACTGCTCCACTGTCTGCCTGAGTGACACCTCGGTCCCTGCCATGATCATAGCAGACTAAGCTTCTGAAGCTGTAAGGCAGACAGACAGACAGACAGACGCACGCACGCACGCACGCACGCACGCACGCACGCACAGGAACACGCACATGCGCGCGCTTAAATGCTTTCCTTGAGAAGAGTTGCCATGGTCACGGCTTCCCTTCAAGGCCATAGAACACTGGCTAAGACATTCCGTTCCGTTACGTGGATGGCTGTAACTCCACCCCATTGCTTGCATCCAAAGCTTCACGTTGACAGACTGCTGGGAGAGGGGGCGGGAGCTGGGGGACCGGTGCCCGGTGCTTTCGCTTTCTGGAGCCAATGATGCAGCTTCCCCTCCCGTCTCAAGTCTTCCGGTTGTCAGTCACGGAGAACCTCACCCCCTCAGCGCCCTTCAGTAACACCGGATCTAATGGTGACCAACGTGACGGTGTGGCGTTGGGTGCTCAATGGTCACCTTCTGTTTCGCTGAGACTAAGAGATGGGGGATGTGACTTTTCTTGGCGGCATGGCCGTCTTCCTTCACATGGTGCCCTGGCGTATCATTTTGCCCATCTGCTGTTTTTTAGAAGTACGTGTGACAAAAAGCTTTTTCCACCCCGAGGCTTATCCCCTGCCCTTCCACCATGATCTTATGCGTGTTTAAGTGGGAGAGCAGGTGTTTCCCATTTCCAGCAATCTATCTGATCCTTCCTGCCTGCCTGCCTGCGTGGCACCGCTGACCCTGGCTAGGTGATCTTTGCCTGTCCCGGAAGCTTCAAAGACATTTCCATCTTCTTCTGCAAGTGCAGTGATGCCACTGGCTCCATAGTGTGTCTGGGAACTTTAGGGTTCTGAGTGTGAAATGGACTCGGAGGCCATTCGCTGAACAGCGCAGACAAATTCGGCTTTTTTGCCTTGTTCACGTTAATGGCAAGAGTAAGACAGGTCGCCAACTGTCAGTGTCCTTTGCCGGTTGACTAACCCTTGGTCTTTCTCCCCGGGTTCCCCGGGTGAGAGGAAGCTGAGGCGGGACTGTGTTCTGTGGGTTTGTATCGACTCAGCTACCGTGGTAGCTCTTTGGTCCCTGTGCGTTTGGTCTCTGCAGTTTGCGTGATTTGTGAGGTTGTTGCTTTTGCTCACCAGGCTGTGTCACGCAACAAATGCCCAGGCCGGGTGTTGTCTCCTGACCTACATGTTGCCCACGAGCTTTGAAATGAATGGCAGTGGAGGCTTTGTTTTTGGCTGATGCGAGATCTGCAGGAGGCAAGTTCTGGTCCCATCCGTGGCAAGTCACCGTGGCCGATCTTCCTCTGCTGGGACACTTGAGCATACAGTGTGTGTGATTATCAACACCCCAGACACAGAATTATAATGGTCTCACATCTTGCCAAAGGCAGGGATCTGTGAAGAGGAAGAGATAAGATTCAGACACAGCCCAAAGATTAAGCTCTTGGGAAATCTAGCTAATGAAGAGAGATGAATCTTATGTGCCGGGGTGCACAGAGTTCTGACTGACTTGACACAAAATGAGGGTGTCAGGAAACTCCACAGATTTTCACCAGTAATGGGGCAATGAGTGAGTTTTACTTCCACCTGTACTTGGGACTTGGGTACACACACACACACACACACACACACACACACAGAGGCAGTCATGAGTGTTCACACACATGCAAAGTTGAAGAGCAGAGTTATCAGTTAGCTTGCCTGTAGGAGTTTTCACAAAGGCCTACCCACGTTTGGAGCAATCAGCAGTCCCCCTGAAGTGACATTACCATCTCCTGCTGGCCCATGACCACCAGCTACCACTTAGCAGAGTTTGCTGTGTGACCTACAGACCACACTGGCTCTACAGCCACAATGGTGAAATAAATAGGTGGTACAGTGATATCTTAGTTAGAGTTTTACTGCTGTGAACAAACACCGTGACCAAGGCAAATCTTATAAAATCATTTAACTGGGCCTGGCTTACAGGATCAGAGGTTCAGTCCATTATCATCAAGGCAGGAACATGGCAGCATCCAGGCAGGCATGGTGCAGGAGGAGCTGAGAGCTCTACATCTTCATCTGAAGGCTGCTAGGAGAAGACTCACTTCCAGGGAGCTAGGCTGAGGGCCTTAAAGCCCACACCCACATTGGCACACCTACTCCAAGGCCACACCCACAGTGACACACCTACTCCAACAGGGTCACACCTCCTAATAGTGCCACTCCCTGGGCCAAGCATACTTAAACCACAAATGACCTCTCTGTCCATGGTGATGATCTGAGCACCCCTTTAGAAGAGGGGAGACCTCAGGTGAGATCCCAGTTATCCACTCCCCGTTGTTCCCAGCTACGTGTGGTCCTGGGATGTGAGAGAGTATAGGGTGCAGACATTGACTGAATGATAGAACTCTGTTGTGTAATGTCTGCGAGCTTGTCACTCAGGTTGGGGTGGGACACTTAGGTGATGTACTTGCTCTTGGGTCACCCAGGCCCATCAAGCCGGACTCTGGTGGGATCACTGGATGGCTGGTGTCTGATCTGGGCATGCTGCAAAGTTAACATGTGTTACAATTACGGGGGGGGGGGGGGGGGAAGAAATTTTCTTTCTATAAATCGTGGTTAAGAAAGAGCATGCATCATCTACCCTGCACAGGGAAGGGAAAAGTAGCCTGGGCATTTGCAGTCTTTTGTGAAAACGTTACAACGGGAGCAGACTGCGCACAGATCCCCGCACGTGTTACCACCAGTTAACAAATGGAACCTTCTACAGTTTGGGGTGCCGTCTCTCGGGGTCCTTAAACCGGCTGCTGCTATGCTCCCATCTCTAATTCCCGATACTCACATTCACCCTGAACACTACGTTTTCAGGTTGTGTATATTTCCCAGTGTAGTTGACTGAGCTGTGGTAATTCTGAAGCCCAGCTGCCCACACCCCCTCCGCACTTAATACCACCCACAGCACCCTCCCAGGTGGCCCCAAACACGCAACGTGTATGCACTGTGAATGGCTCACATTACATTTTGAGGAAGGGAAGTGTTATAAACTAGGTTGGCTGTGGACTTCAGATCTCCTCCTTCAGACCCTCCAGCGTTGGGCCACCAGGAGTGTGTCGCCATACCTGGCCAAACGCTTTGTTACTGACAACAGACATATTCCCACCAACATGACTACCTAAGCGTGAGCTAGTAAGGTCAGGGATGGTCACGCTAACATGAGCCTGCCCAGGTCCAGTGGTCTCAGGGGTGATAGCTTACAGGACAATGCTACCTCGTGTGTTTCGTAAGCCTCTGTGTTTTCCAGGCATTGTCTGTTGCGTGCCCAGCATGTAAAGGCAGCTCAATAAACAGCCAAGTCTCTAGGCAGCAGGATAATTGGGTGTTGCCGGTATTTGGAGTCCCATAAAATCTTATGTCTGATGGATCACCCTCCCCATGTGTGTACTGTGGGTCATGACTTCCCACAGTATGTATTCTGTATGTATGTGCGTATGTGTGCCTGTGTGCGTGTGTGCGCACACGTGCACGTGTGTGAGTGTGTGCAAGCGTGTGTGTGTTTGTGCATGTGTGTGTGCACACGTGCACATGTGTGTGAGTGTGTGTGGGCAAGCATGTGTGTTTGTGCATGTGTGTGTGCACCTGCACATGCGTGTGAGTGTGTATGGGCAAGCGTGTGTGTGTGTGTGTGTGTTTGTGCATGTGTGTGCACCTGCACATGCGTATGTATGAAGATGTACGTGCACATGATATGAGTGTGTGATGTTGCATGTGTGTGTGTGCAAACATATGTTGTGCGTGTGTGTGAGGGCACGTGTGTGCATGTGCACGTATGTGTTCGTGTGTCTGTGTCCGTGTGTGTGTGTCCCCGTGTGTGTGTATGTGTGTGCACGTGTGTGCACATGTGTGCACATGTGTGCACACGTGTGCACATGATAAGAATGCGTGACGTTGCATCGAGTCCGGGCATGCATATGTCACGGCACGTGTGTGGAGGTCAAAGGACAGTCTTGGGTGTCAGTGGGTGTCGCTCGCTTTTGAGGCTGCAATGTCTATGTTGCCACCTCGTATGCCAGGCTAGCTGGCCATCGAGCTTCCGAAGAGTCTGAGCGCTGGGATTACACACGCGTGGAGTACACACACTGGCGTTTGTGGGGGTTCCTGCAGGTTTGAACAGGAACCTCACACTTTGTTTTTACATACTGTGGTGGGCAGTTGATCCCTGGGGCCGATGGGAGCTGTCGGAGCCAATCAGTGAAAAGGAACTGTGAGCATCCTGAGAGCTGGCAGCGGAGTTGCCCTGCCACCGCGACGTGAGCGCCCAGAGAACAGGTTTCCTCTCTGGCCCATCCTCTGGGAAGAGGGAACTTAACCAGAACCTGCCCATCCTTTCCACAACGGGCTTCGAGGACCTGGGAAGCGCAGTGTCATGGCCGGATACAGAGTGACATCTAGTGGTCTGAAGAGGAAGCGCAGTGTCATGGTTGGGTAAAGAGTGACATCTAGTGGTCACAAATGGAAGTAGATGTCCCAGTGAGGTCGAGGATGTTTTGAAGCTGGGATGAGGGCAGCAGCGGTGCCTGCTGCGTGTGTGCAGAGAGTTTGGCTCTTCAGAGCTCGTGGAACATCTGGACGTGGCAGCGTGTACTTGTAATTAGCTCTAAAGAGCATGGGAGCAATCCCGAATGAACTCAATAGGTTGTGCGTGTGTGTCTGTGTGTGACAATATATATTTTATATATAATATATATATTAAAGAGGCATGAATTTGAGGAGTGGAGGGGACATGGAGGAGGAGGGAGGAGAGGCACAAATGACGTAAATATAGTACATGAAATTCTCAAGGACACATTTTACATTTAAAGACCATGCAGGGAAACCATGTGGTCCCAGAGGAGGAGGCAGAGTATGCGGGTGGCAGACAGACGCCACAATGGACAAACGGTGACCTGGAATCGCACACCCACACAGGATGGATGTACACCAGCCACAGCATGAGACTGGTGGACTGCAGCACAGATGGATCCACGCTGAAGCCCTCTGCATCTGGATTTCCATTTAATTGTGTGGTGTGTGTGGTGTGTATGCTAGGTTTTTCCATTTTAATGTATATATTTCATGCAAATACATTTGCACTTTCATGCATAGTTATTAAATATAGTCGCTTGCCACCAGCTGCTAGCAAAACCTTCTTGTAGCATACATACATCAGAGGACCATTTTTTTAAAAAAAAAAGATTTTATGTATATGAGTACAATGATGCTGTCTTCAGACATACCAGAAGAGGGCATCAGATCCCATTACAGATGGTTGTGAGCCAACATGTGGTTGCTGGGAATTGAACTCGGGTCCTATGGAAGAGCAGCCAGTGCTCTTAACTGCTGAGCCATCTCCCCAGCCCCCAAGTTTTTATCACACTTATCTGATACGTGTGTCATCTTTACAAACTCAGGCTTTTAGCCATCTCTCATTTAGTCTTGAGACCCCTTGGTCTTTAAATCTATTGGTAATAGGTTGATTTTAAGACTTATTTCCACCTTACTTAGAGATGCACCATGTGCTGACTGAGTTGGTTTGAGCTATTGGGACATATTCATGTTAACGTATTATTTGTTTTGACTTCTACAGACTCCCAGTCACTTGTGAACACTGCCACGTCTGCCTGGGTATACAGTTGCAAGTGGCAAATGGCTTTGATTCTTTTAGGCAAAGACAGCCACTCTTCTTGATGGCCACAGTACCTCAAACTTATCCCAAAACCCTTACCCACATCACAGAAAAGCCCTCTGAGGAAAAGGTGGAGTAAGAGGCTGATTTTCAAAATTCATGTCCATATATGGGGAATAAAAACATTCACCCCAAATGCTGTGGTGACACTTGTTGCTATAGGCAGGGGCTCCGTCAGTGTCTGTGAGCCCTGAGCACATCATGCCAGATGAGCCAAGGAGGTGCAGAGATGCCAAGTTTCACTCGTCTGCGCAGACTCACATTTGAGTTCTAAAGCCACTGAATTCCTTGTGGGAGAGAGTAGAATGGTCCTGGCCAGGGCTTGTGATCTGGAGAGACAGGGAGCAGTTGGTCCGAGGTTCAAAGTTTCCGTGGCTCAGGACGGAGACCCAAGTCCCGGAGATCTGGGATTGGCAGAGAGCAAGATTTTCACCATCGGGGAGGGGTTGGAAAGCTAAATTAGAATAATCCTAACAGAAGAATCCTCAGCTGAGGTCAGCTTCCACAGGACTGGAAGGTACTGTGTTGGCTAGCGAAAGGAAAATGCCATCATCAAGTCTCAACCAACTGTCAACCCTATGAGCCACAACAGTGAGCCACGAGGCAAGAGACGGGCATGGGTGCAAAAGTTGCACAGAAGTCAGTGGGGTACGCAACCACTTCAGTTGAATTTAAGGCCTGGGGCACAGGAGGAAAAGCATACCTGGCACTGTAAACCTGGCCAAGAGCTCATGGTTGGCAGCTCAGAGGCCCCAGGGGTGAAGCTACCACCACTATTGTGCTAAATGGAAACAGGCTGTACGTTTGTATCTCTATATCCACAGGTTGGGTCCCTCACTTAGAGATGATCAGAGGAGTCTCTTTGTGCAGTGGACTAGTGCACAAAAGATATCGTAAGGAGCCGGTGAAGACAGGAGACGCTGCAGCTGAGCGGAGAGGCTACAACAGTTGCTTTATAGTTTGGAGCTGCTGGTATTAGGAAAACTGGGAGAAGGAACTGCTTAAGCACTCTGCGGGGGAACAGCTGAAGAAGGGCTTGGCTGGAAACTGGGAGGAGCCCGGGCACAAGTCAAGAGAACTGGTTACTATTCTAACATAGGCATAGAAAAGGGAGAGATGGATACATTGTTTCAAAAAGCCCACTGGGTGTTTGCTGAGGCTGAGGTTGGGATATGCCCCACGTGTTGTTGGTGTTCTTGGTTTTTTTTGTTTTTTTTTTCCCTCTCCTTTTTCTCATTCTGGGTTATTTTGTTTATAAAAAGGTTGAAAGTCTGGCGGAAGCAACTGAAAAAAAACACAGGTGGAAGTGCAGAAGCTCGGGAATCAAATCTGGAGGAACTGGGAAAGCAAGAGGGTCCGTCCGTTCCTCTCCTTTCTGAAAAGAAAAAACAACAGAGCTGGCTGTGCAGCTAGAGAAACCGAAGGCAGAGGTAGACAAACTTGGAAAAAGCTTCAAACACAAGAAAAGAGAGAACAAACAGGTTAATTTCTAGCGATGGAACCAGGAGATGGCGTTCTCCCCCACCTCCCCCCGCCACCCAGGTAGAAAGAAGGCAAGGAACCTTGTCAGAGGGGAGCAGAAGAAATGAAAAGGCAGGAGTATGGTCAGGTGAGACAGCTTTTTGAGAGACAGGATTAAGCCCACAGCACCTCTGGAGGACAGGCAGTTCCGGGTCACAAAATCACCTACAGCATTCCCTGTAATTATACAGTGTATGCCTGCCAATGGGGATGATCCACAGGCTAGGACAAAATAGGGTGGCATTCTGTAGAAATGGCGGGCCTGGGGCATTTTAAAGAGGTAATGATTTCTTACCCTATGTGAAACAAACTCTCAATAAAGGGTCTCCTCAAAACAGAAGTGTTCTCCAATACTGGGAGGGATTGGTAACGGCTGCACTAGAGGCTCTTCCTCGGTTGCAGTGATTGTCACATTGGAGAGAAGAAGCCAGCAATTTGTAACAGCACAAGAGAGAGAGGGGGCAATTGACATAACGAGAGAGAGAGCAGGTGATAGCTGAAGGTTGGTACACTGATATACAAGAACAGGTTCAATTTGAAGAGACAATCACGGAACAACATCATCCGGCACCTTTAAGAAGAGTTTGGGACAAAGTTGCTGAGGCAGGAAAGAAGTCCACATCATTTACAAAAATTATACAAGGCCCAGGGCAAGTTTTCACTGATTTTTTTTTTTTTTTTTTTTTTTTTACAAAAATTAGCTTCAGCTGTGAACAAAGCCATATCAGACCCTGATCTGAGACAAGTACTAATGGAGACCTTGGTATTTGAAAATGCAAATACTAAATGAAAAAAAATAGGCTATCAGTCTATTAAGGGGGAGGGTGGCACCTACGGAAGAGTGGATCAGGCAGATGACCGATATTGGTTCTAGCATATAGAATGTTGTTGAAAATTGGGCAAGCCATAGTTAATGGTTCTAGATTTCAAAACATACAGTGCTTTCACTATGCTTTTATTATGGCAGCTCGAAACAAAATTGTGTACAAGTCATCTCTAAGGATAATGTTTTCTTCCGAAATAAGAATTGTAAAGAAGGCCTGGGCAATGTGACAAGGGTTGCCACTGGACCAATGAGTGTAGGTCCAAGAGAGACCCAAGGCAATTCCTTGCCATCAGGAATCAAAACGGGGGCTTAGCTCGAGGCCCCACAGCAAAAAAACACAAGCCATTTGCCTCTCGTCAGACACAAAATAACAAGCAGGCAGAAAAGGCTCAACTAAGTATTGCAGACCTACTAAGCGGCCCTGCTCTAGACTTGGCCACAGATAAACATCTTACACCATCCACTGAATTCAGTTTTGAAAGTGACTACTGGAGTTTATGGTCCTTTGCCCGCGGGGACAGTTGGCATGGTCTTGGGAAGGAGCAGTTTGACTTCCCCAGGATTCATTGTGCGTACGGGAATTATAGATGAAGAGTTCAAAGGAGAAATTAAAATAATGGCTTATGTTTAAAAAAAAGAATATGCTTTATTAACTAGCACAGGTGGTGGGATGGCTCAGCTGTTACCGTTTGCCTGCATCAAAGTCAAAGCTGCTCCCGTAGAAAGGTCAGGAGGGTTCAGAAGTACTGAAAAACCTGCGTTCTGGCAAACAGTTGCTAATGATTACAGGCCAAAATTAAAGTTCCATGTCAGTGACAGTGAAAATAGACGGCTTGGTGGACTCGAGAGTCATAACGATCACGTCACAAAAAAATCACGGTATTCAGAATGACCGCTTCGGAAAGTCCATGCCCAATTTCTAGGAGTTGGAAATGTATCTCAGATCAGACGGAATGTGTGGTGGGCTACATGATGATAACTATACTTCGGCACCAGTGTGGGACCAGAAAGTCAACTAGAAAAATTGTAAGACCTTCCGCGGCTGACATGGCCATATGTTTACAGGGGGCAAGATTTATTTAAAAAGAAGGCTGAGAAAGAATGGAGAAGGCAGCTGGGGCAGAAGATCTCCTTAGGAGGCAGTGGAGCCAGGAGAAGCTGAGCCGAAAGGCTACAACAGTTGGTACAGCCTGGAGCTGCTGGTATTGGGGAAATGGGAAGAAGGAACCATCTGGGCAGATGGTTGGAAAACTAACTCAGGGAGGAATGGTCAGGGGAAAGCTCTGAAGAAGGGCTGGGCTGCGAACCAGGAGGATAGCAGACAGGGAGGTAAGAGAGCCAGTTGCTAGTCTAGCTAGGCCTTCTACCGTGGATGGTGACTAGAGTTATTAACACAAACTCGCAGTTGATGAAAGTGCCAGTGAAGGGCTGGCTCACATGCACGTGCTCACACTCATCACGTTCACTCCAAGGCTCAGGCAGCATCATGGGGTGGGGTGGGGGAAAGGGGGTTACTGTAAGGACAGAAGGGTGGGGAGGATTGCAGCAAAACAAAACAAAAACAAACAAACAAAAACAAACAAACACCCAGGCAGAAGAGAAAACCACTGTGCTATATGAACTCACAGCGGCCATGGCCTCCTCCGTAAGCTAAAGCCGAGCGGTGTGGAGTGGCTCTTGAGCCCCCACCCCAGGCCGAGAAGCTGTAGGCACTTGGCAGCTTCTAGGGAAAGGAGTTAGTATTCTTTCAGGGCAAGGGAAGGTCTCTGGCCCAACAACTGTGAGCCAATGGATGATCTCACACACGAGTATACGGGCAGCTGGATTCTGTCAGTTGGGTGTGATGGTGTGCATCTTTCATTCCGGCACTCACAAAGCAGAGGCAGGTGGACCTCTGTGAGTTCAAAGCCAGCCTGGTCTGCAGAGCATGTTCCGGGACAGCCATGGCTACATCATAGAAACCCTATCTCCAAACAAAATACTAAAAATGAGAGAAAGAAAGGGATAAAGAGGGACATAGGACAGGGGACAGATCTGGGAAGAGTTGGTGGGAGGTGTGGGGGGTGACTATGTTCACAAATGTATAAAATTTCTCAAAGGATTCATCAAATACTGTAGTACACTTCGTAGTTGAAATAAGCGATCAGCTGTGCACTTAGCATCGTGTCAGCCTTTCCGTGCCTTTCATTCGTGGCTGAAGCCATGACGACCAGGTCCCTCCCCAACAGATGCCTGTGTGGAGCTGTGCACCTGTGTCTTAGTGTGTCAGTCCCTAGTGGATAAAAGCGTCTTCAGGGCATAAAGTGAAAAGTCACCAAAAGGCGCCAGGGTGCTGCGGTTTGTAAAGCCATGTCGTCATGTTACCGTTTCATGATACAAGGGACGGCCCTGAAACATAGCTAACAATAAGTAAGTTTCTTCTCTTGTAGACTCTGCTGCATCAATGAAAGACTATTCAAAAAAAGGAAAGGCCCATGGCCAGGCTCTGGGATGGCACCTTGTGTAATGTCTGCAGAGTTTATGAGGAAAAACACACCTATTCTTACCGCTAGGGTCTGGAAAGTCTGATATCAAGGGGCAAGGCTAACCAGTCCGGCCCATATTGTCCTCCCCCGGTGCCTCCAGGCAAGAGAGAGCAGGCTCAACCTACCTCCTCACCTCCCCAACATCCATTTCTGACAGCCCCACCGGAAACACCCCATGTCTCGGCCTGAGGATGCATTCACTGCAAATTAGGATTTCAACCCACACACCTCAGGGAACGCCACTCAGCCCCCACAGCCACCTTGAAGATGCAGCCAGCCTGGCAGGAGCAGCCAGGAAGCCTCCCTGTGCAAGGGCTCCAGTTTCAGACCAGTGTGAGGAGCCAGCAGTCGCAGAGTTCCCAAACAGGGTCCCCGTTCCACGTCCTGCAGTAACCTCTCGAGAGGCATCCATGAAACAGCACCCACAACTAACGGCAGTGCAGATGTGTGCTCAGTGGTCATGCAAGGCTCTCTTACAGAGTACAACTCTATTTTATTTTATTTTTTATTTTATTTTATTTTATTTTATGAGTTCACTGTAGCTGTCTTCAGACACACCAGAAGAGGGCATCTGATCCTATTACAGATGGTTGTGAGCCACCATGTAGTTGCTGGGAATTGAACTCAGGACCTCTGGAAGAGCAGTCAGTGCTCTTAACCACTGAGCCATCTCTCCAGCCCTGGCACAACTCTTTTTTATTAGTTGAAAAGTTATACAGTAAATTCTGATTGTGGTTTCCACTCCGGCACCTCCTCCCAGATCCCTCCCCACCTCCTCGACTCTTCCAACACCAGGTCTCCTTTCTCTTTCTTTTCATAAAACAAAGAGACAAATATAAAAAAAAATTATAAAGTACAAACGAAAGGCAAACAAACATAAAAAGACAAAATTGGAAAACATAATATGCAAAAAAGACTAGTTACACACATAGGGGGGAGAAAAGAGCGAGAGAGCGAGAGAGAGAGAGAGAGAGAGAGAGAGAGAGCAAAACACAAATCGTAAACCAAGAAATATGAGACAAAAAAAAACATCTACAAGGATACCGCTGAGTTGGCCAGGCAGTGGTGGCACACACCTTTAATCCCAGCACTTGGGAGGCAGAGGCAGGTGGATTTCTGAGTTCGAGGCCAGCCTGGTCTACAGAGTGAGTTCCAGGACAGCCAGGACTACACAGAGAAACCCTGTCTCGAAAAACAAAAACAAAACAAAACAAAACAAAACAAAACAAACAAAAAAAGGATGCCACTGAGTGCTGTTTCTGGCGGCCATCTGTTGCTGGGCATTGGGCCTGCCCTTAAATGTAGTTTATATACCCAGTGAGAATAAACTGGAGAAAGTCACTTTTCCTTTCAGACCCTTTGTTGATTGGAGATAGGGCAGGGGTTGGTTACGGATTGAGGGAGCCCATGTCTAATTCCCCCAGTGCCAGGAGCCAAGACTTTATTGCTCTCCTGCCTGAGAGAAAATCTTAACCAGATAAGCAACTTGAGCGAGAAATGCCTTGTAGGCCTCTTGCTTGTGAGAAACTCCTTAGATAAGTGATTTGGGCTAAGGGATGCTTATGGGCACAGAGAACTTTGCAATTACGGGATGACCCTAAACCCTGACTGTCAGATGGCCTTCCCGCCTGCTTGTCTTTATAATGGCGGCCCGAACAATAAAGATAAGCACTCAATTAGATATTCAGACCTGTGATTCTTCTCTGTGTCTCCTGTCCCATCATTCTTTCGAGCACCCAACCCCTTCCCTAGGGTCTCCTCAAACCCTCCCCGCAGGCCAGGGCACCCCAGCAGGTGCTGTGGCGAACATGTCTGCTTTGACCCTGTTCAGGCCCTGTATACTGGCTGTTATTTTGGAGTGTGAGAAGGCAGCATTGAGCATCGGCCTCGGCATCCTGTTCCTGAAGTGTGTAAGAGCTCACAGAACTGTGACAGTACACACACAGAGTCCGACTCTTAAAGCTGAGAGGCCAGAGAGAGCCCAGGGGCCGACTAGAGGATTCTCTTGTCTGGAAATGGAAACTTGAAATACAGGTAAGAGACTTATTGGAAATGGCACAAGGCAGTCAGTGGCCCAGGCAGGGCACAGCCTGGATGCATCTTGGATGACTCATAGAGAAGGATCATTGGCCATGTGCCAACCTGGACTTCGTGAGCACACAGACAGCTACAGAGAGAGCTGGGGTGAGAGAAAGGATTGTGAAGTCTTAGGATGATGTGTGCTCCATTAACCCTTCATGCTCCAGAAGGATGTGAAGTGGAAATTTGAAGCTCACTTCTTCCCACCAGGGACATCGGCCGAGAGCTGAGAGCAGCATTTACTTCTTCCCAGAACAGCCTGAGTACCAAGGCGTGCTCATTGGCGAAAGATCGGGTGTGTGGGGCTCCTCCATCCAAGAGCATCCATGGGAGTTCTGTGAGAGCATGAGGGTTTATTGCTTTAGGTTAGACACCTAGGCAGGGACGTGCAGACCCACAGGGTTAGCATTTCCTTCTCAGCTCGCCCTGGTCCACAGCTTAGCAGCCTCAGCATCTCTGAGTGGTGTCCACTGTCTTGGCCTCAGTGCCCTGGCCCCACCCCTGCAGTGGCTTCTCAGGGTGAGGGCAGGAGGACACCCAGGCACTGCCTCTCGCAGGAGTTGCTCAGACAGCAGCTGCCCCTCTGCAGGGCACACTGTTCCTGGGGGAGGGGGCGCTGAGAGGTCTAGAGCTGGAGCAGGGAAGGAGGGACCAGTCCTACAATAGCTCAGAGCCCCCAGGGAGATCCCCTCCACCGTCCAAGGCCCACAGAGAAGTCTGCAACCTTTGGGCACTCCAGTGCCCCGGCCTCTCACTCCAGCAACCTGTGTGTGCACGCGCACACTTGTGTCTCCTCAGGCATCTGTTACATGGGCCTGGGCCGTACCTTCTGAACCCACCTCCAGCTTCTTTCCTCACACGTTCCAAGTATTTGTGCCAACCGCGGGCCACGCACGGCTAAGCCCAGTGGCACGCAGGTGAAAGAGAAGGTTCTTTACACCAAACTTCCAAACTACCTGCTTGTCCCCACCACCCTTTGTCCTTATGGCCTGCCTGGGCTCTAGGGTACAAAGGACCTGTAAAATTAACTAGCACTGCACATGCTTTCAGAACCCCAGCTTCCCTTGGATGGCTGCCATCCCCACAGCTGCCCTGAGCATGCGCACAGACACCCCCCTCCCCCCAGCTTCCTTTTGATGGCCGCCATCCGCAAAGCTGCCCTGCTCCACCTTACAGGACATCTCAAGGATCCAGTGACATTGCATAGGTGGTTTGTTAGTGTGTTTTCTAGACACCACTCTGTGATCAGCACCCTGGGTTCCTTTCTGGGTCCCTGCTGAATTCTGCAGGTCTCCCCATAAGTGAGGGAGGCCGCCTCACAGCCCAGTTTACCGTTTACTGACCTTACCATCTCTGGTAGAGGTGAGAGAGTTTGTAGGCTTGCGCCGTGCACACCCAGAGGTATTCAAAGTCCCTGAATAAAAAAGACTGCATTCAGAGCCCTGGGAGAACTCAGGGAGGGTCAGGAGGATGGCCCAGCCTGCAAACACCCGTTACTAACGGAGACTCAGCAAGCAGGGCAGGAGTTCCAGTTCAACAGGGATGCGACTCGGCAATTCCGTCCTTATGTCTATGACGTCTGCTAAGGATCTCTCCTGCCCAGGGCAGGGGCCCCATAATAAAGCTCTGAAGACAGCTCTAACCAGAGTTCCAGACCTCGTTGTTTGTGAGCCCTGGACCCAGTGTGCTACCATCCAGAGCCACACTACTCAACTCATGGTTTCCCGCCTCTTCAGAGAAGAGAGGTGCCTCATCCCTCTCCAGGATGTCCCTCAAAGTCCTCTAGGAAGAGAGGCGAGACACCCCGTCTATTAGTTGGGTTGGTTTCTCTGGTGTCAGACACTAGCTGTCACCGTCATATGCATCACACATAGGGGAAAGGTCTGGGGACGAGAATGGGAGATTCCTATGCTCACACATGGATGAAGAGATTCTGTCCCTCGCTTCTGTTCCTCGCTATCACCTGAGATTGGGTCTTAGAGTCACCACCCTAGACCCAGACATGCCAGGACCCATTGCTACATGCTTTCCTGCTCTCCCCTCTGCCTACCCAGGCTCTCATGCTCCCTCTCCAGTGCCATCATAAGCACGGCAGGGGAGCTGGAGGGAGAGGGACACCCATTCTAGATGCCACATAAAGCTGCTGCATCCCATGTCTGGAAGCAAGCATGGCGGTCCTGCCCTCTCCTTACTCCCACCCCCGCCCCCCACAACCCCTTCCAGCCCATCTGCATACTCCATGCCCTCACCCTGACTCTCTGGCTCAGTCTGCTCCCAGTAAGGCCTGCATCACAGGACCCACACCGCCCTCACCTGCCCTTAGGTGGGCGGCTCCTCCCCCCTCATGTAAAGGAACCCGCCTCTCTCTGCAGGGAAGAACAACAGACACTTGGCATGGGGGAAGGGGCTCAGGCACAGGGGACATCCCAGTCTCTCTCCCACCTGATGGTGGCACCCGACCCCCTTCTGTGGACTCTCCCCTCAGAGTTCTTCTCCGACTCACACCATAGTGACCCACTCCCTGCTGCCGTCCCTGCCCTCAGGCACAGCCTCACACCGGCCACCTAGTAACTCATAAAACAACACAGAACTGCTTCTGGTCACAAGAGCAACCCTTTCCTTCATGCGGAATGGCGGCTTAGCTCGTCCCACAGCCCTTCCCCGGTTCTGAGAGACTGTGTAGTTCACTCAGCAGTAAAGGTTCCTTGGAGCCTTCAAAACTCAGCCTAAAAAGCTTCCTCCAATGGGGTCCCTGTGTATCTTTCTGTCATTCTGAGCCTGTCCTGCTTTTCAAAACGGTGTGCGCCACGGACTGTTGCCACCTGCAGTTTGTCCTGACGTGTTGTGTGTCTCTCCATCCTCCCATTTCCAAAATCTCTTTAAATGGGAGTGGCCTAAATGTCAGAGGTCAGAGGCTAGCACCATGGATTAAGCAGCAATAAGACCTAACCACATGTTGTGTACAAAAAGGCCGACTTTCAATACGGAAACACGCGCTAAAGGTAAAGGTGTGGAGAAAGGCGCTGGTTTTGCTCACACAAATCAAAAGTAAGCCAAGCAGCTGCAGATCCATCCAGCAAAGCAGCCATCACAGTGAGGGAAATGATCTCGGACAAATAGGGTTCACCTTTGGCTCCGTGGGCCAATCCTCAAAGCCATGGCGTCCCCAGCCTCCACCCCGCTGGGTTCCCTGGTGGGAGAGTCTCATATCTTAGGAAGCAAAACCGGGTAGATTTGCGGAAGAAACGGGCAAATTCTCGATTGCAGTTGGAGACTTGGCCTCCCCTCTTACTGATAAATGCAGAAGACAGAAAGGCAGGCAGAGCCTCACCCGCCACCATCAGTATCCACACAGCCCTCCAGTGAGCAACAGGAGAATCTACATCACAAGCACGTGAAACATTCCCAGGAAAGCAGGCCAACTCAGGCGAGGCGCGTGGTGGGCAGTACCGCGCATACGCGCAGCAGGGAAGGTGAGAGACCAGAAGCACCAACTTCAGCCTCTGCTCAGGAAACCGAGGGGGAAGTGGCTTCGCCTTCCTGACCCCGCCTTGACAGTCCCGCTCCCCACTTGGTCATATTCTATTGACCTCTCGGGCAGCCATGATTCGTGGAGGAATTGTCTGTTGCTCATTAAATAAAACAAAAAAGGGGGAGATGTAGCCCGCCGATCCCAATCCGGCATTACAAGATGGCGCTGGTTTCCTGTTGCACCACTTGCAAACAAGTCTACTGCGCATGCGTCAGCAGATTCTGGTGTGAACCCCTACCGAGTGGGTATATGCAAATGAGGTATTGGTGCCTTAGCCAATCCCTGCACAGCAACCCCTCCCGGGGCAGGGACTATGCAAATAGGCCTATGCTAATTAGGTCCAGGTAGATCGACCAATCAGAGAGGGTATGCAAATAAGGTCGTGGGGCGACCAATCAGAGGGGACATGCAAATTAGGTTCGACGGCAACCAATCAGGGAAAGCCACGCCCCCTCTCCCCTCTATATAAGCAGCACTCTCTGGCTGCTCTGGGTCCTCCATCTTCTCTACGGCTAAAGCTTATGCTCTCCTTCTCAAGACGCATTAAAGCTTGAACTGCAGAAGGATCCTGTGTGTGCCGTGTCATTCCTGCTGGCGGGAGGTAGCACGGGACACGGGTGGGACTATTTGGAGGTGGGAGCACCTGGAAGTATCTCGGGAATCATCATCTTCCGTTTCTCGGGACACTGGCTGAGCGTCAGACCCCACACTGGCACTGATCACTGACAATCTCACTGAGTCACTGGAGCCTGTCCCCAGCTGGCTTTCTTTTTTCTCTCCCAAAACCACTTTCCACCCAAGCCTTGAGTGGTATCTCTAGCACAGTGCGCCTGTGACCCTTTCTGTGTTAGGAACCAGTGTCCTCCAGACACACGTGTGGCTAAGGACACTGGAAATGAGGCTCGGGTTGACTGAGGAACTGAGTCTTAGTTTACTTTTTGTAAAGTTTGGATGCACAGGTCTGGAGGGACATGCTGACCCCGCCCCGTGGAGGTTCAAGCCCCGCCCCCACACTCCAGGGCCCTCAGGGACATGCTGCCCCCGCCCCGTGGAGTTTCAAGCCCCGCCTCCAACACTCCAGGGCCCTCAGGCTCAATGGCAGTTTCTTGACAATGACCTACAACACTCATCACGGCCAGGGCCCCTCCCATCACCTGTCCTGGCCACTGTCTGTCACGCTGGTTTGCTTAAGAGTCCTTGGAAACGAGAGCACTAGCTTCCCCTCCACCCAGAACGTTCTTTCCACACGCAACCCCACTCTTTTTTTTCTTTTTTTCTTTTTTTCTTTTTTTCTTTCTTTTCTTTTTTTAAATCTCACTATTTGATTCCCAAACCAGAGTTTCCTTCTGGGCGTCTGTAAGGGGGTTTTCAGACTGGGACACCACCGAGCAGCAGGAGGGTAGGGGCATCAGACTGGCCCAAGGGGATGCAGGGACAAACCCCTGCTTCAGCCACTCTCACCTACTCCCAACCTCAGCTTTCATATCTGTAAAATGGGGGTAAGAACCTCCCGGCCTCTTTCTTGGGAGGCTGACCTTGTGAATTATGCACACAAATCAAAAGAGTGGGTGAGGCACGTAGTAGGGGTGGGGGGGGGAGGGGGGGGGTTAAGAGGTTTGTGCTTCTTGCAGACCAGATGCGGACCTTGTAATAATCCCACAGTTACGGAGCTGAGGGTTTTGGTTTGAGTTGTGGAGAGGGTAGAGCCAAGTTCACTCACAGCAGAGTTAGAAAGGCTGGGGGTCTGGGCAAAGAGCACCAAAACATCTCCTGAGCTCTGGGCTGCGCGTTGTTGCAAATCCTCTGGGATCAAAATGTCCGGGGTCTGTGCACTCAGTGGTGGATGGTGGTGTAGCACGGGGACTGGTGGAGGTGGTTACCTTCACCAGGAACGTTAATTCTTCCTCCTGTTGGACTCTGAGACTGGTCAACCCTTCCTGGGTGAATGAGAGATTGGGCTGTTTGTCCTCAACCCCGAGGGGTGCACTCCAGGAGGGGCCGCAGGCTGGCGCACCAGTTACACACTGGGGACCCTGTGGGAGGCAGAAGGCTATGGTAAGTGCCGGCAGCCTGTGTCCCTCCGTGCAGGCTTGAGTGGTGCACAGGACATACACCATGAGACTGGTGGGACCAAGGGAGGGAGAGGGGCGTGCCGGCTGTGCGCCAAACCCCCACCAGAAGAGTCCAGGAGGAAGGAGGGAGGACTCAACGTGGGCCCCGCCAGGATGTAGGTCCTGGTGTACGTACGCTTAAGGAGATTGGCAGAATGTCAGCAGTTGTGCCTGTATTGGGTTCTACCTCGCTCCCAGAAAGGATATTTTGGTTTCACTTCGTAATTTTCATGCATACCATTTTGAAAACGTTTCCTGGGAAACCCGACAGTCCTCTTTCGTTAGAGAAGACTGCAGGGTTGGCTATGCGTTGAGAGAATTTGCGGATAGAGGTAGAAGCGCTTGAAAAACAAAAAGGGGCCGTTGGGGTGGGAGTGGGGAGAGAAAAATTCAGGTTTGGTGAATGAGACCCGGAATGCACCGCACCATGACAGCGGGAAGCAAACTAGGCCGGAAGGTAAGCTGCCGCCCTGCCCTGCTTCTAGGGTGGGGCCTGGAAGAGCATGAAATAGCAGTAACTAAAGTCCAGTGAAGGACACCGCGAAAGAGTTTGTTTGGGCCTTCAGGCTTGTGCAGCACACGCCTGCCAACAATGGTGGACAGGCTTATAATGACTTTACCTGATGACGGATAGAAACGTTAGATTTAAAGTGTCGTTTAAAGAGGCTGTAGTATTGTGTGGCTTACATTCCTCTGTCAGAGAAACGCTAAAATAAGTGGGCTTACACAGCCTAGTGTGATTGCAAGATCGCAAGGGATTGGTGTCAGCTCTTCTACAAGCTGATCTACAGTCCTAATGGGTGTAGTCGAGAAGGCACAAAGCAATAAAGCTAGTACAATGTAATCTAGCAAGGCGAAACAACATTATTAAAGACAGGCTGCTTGGGGGTGGGGGGTGGGGTTAGGGGGCGGGGCGCTGAGTTACAAGAACCAATCCGATTTGATGGATTTGATGGTGGCGGGCGGGCGCTAGTTGAAAAACTTCAGTCGCCACTTCCAGAGTTTGGGAATTTGATCTGGGAACCTGGGGGGGGGGGGGAATCTACCTCCTTTACTAAAATAATACAGGATTGTGCAGGAGCCTTTACAGAATCCGTACAGAGATTGAGTTCAACTGTGAATAGAGCCATAACAGACCCTGAAACCAGACGAGACAGTCTTTGGTAGAAATATTGCCGTTTGAGAATACAAACGGCGAATGTGTTAAGAGAGCAATCAGACCCAGGTGAGAACCTTCATCTAAAGTTCTTTTAGATGAGTGGATGAGGGAGACAACTGGTTCTCAGGAGCATAATGCAAACATCAGGGCAAATCGTGGCTAGACACGTCCATGTTTTAAATGTGGTGAATGTGGTCATTTCCAAAGAAATTGTAAGGCTAAAAGATTCACAGCTGAAAATAACAGGCTCGCTGACCCTAGAGAATACGGGAACTGGGGAAGAGAACAAGCAGGTTCTGGTCGTTCTGAGCCACAGAGTCCAGGGTATTGCAGCCGCTGTGGAAAGGGCATGGTCATTGGATTTCAAGTCCAAGAGACATATAAGGTAATGTCTTGCCATCTCGGAGAAAAGAATCGAGGGGCCTGTCAGCCCTGAGGTCAGTCAGGAGGTGTCAAGCAGGCAAGAAAATCAAAGATATTTCTGATCTTATGCATGCTACAGAAGGAAACTCAGCTTTGGATCTGGCCACAGATACCCCTCTCACATTATCCCCCAAAGCGGAATGTTACTAGTTAACCGCTGGTGTGTACCCTCCCTTTCCTTCAGGGACAGTGGGGACAGTCTTGGGGAAAAAGCAGATTAACTTCTCAAGGATTTATTGTGCATGCAGGTATAGTAGATGAGGGTAGCAAGTGAGACATAAAAATTAAATTATTTATACATGTGACAAAGGAAATGCAAATCGACACAGGGAATAGAATTGCTCAAATGTTGTTTCCTTACACCAAGGGCAAGGCCGCTCCAGCAGAAAGGACAGGAGCTTTGGGGAACACTGGGAAACTAGAAACATTGGCAAAAAATGGCCAATGATCAAAGACCCAAATTAATGGTACAAATGAATGCTGTAGACATAGAAGGTTTGGTGGACACAGGAGCTGATGTTAGTAGACTTTCCCGAAAGTCTTGGAATCCAGATTGGACACCTCAGGAGGTTTGCACACAATTTATAGGAACTGGTAAATTATCATGAATAAGACAAAGTGTCTAATGGATTATTACCCCGGGCGGGACCAGAAGAAAGGCAAACAGGGACGTTGAGACCTTATGAGGTTGACATGCCCATACACTTCTGGGGAAGAGATCTTTTACAACAATGGGGTACTCAACTTAATATTCCTGCAATTTGGGGGACAGCAAATAAGGAAATTAGAGTTGATGTGGTAGATACGCCCGGGGAAGGTATTGATGAAGGTGTGAGAAGACAGTCTCAAACTGAGCCCACAGGCAAAAAAATAACCAAAAAAACACAGAACTTCACAGGGATTGAATTTCCAAACTTATGAAAGGGGCCACTGCTGACATTCCAACGGCTTTGCCCCTGGAATGGTTATCAAACTGGCCTGTCTGGCAAGAGCAAACTGGGCCCATAACAAAAAGAAAATTGCAGGCACTCGAACAACTGGTACAAGAACAGCTGGAGGCTCCACATACAGAAGAGTCTACCAGACCATGGAGTTCCCTCTGTGTTTGTTGTAAAATATTCTGCACCACGCTGCCACAGAGAGAAGCTCACCCAAGAACTACTGGTGAGCTTCCTGCAGCAGTTTGACACTCCCACGGCCTCATCGCAGCCTAACCGTTCTTGTGTCAGCTTGCTGAAAGGACTGGTCTGTAGCCTGCCAGCTCGTGTGTGTGTGTGTGTGTGTGTGTGTGTGTGTGTGTGTGTGTGTCTGTGTGTGTGTGTGTGTGTGTGTGTGTGTCTGTGTATGTGTGTGTGTGTCTGTGTCTGTGTGTGTGTCTGTGTGTCTGTGTCTGTGTCTGTGTGTGTGTCTGTGTCTGTGTGTGTGCCTGCCTTGAGGACCAGTCTGTAGCTGCTGAGTCATATTTGGCGTTTGCTGTGGGATTGAACTGCTGCCAAAGAAAATCAAGTTCGCCCCCAAAGAACTACTGCTGAACAGGTCCACTTCCCCCATATCCTAATAACTTTTTTCTTCCACTACCTCTGCTGGGTGGTGGGCTAGAGGAGAGATTCAACCCTTATAAAAGTGGGTTACAAAAAATTTATGCCTGCACCAGAATCACTCTGTGCCCTGATCATCTGGATGCCCCTCTGATGCCACAGTCTGACTCTGGGGACCAGGCAGGGGATGCTTCTGAGCATCCTGTAACCCTCTCAGCTGCTGGGTCAAGGAGCCTGACTAGGCTCCCTTTCCCCCACAAGGTCCACTGTGTGTCCCTTGCCTGGCAGCTGTGCCCTCTCTTCTCGACAAACAAATCTGGAGCTGGGACCAAGTTTCTCCCTCCCTTGAGCTTTGGATGACCAATTTCACGCCACTGGGAGCCTCAGAACACAGGACTGCTGCTCTGGAGGCAGTTTTCAGGTGTGAACCAGCAAAGCACTTGTAGCCACTGGGGGGATATGCTCCTCCACCACACCCCACCCGGCTCCACCGCACCCCCCCCCCCCCCCCCCCCCCGCCTGTGCGCAGCCCACCCTCAGCCCCAGGAGACCCCTGCCCGGTCCACCCTAGTTCCAGCCCTGCTGCATGTTTGGAGTTGGGATCCAAAGAACGAACAATTTAAAGTCTCTAAGACCTCAGATGTGCCACGGCCTTTCTCTGGGTTCCAGAATCCCATCTGTGTAAGAAGGATGCTCTGCCATCCCAGGCTGGGGGAGAGCAGTGACTGAGATAACTGTAGACCATACCACGTGTGTGGGGGGGACGGGGAGCTTTCTGGTGGCACAGATGTCCTTGAGTCACTTATATTCATGTATGTATCCCTCCCCCACTCCCTCACCCCTAGTCCTGAGAAAACCTCTCAATAAATTCATTTGGTTCACCAAGCTGCACTGGGCAGGGAGGAGGGCGTTATTTCCCTAGACCTGCATCCAGGGCGACTGGTGGCTGTGTCAAGCACTTGCCCCACCCCGCTTGGCAAGTTAAGCTATGGCCTCTGCAGTGCACCTTTCCAGCTGGGAGGATTCACACCCTCTGCCAGCCTTGAGTGTCCAAATGATATCTGGTCACCAGCAGCTCTGCCCATGCCTGGAGGAGGAGCTAGAGTTTATGTACACAGGCCTGAGAAGACCAGAATGGGTCAGGGGGGCTCCATCTATGTGGCTGCAGGAAAGCCTTCATCCCAGCTGGTTAAGGCTAGCTTCTGGATGGAGCTGGTTGGGGGAGGAGCACCCGCACCCTTTAGCCTTCCCCTGGAAAGAAATTTTAGAATAAAGCTTGCCGCTGGCTCTCTCTCTCTCTCTCTCTCTCTCTCTCTCTCTCTCTCTCTCTTTCTCTCTCTCTCTGGTAACTATGTGTCTGTTCATGTCATGTCACTTTGGGAACAATCCCATAACACACCCTGGCTCACTAGGTACAGTCATTTTAACAGTGTAGAGGCAGACTTCATGCCATGAGTGATATCCCCCCGCCGGGGTGTCTTCAGTGGCGTGCCAGGACTGGGAATAAAGACTGGATATGTTTTCCAATTAGATTTTTGACTCAGTTACCCATTAAGTTGGGCTCACCACCCTTGCTTTAACTGATACTCGATTCCTGATGCTGGCAGTGAGACTCTGACAGGTCTCTTTCTCAGAGAGGACAAACAGCGGCCTTACTCATATTGTGATTGTGTGTGTGTGTGTGTGTGTGTGTGTGTGAGACAGAGAGAGAGAGAGAGAGAGAGAGAGAGAGAGAGAGAGAGAGAGAGGAGAGAGAGAGAGAGAGAGAGAATTCAGTCAGCACCACAGTCCCTGGGTCACTAAAGCATAAATGCTACCCCTCCTTCAGGAAGCATAAATGCTACCCCTCCTTCAGGAAGCTCTTGAACGAGGCCATCTCTCAAGACCACTCTCTGCCGCAAGCTCTTACTTCATTTTGGTCTCTGAGCACTTGTGTTTCCTCTGTGGAGAATGCCCATCCTGAACAGACTCTCTCAGCCTCTGAGCCTGTCATTCCGATGAACATCCGTCAGAGCTCAGTCCAGCATCCAGGGCCGATCTCATTCTCATTTCGGTGATTTTAGGTGATTTTATTTTTAGCTCTCACAGACAATAATAATAACCAGGGTTACTGTTTTGCTCTCTTATTTTACTAAGTTTCCTAAGTTTCCTAAGTTTCCTAAGTTTCCTAAGCCAAGCACTGAGTCCCAGGTGCTCCACCCACCTGGCTCCACCTGCCGGGTTCCACTGCCAACTTCAACCTTTGTAATGAGTCCCCAAACAGCTGTTACTCTCAACTGTGGTGGCCTCTAGTGGCCACTCAGAAATCAAGGGCTATTCATTCCTCCCTCACCTTTTCAATCCTTCCTTTCCCAACCCCCATGTCTCATGGTGTCAGGATTGTTCCCTAGAATCCGGTTCTCCGGCACAAAATGATCCTTTCTCTAGGTGTGAGTCCCTGCAGTTTGGCTCTGACACACCACCCAGGTGGTGCCACAAGTCTACCCTCACCTCAGACACTAGTTACAATTCAGGGCCCTTTAGTCGCCCCCCCCCATCCCCACCCCAGACATACAAATATATAGTTAGTTAGCAGCTCTTACTAAGGCAAACACAGTAGAAAGGACACAGAGGAGCAAGGAGCAACACTAGATTTGCATTTAGAGTTTGGCACAAAGACACGGGTGAAATCTTGCAGGGTCCATATGAGGATCATAAGATACCACATCCCCAGCCCACCAATTAGTCACCACCCCTCCCAAGCTCAGATGTTGTTATAATTTGAGTGTGAAAGTAACCCCACAAGCTCACATGTTTGACCACTTGATCCCCAGCCGATGTTTCCAAAGGCTTTGTAAACTTGAGGGCAGGAATCATGGCTGCTGGGTGGAGCTGGGTCCCCAGCACCAGGCAGGGAATTGGCTTCTGAAAGTTAGAGACTGACCCCCTTATACTCTTTGCTGTCTCACACTTCACTGGGACTGTCACGACTATGAACCTAACTGTGCGGTTTCTGTATCCTCCATACAGCTCTTCACTCGTGCCAACAACCTCACGCCCCATAGCTAGGGACAGGAGCCAGTACAGCCACCATGTCATGATAGACCAACAGTGACCGATACCATGAGCCCAGATAAACCTCTCCTTGCCTTCAGCTGCTTCTTTTAGGTATTCCTTCAGAGTCCAGAATAGCTAACGCAAGACCTCCAGTCTTTTCTGTTGGTGTCTCACCCAATAGGCGTTGATTGGTTGCGGCACCTGCCACAGAACGGAACAGCCTTCCACCTTCTGCCCTCCCCAGAGGTCAGTTCGCCCAACAGCCGTCTCACCATGGGGTTTGGCCTTTGACTCTGTCCACAAACTGTCTCACGGGGTGGGAGGCCAGTGAGTCACCTCATAAACAAAGGAAGTCCTTTCAAGCTGGAAGTTTGGGACAGACAGGAACAAGGTTCACTCTCCCTTGGAAGTGTCATAACAAACTATAAACTAAGTGTGTGCATTTTCCGTACCCCTATACAGCTCCATAAACAAGGGGCAGGGAGCGCAAAGACCACCGGGGAAACTGTCCACAAGGTGTCTGAAGCTCGCTCCTCATGGTTAACTGACCGGGATATGGACTGGATGGATGATGAACCGCATTTGAATGGTTCCCACCCCGCCCCTCATTCCGCACAGAGAAAGCGGCTTGCTCGGTCAAGACAAAGGGCCTCCTGTCCCTTTCAGGGATGAGGAAGGAGGGCTCCAGAATGTGGAACGTGGGTGCCATGTGCAGAGAATGGTGGACCACAACTGTGAACCTTGGGATCCGAGTTCCCTTTGTCCTGCCTCCACCTCATGGGAGAGACTATTTTCAACTAAGAGCCTGGTGCCAAGCTGATTTCATTCCTGTGACTGCGCTTTATACTGCATGACACCAGACAGTGCACAGCAATGCCAAGAATCCCGCTCCTTCAGCTTGTCAGTTCAAAGGCTCTCCCCTCCTCCCTCCGCCCCTCCCCTGAGTGCTCCATTCATGGTCTTGCCCACACTCCCCCTACCACCACCACCCCTGCCCCCGCCGCCGGGCCTTGCAACTACAAGAAGCATCAGAAGAAATCCTTGGTCTATCTTCACGGCACAGCGCTGGGCCGGGCTTCCCTTTGCAGTGAGGCATCCCTCTCAGAGATAGACACACAGCGCATGCGTGTCTGGTGGGCCTTTAAAAGGAGGAGTCTGTGCAGAGTTAGGGCGTCAATCACTTTGGCTATCTCCATGGAGGCCAAATAGTTCTATTCGGAAAATAATTGCCAGGAACATAGCATTGCATTCCTCGGGTGGGGAGTCGCTTACACAAGCTCTTTCTTTTCTACACACAGCCACAGGGAGTGGAAAGAGAGGCAAGAGGTTTTAGTCACGGCGGCGTGAGCATCCTCAGAGAAGGAAAGTAGGCCAGGTGCCTGGATAAACTCAGCCATGGGACAGAAGGCTCCTCAGCTTACGGTCCAGTCTGGCTTAACACAAAATGAGTCAGACCACACCTGAAGTCCTTCACGAGGAATCCAGTCCAGCAATTTGCTCACGCAAATTTGCATATAAAAAAAACCGAGGCGATTCTGGATTTGAGGACAATTTTGGGTTCGGAAATGTGGAAAGACTGCACAACTGAATAACATCAAGCTGTCATGTCATCTCCCAGGAACAAGCTTGTCGTAGCGAGGCTGCCCCAGACGTCCCGGATCTCAAGAACATTTGCCCAGAGACATTTGACGAACGTCTGCTGTGACAAAATGCTAGTGAGAACCAGTTACTAGATGAAAGGCCCTAGGGGTGCAGAGATGGCCGCCCAGGGCATTCTGCGGAGGGGGCGGGGCTTAAGAGAGATTTGGAACACCTGGTAAGAGGGTCACATTAGCAGCTAGATTGAGTCTGCACCCTCACCTGAGTTCAGCCTCGGCTGTCTACACAGTGGCTTTCTTTGTGCACCCGCCAGGAGCGAGCAAGTGGGACACAGGTGTCCTGGCTGAACTGAGTCCTACATAGTACAGATACATAGTACAGACGTCTGACATCCGAGGAGTCCGAGTTCCTTCCTTCCTGTTCTGTTCCTTCTCCAGCCACCACCACATGATAGACATTTTGTTATGGCAGAGTAGGCAGGAAGAAACAAAGTCTAGGATTCAGGCCTCTTGTCTTCAGACCCAGACTGGAAGACACAGGTCAGCAGGGACAGACCCAGGTCCAGTACAGACGCAGGGAGACTACAGAGTGAGGAATCCACAGAACTGGGGTAGGGGTAGGAATCACTTCCTATTTTCCACCTGCTGCTAAAAGCCAGCCAGCCTTTGGGTGGGCTGCACGCCCAACGTGTTGTTTGGCCTAGAAACAGATTTAAATTAGATAGTGATATGATTCCCCCAGGGTAGCTGTGGCCATTCCATTCGCAGGCTGGGCAGAGGGCATGGGCTCCAGGGCATGGTAAGATCATCACTGATAGCGGCTGGTCCCATGGTCTCTATGTGGTCCAGACAACGTCACATCGACATTGCCTCTGGAATGCTTCGAATCATCATTCCCAATCCCGTGTCCTACTCATGGGTGGAGGGATCTGGGCATGGTCGCTACTGGGCGGGTCCTATTTCTTCCTCATAACCCAGGCCTTGCCTAGGCTCAGCCCAGGGGCAGCCTGCTTAGGCTCCACGAGGATCAACCAAACGCTCACGTGTGAGGCTCTCTCTCAGATGTGGGGATTTTACTCAGGTAAGACACTTGAGCCCACTGGGACCCACACTGTAGAAGTTAGAAGTAATTCCTGGGGCTCTACAGCAGGTCAGAAGCAAGAAACAGGGCTCCTGCAGATAGCACTGTACCCCGCCCCCATCTTGCCAGCTCCCAAGCTCTGGTCTCATCTAGCCAGTGTTTTCAGGGCCCTGGTCACACCTCTGTTAGACTGCAGCCCTGCTGGGAATCCCTCTGGGCCTGGACACTGACCTCGCTGCGTTACTGTCCCAAAGAGGATGTGTATTTGTCTCGGGAGCACTAGGACGCACATGAGGGATCCCATCCAGGCGGCTAGTCCTCTGCAGAGAGCACGGGGAGAGAGAGTGGCCACATCTAGTTTGTCCTTAAACTCCTGTCTCCGCTGTTCAGCTCGGCGATCACTGACACTTGGACCTAATTCAGTCACTACCCGGTTTTCAGTTAATCCACAGACAAGTGGACAGCCAATCCCGTGATCACATCAACCACCCTTTAAGTTTCCCCGTATAGAAAGGTGCCACCGGTGCCTAGATCCACAATTCGAGAACACAGAGGGCATCCACAGAGTGCTCTCAAGCTTCTAATCTCCACCTGCCTCGGGGTCTTCACCCTGAACTCTGAGCCCAAAATGTGCCCATTGCAGCTGCTAGAATGGGTGTAGAGGATACAGGGCCCTGGGGAGTGGAGGAGGGTGGGTTTGAGGGGCGATTACCGCAGCTCTTCTTTTTTAAGGGTTCCCGACGCCCAGTGAGATCAAGGTAAGCAATGCCTTGATCTGGTTTCAGACTTAAGACCCAGGGAGGGTCTGAAAGCCCAGGGGAAAGAGCGGGCGACCGTGTGTCATGCCCCAAGAACCCTAAAGTCTAGAACTCCCTACTCATGTGATTCCAGAGGTCAGACTTCTGACAGGGCAAGTGTGATTCCGTCCACAGTGGGCGGCGACACTCAGATGCAAGACCAGAGATGGGAAGTCATGGGAGACTGTGCCCAGGGCAGTCAGTGTGCGCCCTCCAGAGACTGAGAGAGGGGCTTGTGCAGTCACAGGGAAAGGAAGAGTGTGCAGAAGTCTGGCTCTCACACTGCTTCAGAAACCCTGTTGTAGGGCTTGTGGGCCTCAGGCTTGTGTTCTCTGAGTATCGGCGTCCTTCCTATCTCTGCTACTGAGACGGGAGCTTTCTTCTGCCTCGGGGATTTTCAAAGCACTGGGTCATGTTTGGCAGCCCATCTGTTGTACGGCTCATGGGGTTTGGGTTTGGGTTTGGGGTGTGATTCAGGAGAAGGACCCTCATAGGAAAGAACCCGGCGGGCACAGCCTTGAACACAATGTTCTAGCAGACTGTCTGTCAGGTGGTGGGTGAGAATCTCCACACTGCAACATCAGGTCTGCCAGCTCCAGGGTTCAGGACGTGAGGAGTTTGGGGGCCAAGCTGAGGACTGATGGCAAAGAGATGTGTGACCCTGGCTGAGTTCGACCCCTCACTCACCCAAGGAGTCTGGAATCTGCATCTTGGAGACCCAGGATGTAGCCTATAGGCAGCGGATCCTAAAGGCCACGCCCTCTTGGTCCACAACTCTAAGACAACTATAGCACGCCTGGACTCCAGGCATGCCCATTCCATTCTCTGACATGAGAACTTCCAGCTGCCTTTCCTGTTTGATTCAATGTCTGGTGCAAACACTGGCAGGTCCCTGCTTCCTACGCATGCCCACCTCCAAGTCCTAACCACAGTCTTGAGAATTTTTGGAGGCGTTGTCGTCACTGCTACACTCACATTTAGCATCTTTTAATGTTTTGAGGATGTGTGGGGTTGGTATGAAAATTCAAATTTTTCTGAGTACCTAACATCATGCTAGATGCTAGGAAACAACTCAGTTACTCAGCGTGGGATTCGTTGCATCCCGAGGCCCGTGCATTGCAAGGGCTCCACGCTTACAGGAATGGACCCAGTAATGGTCAGGAGAGGAGGGTGTCTATACTCCTCCACGTTCTTAGAGATGTCTGTGACTGGACATCGGAGACAAGGAGGAAGGTCGTGGGTGCTATTAAGGAGAAAGGCCAGTGAATGACGTCAGTGTCACGGACAGAAGGCTCTAGAGACGGATGGCCTTGCAGAAAACCAGCATGATATAGACATCCCTTCCCCGTCACAGCTATGAAATTGGAGAAATGGGAAACTGTAGAGACCAGCCGCCTCCCTCCATCCCTACTGCAGGAGGGAGGGTGAAGGAGTCCAGGCCTGCGACTGAGGACTGCAGACATGAGGGGACGCTGGTGGTATCTTGAGGTGAATAGTGGGGGTTAACACCATCCAAGGAGCAGCAGGGCTCTGAGTTCTCTCCTCCCTCTCCCCCTGCTCTTGGTCCCCATGGCCACCTCATCAACACTACTGCTCCTAAGACTCAGAAGATCACTTGGCAACAGTGGAGACTCAGAAAGAACCCATCTGTGTGTCCGATTCCTCTGCCGTGCTCTTCCCTCATCTTAGGAGTCCCCACTTGCAGTTCCTCTCTCTCGTGTTTGTGACTCTCATCGTGAGGGATCTGGTCCATCCAGACACTTGACATCCCGGGAAGGCAGTGAGTTCACTGTCTCTGCAGAGACCGACTCTTGCTAAGCAGAACCCTGGTTTCCGACGCCAGGTCAGGCTACAGCACTGAGTAGGAGTGGCCCTTCACAGCCAGGCAGGGGCTCTTCACGGGGACAGGGGCAGGACAGCTGTGGGGTGTCAGCATTTATGTCAAGGTTCAGGAGAGGGCCTGGGCCACCTGCATATGAGCGAGTGCGTTCCGCCTTCCAGACAGGGAGGTAAATCTGCAATGTGCTTCTCAGCCGCCACTGGAGACGACAAAGGTTGGGTGAGGTGATGAAGGGTGAAGGGCAGAGGGAGTGTGATGAGAGTGTGGTGAGCAGAGGCAAAGGACTCCCACGCCCCCTACCTCTACCTTGGCTTTCAAATTGAGGAAACCAAGATCAAGAAAAGCGCCGCTGTGGCTGCTCTTGTGTCAATGCCGGAAAGGTCAAAATCATAGGAAAATCCATGAAGTGGACGCCCGTCCCGAGAAATCCTCCTCCAGCACAGAGACTTGTTTCTGGTTAGAGAGACAGGCACACCGGGAGGAGGGGATCAGAAACGAAATACGACCTTGGGGAAACACAAAGAGCTAGCCCATATTTAAGTGCAGGCTTCAGGATGGCCCCTACAGAAGGGCACTGCATGGCTTCACCCAGTATCATTCGGCCTCCGATCCCAGGAATCCAGGTTCATGGGACTCAGCTTTTCCACCCCAGGGTCCCCTTTCCGCTGCTTCAGGTTCCCTGACAGCTGCCCCAGAAGCCTGCCCAGTGAGAGCCCAGGCAACCTCACTGTTGGAGGACAGTCATGCTCTTCCCACACACGAGACCTTAGCTAAGGTCACAAGACAGGACTTGGTGACTGCTGGATGTGAGTGGCAGGATCTCCGAGGAACCTTCTGGAACTTCACAGTCTCCTAGCCTCCTCCTCCCTCGTCCCTCGTCCCTCCTCCCTGGTCCCTCCTCCCTGGTCTCTGCACCCCCTGGCCCCCTGCAACTGTTCTGCTGCAGCAAACACCTATAATGAGCACCACCACCTTAGGAGGTCAATGGCCTGCATCTCAGGCACTTGGCCTGCATCCCAGGCACTTGGCCTGCATCCCAGGCATCATGGCCACTTGACTGTATGGCCTCTACTCTCTGTAAAATAAGGTCTGCACTGGTTAGATTGGCCACATTTAGTGGACATTTAGGGTAGAATGTTGTGTCCGATTCTTTCATATTTAATGCTGCTCATGTGTCTGTTCTATACGGAGTGTACATTTCTGGGAGGCAAACCTCAGGCCCAGGGAGCCTCCTCTGAGGTCCACCAAACAGTTTCAGTTTCAGGTAGAAACTATGCCAACCTCTTAACGTCCCCCACCCCCATCCCCCAAGTGTAGATCTTCAGGGAAGCTGTACACATTACATATTCCCCCCCCCAGGAGAGGATACTCTTGGGGCTACCCCAGCAACCAACACCGCAGGAAAGCTGAATTACAGCCTTAACACAGCTGAAAATGCTTGTCAAAACCTGACATCACTAAGAGCAATTTAGACTCGGAGACGTTCAGAAAGGAGAGACTGGGATGTCAGAGTAGGATGTCCATGGGGTGGGGGGAATGACAGAATCCCTGCTTCGGGGTGCTGCCTGGGCTGTGCTAGAGAGTCGTCACCATCAAGTTAGTAGGGACATGTGATGGCAGAGTGATGTGGCAGTAGCAGGACCAGGATGGTTCAGAAGAAACCTGGAGTGCAGGGGCTAGTGGCTATGGAAGGAACTTCAGAGAGGCGCCCGGCAGAGGTGGGGTGAGAGTTCCCAAGTGAGTCCAGGCAGGCAGGAGGCAGCAGGAGGGAACATCCTCAGAACAGGTACAGATGGTCCCAGCCAGGCTTCTTCTCATACAAAGTATCTGGTCAGGAGAGACCACACAGACACGGCAGCAGCTTCCCCTCCACTGCCACGGAACCACAGCCACGGAGCTACTTTGTCCCCAGTAATCAACATTAACAATTCATCCAAGGCTGCCGGGTGGAATCTGAGAACACTCACTGCGGTGAGGCCGTGGGACTATGTTAGGTTTGAGTTTTGAGCCACATAGAAGCCAAGAAGAACATCGGTTCCTCAAGAGGACCCTCGCTAAACAGGACCGTCCATGCTCCTGTTTTAAATGTTGTCCAAGCGTGTGGCTCAAGGGCACAAGATGCAAAGATGCTAAAACATTCAAACAGGATGAGCCCGAAAGCTACTGATGAGGAGAATTCTTAGGAAGCGGGGACCTGGAGTAGACGCCACTCTCCAAGTCACATTCTACTAAAACGAGATGCCCTAACTTTTGGTGCAGGACTGCAATGCAAAGGCAGGAGTCTGGGTCAGCTACACGCCATTCTCTTAGCCAGGCGCTTCTTCGGGGTACCCACCCTATTTTAACAGCTTCTATGGGGTGAGAACATCTGGGAAAAGGAGTGAGGGAAGCTCCCGGGAGGGATCCACAGCATCACCATGGGCTCTGGTTGATGCTCTGCGTCCCCAGGGAGCCAAATACATTTCTTCTATCTGGTCCATGAGACCTTTGTGACTCTGGGCAAGTCACTTCATGGACTGTCAAATACATGTTGTTCCACTCGCTGCACAGGGCTGATGTGGGGGCCACAGGGATGACAGTTCCTCCTGGGGAACTCCACAAAGCCATGTGGAATTTGCAACTACTACCCAATACCCCCTCCCCCTGAGTTTTCTGGCTAGAGGAAACACCCTCACATAGCTGGCTGTCTCCGGTATGTAGTACCGGCTGCTCAGGCCTAGCCAGGAAGCACCAGTCCGTTTTCCTCAGACTTCATGTGCAATCAATATAGTAAGCTTTACACCCTGAGAATAGTAGATAACCAAAGGAATGGTCTGGTAAATAAGCCACGCACCATCTGAGAAGAGAACATGAAGCCCCTTTCCCATGTCCGAAGCTAGATGACGACCTGACCACAGGCCTGCAGGCACCTGGCTGGACTTTTTGGTACTATGACCTTTCAGAATCTGCCCTTTGAGTGGTTTAAGTTTACCCTACACTGTAAGACCCTCTTCCC
>JANHMN010000038.1:0-28599 GCA_030674055.1 Rhabdomys pumilio | reverse complement strand
CCCTTTGAGTGGTTTAAGTTTACCCTACACTGTAAGACCCTCTTCCCAATGCAGCTCTGGTTCAGCTGGCCCCGAAGCAGCGGGGGCCAAAAGAAGAAGAAGGGTATCTGGGAAGCTTTCCCTGGACATCCATGCTCCTGTTTTAAATATTGTCCAAGCATGTGGCTCAAGGGCACAAGATGCAAAGATGCTAAAACATTCAAACAGGATGATCCAGAAAGCTACTGCAGTGGCAGCCAGAGGTTCTGCATCCTTGACATGAGTATCCAAGACAGGCCAGGAGGTGGCCAGCAAGGCCATCCTACTATATACCCCAGTTCAGAGTTTGCTGGACTATTCAGCGAATGCCCTTGGCCTAGTAGCAGGTGAGTCCCTGTGAGCCAGAACTCAAGCAGGAGGCTACACACGCAGAGTGGTGCAGCTGCAGCCGGTGTTCAGCCTCTCCTATATTCAGGCTGCCTCAGTGGCTTGGTCAGATCTAGTCATACTGACCCCGGGAGCCGGGAGACTTTCCCTGAATGTCCCCGCCCCAGCACAGCAGCTCCTCCCTGCAGCTGCTTCTCCATAATGCTCTAGGTTTGGCCAGTTCAGGCAGATCTAATTATTTATGCAACTGTCACATGGGCAGTTGGTCGGAATGTCCTGGGTTCCGGGCCAGTTGGGCCTCAAGCAGACTACTGGTCTTTCAGGGTGGCCGGTGCTAGAGAAAGGAGGAGGGGGTCTTGGAGCCCTACCTACTGCAGGGCTTCATTTGAGGCTGAAGTGTTGCCTGTCAAGTTTGAGGTGGAAATAGGAGCCCAGTGTGAGCAATGTTCTGTTCACTCTCTGGGGACAGCCTCTCCACCAGGAGAGCAACCACCGCCCCCTCCCAACCACCACTGGGGAGCAGGAGAATTTGGGAAGAGGCCTGAATCCTTCTCTGGCTTTCCATCTAGGCGATGACATGTAGATGCCAGGGGTTGGGAGAATCTCTATCCTGAGAGAATCCACCATGTTCTTATTCTTAGCCTTCAAGTCAAGATCGCCTGGGGGAAGTGATTCCAGGCAAGTTGACTTATCGTCGTGCCCAGCCTCACCCTGAGTCACAAGAGGCAGCAGGTGTCTGGGAGCTAGTAACAGACTGTTTCTCCAGAGTGGCTCATAGATTGAGAGGCTAGGCTAAGGCCTTGGGGAATGAGGCCATGCCTCCCTGCAGCCTATCCTTTACCAAGTAAAGAACAACACACCTGTGGTGGTGGCCAGCCTTGCAGCTGAGAAGGAATCTTATTTAGCATCTTCCTCCCTCATGCCTGACACACAGGCTGATACGTGTGACATGAAAACACCCCCTCAACTCCCAGGAATAGATAAGGCCAAGAAATTGTATTTGTTTCTAGACCTAAGTGCTCCCCCCACCTCTCTCTCTCTCTCTCTCTCTCTCTCTCTCTCTCTCTCTCTCTTTCTCTCCTCCTCTCTCTCTCTCCTCTCTCTCTCTCTCTCTCTCTCTCTCTCTCTGTCTCCTACTTCAGGAACCCCTAAGCACACTGGCTGTAGCAAGCAAGATGCTCTAATCCCCCTCTTGAAGCTCATCTTAGGGTTCACTCATTCTAGCTCCTGTGTATCAGGCCAATGTTTTCTTCCTTAGTTGATTTTTTTTTTTTCAAACCATCTCCATACTGGATTGGAAAAGCAAAGCTCTGCCCTCCCCTAAGTGACTGCCTTCTTGTGAAGATGACCACCATGATAGGTCCTCAGAACCCTTTTGGATACAAAACAACAAACCTTCTAGACAGTGCTTATACTATGTTTCAGGCTGTGTCTGTGAGAAACAAGCAGGCCCTGGGAACGTGTCTCCATCACAGAATAGGGAATAGACAGAGAGACTGGCTAAGCTCCTTTTCTGGATACACATGGTTTTGATTTCAGGCCATCAGGCATCAGAAATCACCCCTCCCTGTGCCATACTATGCTTTTCTACACTTACCCCATGGAAATAAGTTGACTTTCTGCACAGCTTTTCTTTTGAACATTTTAAGGCTGAGCTAATAAGGTCAATTCCTGGTTTCGATTCAGGCGGTTTCCTACCACAGGCCAAGTGATACCGATAGCCAGTACCCAACCTGGAAGTAATAAAGCTGTGTAGCTATTTCCTCTGAGTTCAAACCTTCTCTTCTGGAGGGAGGAGAACGGTTTATATGATTCAGGAAGTTAATGAATCTTAAAGATTTGGTAACTCAGGAAAAGTCAGTAGTTTTACAAGTCTCCCATTCCCCAGGTTATATAAGCAGCTGTCCCTTGAGAAAGGAGGTTGGGGGGTGGGGGTGGGGGGGGTCATGGCAGTCACAAGCTGTACAGGAGAGTTCCAGAGCTTTTCTGACTTGTGACCCCACGCTGGGATGTGCTGTTTAGAGAGGTGTCATGTCCTTTGGGACACCCATGCCCCTATGCATGACCACAACAAACTCATTGGTTCGCAAAGCTATTTTTGAGTGGCATCCCCACCGATGACTCCACCATGGTCTTTGTAGAATCAGTCCAGTTTTTGTTTTTGTCACCCCCACTGCCTCCCGCTGACACAAGAGCAATAACGGCTGGAGAAATGGCTCAGTGGTTAAGAGGACTCGATGTTCCTCCTGTGTTCCCTTCAATCCTTGTGCCAAGTTGGAAAAGCAGAGTTGCCCTACCCTGAGTTATTGCCTTCTCTGGAGGACACGGGCTCCCAGCAGCTACATAAGGCAGCTCACAACTGCCTGTAACTCCGTCTGGCCCCTGAGGTCATCCGTGCTTACGTGACCTACACTTACACAGACATATATGTGTAAATAGTTTTTTTAAAAAGTCTCTCCCGTGGGTTGGACTTAAAAAAAATGAGTAGGGGGGTGGGGAGTTCACTTAGAACCTCGTTCTCTTGTATTGAACTCACGTCCCATAAAATTCACATTTCAAAGGTGTGTGGTTTTCAAACAAGCAGACCTTTATAATCTGCAGTCTTTATAATTTGCAGGTTTGTAGGCTCAGAAACCTACATCCCCCTTCATTTGCATTTTTCTGTTACAAGGCTTTCTATAAATGGGACTCTAAGGCTTTGGGAGGGGATGGCTGTGGGTGTGTGCACACAGCAAGCAATTATTCGGGGGGCTTGCTTCTCTTTCCACCTCCCTCTTGTGTGTGAGGTAGGGTCAGCCTCTCCTGTCTCTGCATCACAGTGTGCTCCAGTCTCAGCAGGCTTGAGAGCAGAGCAGATTCTGCGGCCTCTGGGTCTCATCACAAAGATGAGAATGGCTTCTGGTAGCTTGAGTTGAGACTGTCTGGGTGTTGCCTGAAAGCACTTTCTTGTGAGTTGAGCCACACACCCAGTCCTGGCTTTATTTAAACCCAAGAGACCCATGTCTGGAAGGAGCCATTCGAAGATGGTTAGCAAGATTTGTACAGATTTGCACGGTTTTGTGCTTGCTAGGTGTGCTGATTCTGGGGGAGAGGGTATTACTAACTTCAGTGTTTAGCGTGAGATGGTGGTGGTGGGGGTTTGTCCCAGGGCATTCTTTGCACGTAGGCATCTGCTCCAGGGCTACCCTCTTGACTGTCAACATGCCGAGTTTAGAGTAGCTGTGCGAACACACCTCGGGCCAGTCCTGTGAGGAATGGTCTAGATCAGGCCTGCTGGGACACCCATTGCATGGGCTGGGGCCCCAGTCTGAACCAAAAGGAGAAACTGAGCCGAGCAGCAGCGTCTGTCTCTGTGTCTTGATTGCGGATGTGATGTGACCCGAAGGGCCATGCCTTCCCACCATGACAGGCTGTACTCCCTAGAACTGTGAGGCACAACTTTTCTTAAACAGCTTTAGTGTCACAGTCATAAAATTGTAACATGACGACGCTTGTTTGAAAGGCTACCACTAAATGAGTGGCTTGGCCAGCCTTGCCGAGCTCAGCTTGAAAGCACATTCCAGGACCTAGACCCATGCACAGTCTATCCTCAGGCCAACATCATTTAAAATTGGTGACTGTGAGTCTCCGAGCTTGTGGGGGTTTTTTTTCTGTTTTTTTTTTTCTTTTCTTTTCTGCATTCCATCCTATGCATGAGTTTCTGCAACAGAGATGTTGCCAAGTAGCTGCCTAGGGCTCCTTTGTCTGATTTGGATGGAGACCATGGGTAAGGAAGAAAAACAAGGAGCAGCAGTGGCAGAGGGGTGCTCTGTAGGTCTTCCTATGTCCCTTCAAGCCTTGGGTATTGGGAGGCCAGCTTCCACATACCGGTAATTTTAACCATCAACTGGGTGTAACCTAGAATCATCTGGGAAGCAATAACATACATGAAGTTAGTCTTCGGGCATGTCTGCACGATATTGTCTTGCTAATAAATAAGCCTCGATGTAAGAAGGCAGAGAGCCCATTGTGGGTGGCACTATCCCCTAAGCAGGGGCCCCTGAACTAAGAAGAATGCTAGCTAAGCAGGCAGGCAGCCCCGTGCATTTTGCTCTTGGCTCTTAAATAGATTTACATTGATTTCTTTACTTCCCCTCGGTGACAGACTACCACCCAGACACATAAGCCAAATAAACCCGGTTTCTCTCCAGTGTTGCTCTTGGTCAGGATGTTTTATCACAGCAACAGAAAGGAAACTAGGAAAGCTCCTAAGACAGGAGTACCCAGCTCTCCAGAGCGGCCAGCCTAAGACAGGACTACCCAGCTCTCCGGAGCGGCCAGCCTAAGACAGGACTACCCAGCTCTCCAGAGCGGCCAGCCTGAGGGCTCTCAGCACGAGGTCCAGGACTCTTGGTCTTTGAAGTTTGACCGCTCTCTGGGTCGGTGGTTTCTCTTATAAGCCTTCTGAACCTTTTCAGTCTCGATTGTCTAACCCCCTCCTGCGTTGTCGCTTGTTCAGCTTTCTCCTGGCCTGGTAAGGAGACTGCCAGGGAGAGTTCTGCTATACCCTTGTTACTAGGCTCCACACACAGCAGCTGTCTGTTTTCTAGGGGTGCTCTCGCAGCCTGCTGCGCTCATCCCATGGGTTGGAGAACCACGCATCCCGGGAGGAAAGACCAACACAGAGAATGCGACAGTCAGCCAGCCATCAGGAGCATGAGAACACCACACCGGAGAACCTGAAAGCAAGGGTCGTGAAAGAAGATTGGGAGCGGGGGGGGGCCGGGGGGGGGGGGAACAGGCGAAGTGACGGGGGACAGAAAACACGAAAGCCGCAGCCACGGAGAAGAAAGTTCAGGCGCGGAGAGAGGGAGAATAAACCCGCAGCCTTTATTAGAATAGACAAACAGCTCCTGGCGCACTGGGAGGTGACCCTTATCTGAGAGTCTGCCCAGAGACTCTGGGTCAGAGATTTTTCCGGCATCTAGGTCCCTTCCCTTTCTGGACGCCCTATTCTTTCTGATGGATTCTTGGCCTTCCTCCCTTGGACAGGCTCTTTTCTTGCTTTGGACAATTTCCTCTTCGAGACAGCTGTTAGGACTTAGCATCGGTTGCAAAATTGGTATGGTAAGCTACCGGGAGCAGCAGGAAGGGCCTCATAGGGGCCGTCTCTGCTTTCTCAAGATAGCTAAGGTCTCTCTGGATACCACTGCAGCGGCCCTCCTAACCTTTGAGCCCACCGTCGGAGTTCCCTCTTCACGGTGGAGGCTCTCCTGACAGCTGTTAGAGACTCCTTCTGTTCCGACTCATCCCCATCCCCACCCCCACCCCACCCCCACTACCGTGACATCAGCTCCACCCAAGGATGGCTTTCACGCACGAGCAAGGGACCAGGAGGTGGGCCACTCCGTGATATGCATGAGGACCTGAGTCGAGTCCACAGAGTCCACATGACAAAGTTGGGCGTGGCCTTGGGTGCTTGTAATTCCAGCAGTAGGGAAACAGGGCGGGTGCATGCTTGGGCTTGCCAGCCCAAGCCTGCTGAGTGAATTTCACTCCGGCCAACGAGAAACATTGTATCAAAAAGAACAAAGGTGAACGCTCCTCCCCCCTCAGAACACTAAGCCCCAGGCTATCCTCTGGCTTCTACATGCTTTGATCACGTATGTGCATCCAGAGGCACAGACAAGAGACAAAGAGGTCACTGAATTTCCATCCTGGCTGGACTAATTGCATTCCCACCAGTAGTGTGTCAGGACCTCGCCCCTTTCTTCATCTCTTCCCAGCATTAGAACTGAGAACAGGAGTACCATGTGACACAGCTTTCCCTGACCCCTAGTGGGAACTGCAAGACACGCACAAGGTCCTGGTGTCTACCCGAGGAACAGCATGACCGCTGGCCAGGTGCCCGGTGCTGCCTGCCCCCTTCCCCCACCCGTCATCTCAACTTTTGGGAAGTAGAGGCAGGAGGATCAGAAATTCAAGGTCATCCTGAAGCATGGCAGGAGTTTACGACCAGCCTGAGCCCGAGACCTTGCCTCTAAAGGAAGAGGAGGGAAAAAAAGTGGTGGGTATTATTAGTCAGCACCTGAGAAATATTAAATCGGGAAGGAGACGGAGTCAAACAGGCGGCGCCATATTGTGCGTAATAAGCCAGACGGGCCCGCAAGTGCCTGGGGAGCGTTCGGTTTGTGAGCCCTAGCTGCACACGTAGACCATGAGAGCAGAAGGTGAGGGTAGGGATGGGAGAGGTCGGGCAGAAGGGGCGAGGGGAAGGAAGAGAGAGACTGTAGTCTAAAAGTGCAGGGTGCACTTGAAAGGAATATTTTGGTAGGGGACCCAGTGCTGTGTCCAATGCACAGACTAATAAAGGGAAAAAAGACCCCTGAGGAGAGAGATGACTTTTGTCGGGCTCAGTGACCCAACGTGGGATGGGCATGGCACAGGGCAGTGTCTCCCCCACCCCACCCCCCACTGGCTCACAGTGAGCCAAACGTGTTCTTCTGGGCGGGAAGTGGTGGGGAGGCCAGGAGAAGTTCACTGAGTCTGGATGGGCACCACAAACCCAGCAAGAAGGAGGTATCTGGACCTCACATCAGTAGCCAGGTGGAGTCTCAGCCACGCGGCCTCCGCGAGGGCCACTCCCCACTTTACCAAGAGGTCTGCAGGCACTCCAACAGTGGTGTGGGCAGGAGGCGGGTCTGGCCACCTGCCTGCCCCACAGTCCTTTTTGCTCCAGGTCCCTGGGGTACCAGAGGAAAGTCTAGAAGACGGAGTCAGAATGCTCCCACCTCTCTCTCTCTCTCTCTCTCTGATAACTGTGGACAAAGGGACACCAGGAGTGCTCACGGGGGTGCTTTAGGCACTGGTGCAGAGTGCCCAATGTCTGCCCAGCACACCAGGGATAGGCGGCTCTCCAGGGAGTCTCAAGGGGGCAGATGTGGAGTTTTACAGAAATGTGTTGAAACTGTGTATCAATTGAGGCCAGTGTGGCTGTCTAAACAATTGTATCCAGATACTCAGGCATTTAAAAAAAAAAAAAAAAAAAAACCGAAAACCTGTGATTCTAAGCATTCATGTGCACACTTATTGCCTACTTATTGTTGAGCTTGGACATGGGGACGCCCTGACATCCTGCCGACACAACGGGGATGCTTCACTGTGTTCACTGTCTCGGTCATTATTCTATTGCTGTGAGGAGCCACCATGACCAAGGCAACTCTTATTTAAAAAAAAAAAAGAAAAGAAAAGAAAGAAAGAAAAGAAAAGAAAGAAAGCCTTTAATTGAGGACTTACAGTGTCAGAGGTTTAGTCTAAGACTACCACGGCTGGGACTGGAATGGGATTTTGAAACCCCAGAGCTCGCCCTCAGCTATACACAGACTCCCACAAAGCCACACCTCCCAATCCTTCCCAAGCCGTTCTACTAACTTGGGTCCAGCCACAACAACCTAGAAATCTGTGGGTGCCACTATCATGCAAACCACCACAGCCAACAATGACCCAAACGTCCCTATTATTTAAAGTTAACAGGCAACCTATCCCCTTTCTCCTGTGTGTGTAAACCCAGGGACTTGTGCATACCGAGCAAGCCCCTCCCACTGACCTCCCTCCCACCTCTGTTATTTTGAGGCAGGCCGGGGGTGGGGGGAAGTGGGTGGGAGGGGGGGGGTGGGTAATGGGGTGGGAGGGTAGCTTTCCATACCACAAAGTTGGAGACTGTTCTCTCCCTTCACCAAATGGGAGCGGGGGGATTGAACTCAGGTTTTCAGGCTTAGCCCCAGACACCTTATCTGTTGAGCCATCTCCCCAGCCCACAGAAAGCATTTTTTTTTTTTTTTAATGAACAGTTAGCCCTACCTACTAACCTAGAAGAAAAATGCCTCTGATTGATAATCTGATTTCAGTGCCACTGTTTGGTTTTTGAACCCCAGTCATCCATCCCAGTCCTCAGTCATTAAACGAGGGCTATCCTAGAAATTCCAGCGTCTCACTGAAAATGCGCAGATCTCATAGCCCCCAAATCCCCATTTCCAACTGTCTTACCAGACCGTGTACCCAGACAGCACACGGATAGAAACAACCCAAGGCGGGGCTGTAGAGATGGCACAGTTTGTATTTTGATTTTATAGCTGGGGGCTGGGGAGATGCCTCACTGGTTCAGAGAGCACGGGGCTTCTTGCAAAGGATCCAATTCCCAGAACATAGAAGCTCACAGCCTCATGTGACTCCAGTTGCAGAGGATCTGACGCCCTCTTCTGGCCTGTGTGGGTACTGCATGCACATGGTGGGCAAGCACATGCCAGGCAGAGCAAGTTATAAAGGACTTTTATATTTGATACTAGTACATTTATTTTTACCCACGCTCCTCCCTCCTCGTCTCTTGTTTTCAGATATTCTGAGTCTATTTTTGCTCAGTATTGAGGAAGTGACATTGTCAATAAATTATAATTATCTAAGAAACCCAATTCCAGAGGAACTTAACCAATTAGTTTTTCCACCACTTAGGAGTGATGGGTCATGTTTGAGGTATAGATTTTTTTTTTCTCTTACACACACAGAAAAGTAATCGCTAAATAAAACAATTCACACACCCATCATTTCCACCCCCCTAACTACCAGCATACCATATATAAAATGTATATATATTTTTTCATTTGCTTCTTTGATACCATACCCAATAAATTTTCAGTGTTACATTTAAATTCATTTTTTTTTGGGTTTCATTTCTATGCGTGTGAAGTACAGGCACACGTAGTTCTGTTTTATGAGTATCTCCGCCGAGGTGAGCATGTTTGAAAGACTGTGGATTCCTCTAATGAATAGTCAAAGTATCTCTCTTTAAAAAAAAAAAAAAAGCGAACTGGCCATGTGTAGGTACGTTTCCTGCTGGGCTCCGTGATAACCCCGCTGGTCTGTGTGCCCATATGCATGCAATATGCCACAGTAGGGAAGCTGTGTACGAGCATTTAGATTGGGCGGTGGAAGTCCTCTGTGCTTGCCAGATTTCTGTCACTAAAAAAAGACCTAAGCGAGGGTTGGGGAGGGGGGAAATCACCTGGAAACGAGGAAAGGCTGATTTTGGCTCTGAGTTTTGGAGGTGTCAGCCTGCAGGGTGGCCAGTTGGCCCCACTGCTTGGGGTTTGCCTAAAAGCATGGTCATGTAATAGTCGGGGTGAAACGGGGTAGAAGGGTGGAGACACAAGCATCTCACAATTTTCCTCATGCTCTTAACACCTCTTTCTCTCAGCCTCACCACCGCCTTCGGCCTCACTGAATTGCGGTGGACCAAATCTTTAACACTTTGGTGTGTGTGTGTGTTGGGGGGGGGGGGGTGGGGAATCAGATCTAAATGGTATAGCCTGACAGCATTAGCTGATTTCTCTGTGTGTGTGGGCTTTATGCACGTACATGTGCACACGTGCGTAAGCAGACATGTGGAGGCTACGGGTCGTCTCTTCCCCAACCTGGTTTGAAGCCGGGTCCTTACACTTGCGCGGGGAGCTCTCTATAGACTGGGCTGTCTCTGCAGCCCACCCACCCCCATGCCCCACCTCCAACTTAATTTTATGTTAAAATTCTGGTAATTATTCTGGATTACCTACAAATCTGTGTGGTTTTCAGAGTTGGCTTTTTTTTTTTTTAATGTTGAGAAGTACATTGTGTATGTTTAATGTTGCCATGACATGACAGGTCTTTTTTTTTTTTTTTTTTTTTTTTTTAAATCAAGACTGAATGGCGGTCCCCTGTGTACATGTCACACAATTTCTGTTCGGTTCATCTATTGAGGAACAGCAGCATGTTGTTTTGAACCCGTAACATTGTGCCCGCTAGGCAGTTGTTCTGCTGATTATGCGGCATTCCCAACTCAGCAGTAGAATTTTGATGAAAACATTTGTCTTAGTTAGGGTTTTATTGCTGTGAAGACACACCTCGGACAAGGCATTTAACTGGGGCTGGCTTACAGTTTCGGAGGTTCTGTCCATCTTCATCATAGCAAGAAGCATGGCATCGGGCCGACAGGCCTGGTACTGGAGAAAGACCTGAGAGTTCTACATCTTGATCCACAGAGAGCCAGAAGGAGACTTGTCTTCTGCAGGCAGCCAAGAGGGGGGTCTATCTCTGGAACACAGCTTCTTTATGCTGTCAGAAAACACTTCCCAGATTTCACCTCGATGATGCTGGTCTCTTCTTAATCACAGCTAATTTCTTAGCTCCAGCTAACCAGCATCAATAGTCCCAGCTGTCCCTTCTATTCTTGACACTAAAGCCAAAGCCATGTGGCCAAAGCTGTGGAGTTTTGCTGCTCGCTGAGGCTGGGGCATGGCCCACTTGTTCTTTTCTGTTTTCTAACTCCTTCACTGCCTAAGCTTGGCTGACCTAAAACTTGCTCTGTAGACTGACCTTGAACTCAGAGATCTGCATGCCTCTGTCTCCTGAATGCTGGGATTAAAGGAGTGCGCCACCATGCCTGGACTGGCCTTTCTTTACCTGGAACTAGGTCTATATCAGGCTAGTTTTGAACTCAAAGATCTGCTTGCCTCTGTCTTCTGGGATTAAAGGCACATATCACCACAACTGGACCTTTCTTTAATTCCTTTTTGTGGGTTCTTTATAAGTTCGAGACTGTAATTCATTTCAGATATAGTCAAGTTGACAACCGAGAATAGTCACTGCAACATTGTATTAATTTTAGACCCATTGGGAAGTTCCCAGCTAACGACTGGACTACACAGTATCTTCCCATTTATTCAGAGTCCTTAACCTCAGCAAAAGTTGGTAGCATGTCAGACTTCCTTGGTTGAGGTCACTCCCAAAATACTTTGCTCTTTGGGATGCTCCTGTGAACAAAAAACATTTTTTTTCTTCTGGATCACTTATTGCCAACGTAACTAGACATCCACACACAGCCACAGGTCACTTAAGGAAGGAGACACATTTTGAGACGTGTGTTACTGGTTGAGTGCATTGGTGGGTGGATGCCATGGAGAATTTGCACACTCCGAGGTAATGTGCTCTTGGGGAATTGTCACGAGAGTATCACATGACCAGGCTGGCATGCCACTGTGCTTGTTGTCCGTAAGCCTGAGTGCCTGGAGCGTAGGGGCACGGTCTGTAGCAAGGACTCTAGAAAGTACACATTCGATCTCCAGTTGAAGCCAGAGGTAGCACAATTTACCTGGATAGTGGAGATCCCCGGGCCCATAAGTGCCACACCAGAGGTGCCGACCCTGGACTCTGCTGTCTGGAGCGGGTCACTCTAGGGGCTAAGGGTCTGCAGGAGCTGCAGGCCATGGTTAGTTACCTCTGCAGAACCACCTTCCCTCCCTCTGTTCTCACTGACATTTAGCCTGGGGAGACTCTTTCTCCTCCGATGTGGGTTATCCATCTTTGTGGAGACGGCCAGAAGAGGTCTTGCTGTTTGTGACGGGCTGAGGGCTGAGTCTACAGACCTTCCTGCATAAGTCTATGGAACTCCCAAGACCACCCCCCCCCCAGTGCCAATGTTGAAAGTCAGTGATGAGACGAGTGGTCCAGGCAGGGGTGACAGACAGGACACTGGTCTAACAGAAACCCTTCCTGCTAACAGATCATGAAGGCTTCAAATACTGTTGGGTCTGCCCATTGGTTCCCTGGCTGGCCTGTCCTATATTTTGGGGGGGAGGTGTCCTCTCAGAACTCATTCCATGGTACCCCTGGTCTGCAGGTGACTCCTTTCCCCTAGAGTTACTCAGAGAACTGAAGCCTGATCATAGGCCACCGTTTGTTCGCTGAGACACGTTATGAAAGTGCCACAAACCAATTATAAGTAATCAGACTGGTACACAGCAGTTCTGCTGATGTCTTGGGGGGGGGACGGGAATCTGAGCTCACTGATTTTGCACAAATAAAAGAGCTAAAAATGTTGCACCACCCGGCAAAGCTGAGGGTGCATCGCCACATGCACGGCTAAATGCCCGCAGAGCCTGTGCCACTCAGGAATCCATGGAAATCCAAGGGCTGTACTGTAGGGCACTCTCCTGGAAAGCACCAGGTCCTGGGGTTAGTGCCCATCACACACACACACACACACACACACACACACACACACACACACACACAAATAGAAAGAAACACCCATTGTTTTATAGTTTGATTGTGGAGGTGTTCCATACAGGCTCATGTGTTAAATACTCAGTCCCTAGCTAGTGACACATTATTTTTGGAGGTTGAGAGCTTTAAGATGTGGTCCCCACTCAAAGGCCCAAGACACTGGAGTGGGGACCCTAGAAGGTTCTAGCCCTGCCCTGGTTCCAGATGAGCCAATTGAGAAGCGTGGCCTGTAAACTCCTGCTGCCAGGGACCAGGCCACTTAGCCAACCAAGCCTCCCCACCCACGATGAACCCCCGAGTGCCAAAACAAACTCTCCTTCAGCTACCCAGTGGCCATGTGTGAGATGCGTGTTTGAGCTTTGCTGCCCTGCAGCTCTGGGTTTGGGTGGGCTGAGCACCTGCAGGAGCCCATGCAGGAGACCGTCACACTGCTCAAGAGGTCATAGAAGCCATAGCAGAACCAGAGCGATGCTGAGAATCTATCTAAAACAAGATTCTACCTAAGACATAAGGAAGAAGGGAGAAAGAAGGGAGAAATAGAAGTTTTCACTGAGGAACACAGAAGCAGGGGCCAGGAGACAGCTCAGTGGGAAAGTGCTCACCACACAAGACCTGAGTCTCGGTTCAGACATCGCCACACAGACCATACAGACGCTGATCTTGATTACGCAAGAACAGCCTACTGAATGTGCACCCCAAGACTTGATTGATCAGGACCTCAGGAAGGGACCCAAGAGCCTAATTGTGGTGCCAGTCTGTTCTTAAGGCAGGCTCTGTGTAGGAAAAACCGGGTTCTGAAGTTCAGAAGGAAAGGGATAGGGTGTGTGTGGCAGCACTACAGGTTTGGCTAACTGTGCAAAAATTGGCTGACTTTAAACCTGATTGGTCCCGCGTCGGGTAAGAGGGGTGGCGGACGGGTGGTGAGCCAGGGGAGTTTTAAAGCATTGTGACATCAGAGCACCAGTATTAACAGCCGTTCCATTATGACCTTTTAGGAGACTTTTCCAATGTAGGCTCTGGACAATTACTTCTGGGGAGCGGAGTCTGAGAGCCTAAAGTTAATTTCACCTTTTGAGTAATATGTAGTTAGCAAATGGCTACAGTTGTGTTAAAAGGAGCTGAGCTGGCCTCAACAAGTTTGGTGCCAGGCATCCACTTATAGATGTAGCAATTCAGACAAATATATGTATATATATATACATATATATATATATATATATATATGTATATATACACACACATATATATGTATATATATATATACATATATATATATATATGTATATATATAAAACCTTCAGTAGCAAGAAGGAGCAGGGAGCCACCTCAGAGGAGAAAGACACCCAGCATTGCCTGGTCTCTTTGAGTATGTGCCCTCGGACACGACGCGCGTGCATTGGTGCACATCCACACACACCGCTCCTGTGCATGCACCTGTACATGCAGGTGCACTCGTGCACAGAAAGGAATGACAGTCACCCGCAAGGTCACGCCGGGGGACACAACTCTACACTGCTGTGCGGCTGACAGTGCAAGCCCCTGGAAGCCCAGGCTGTGACCCAATCTTGTGTCATTTGTCCCACTAACGGGGGTGAAGAAACTTTATAATAAAGAATGTCTTCATACGAGAGCACAAGGCCAAAGAAGTGGTCTGCAGGCGCCAGCAAGACAAAAGCATCTGCTAGACGCAACCCACCCCCGTGTTGTGAGTCCACTGGAAAATAACTCAGACGACATAGTGATGCTTCCAGGATCGAGACAGGAGACCCTGGGATTTATCTGTAGCAACAGTAACCAATTAGGGGAACTCCCTGTCACAGCATGCTATGACAGTACTTCTAGTTGCCTATTTGGATATGAGCCATGTATTTATTAGGTGGCTGCAGCCCCCTCCTCTTCCTCTTCCTCCTCCTCCCCCTCTTCCTCCTTTTCCTCCTTCCTCTTCCTCCTTCTTTCTCCTTCTCCTTCTCCTTTTCCTTCTTCTTCTCATTCTTATTGACAAAATACAAACTCAGCTTGAGGGATGAAGGGTTTCTCTTTGGGTCATGATCTAAGGGGACATAGTCCGTCATGAAGACAGGAGTGTGAGATGAACTGGTTTATTTTGTCCAGGGTTGGGAAGCCGAGGGTTATGAATGCAGACACTTGGCTTGCTTCCCCGTCTCCTCTTTAAATTCTTATTTTATGAATGTGGGTGTTTTGCCTGCATGTGTGCATGTGTGCCTGTGCACCACAGGTGTGCAATGCCCACGGGGACCAGAAAGGGAGCTGGGTCGTCTGGTACTGGAGTTAGATGGTTGTGAGCTGCATTGTGGGTGTGGGGGAGGGGGGTGGGATCACGCTCAGGTCCGCTGGAAGAACAGCCAGTGAGTGCTCTTAACTGCAGAGCTGCCTCTCCAGACCCTGCCTCCGTTTTGTTTTGTAATTCATTAAGGGCTCTAGCCCATGAGGTCCACAGGTAAACCTATGTAGAAAAACCCTCACAGACCCAGTCAAAGGTGTGTCTCTTAGGTGATTCCAACTCGCCAGTAAGCTAACAATGGTTGGTCATCACAGGACACAAAACTTGATGAACCCAGAAGAGGGGTCACACACGCAACAGCACAGGGATGCTTGGACAGGTGCTTTCTGAATGTTTACGGGGAGACAGGACTTCAACCAATTCTCAAGAGAAGCGCTAAAATGAACAGTGGCACTGGTCCATGTGATGATGGTGATGACCAGTGCGGCCAGAACAAAAATCTAAAGGATGCTTGGGGACTTGTAGCTTCAGAATTGTCTTCCCTCACCTAAGGTGGCCATGGTGAAGGGGTTGGCTCAGGGAAGTTCCCTAGAGCCTGCAACCCAGTCACCTGCTCCCAGCCTGCATGGCCTGACTGACCCTTTGTATTGCCCAGCAGGGCTGCTTCCTGCTCCACCTCCAAAGCCTTAGCAATAAACATCCCTGGATAGCCTCATGGCTACACAGACCAGTGACTTCGGCACGCTTTCCCCACAAAGGGGTCCAGGAGCCTGTGACCCTTCAGCCAGCCTGTGCAGTGAGGTCTCTGGGTGTGGCGCTCCAATGCTTCGGCCCAAATGAGGGGGATCTCCAAGTCCCTCTGGCTCTAAGCAGCGCCAGATGCCACAGCTTTCCTCAGTCACGTGTCACCAGCAGTGCGACTCAGTCCCCTTCCAGTCCTCAGTTCCCCTTACCCTGGGAGATGTGACTGAAGCAAAACTCCCCAAATCCGGCAGCTCAGAGTCACGGTGGTAGGTGCCTATTCAAAAACAGGCACAACTGTGACCACAGGCTAAAACTATCTTAAAGACACCAGCGACCATGTCCCAATCCTCGGAACTTGCCAGAAGGTCACATGATACGCCGCGGTGAGACTTTACAGTGGATGACTTAAGTCGAGATAATGTCTTCCAGATTCATAGAAAGTGAGGGGGTGGGGGGGATGGAGAGATAACCTGCTGTTAGAGCAGGTGTTGCTCTTGCAGAGGACCTACCTGGCTTTGGTGGTTCCGCAACCAATCCGACGCCTTCTTCTGCTCCCCCCTCCTCCCCCGCAGGTACTGGGCAGCTCCTGCTACCCAGACAACCATGTAGACCAAAACACAGGCACGTGCCAGATAGATCTTAAAAGAGAGGGGAACTGGGAATCAGGAAGCGTGATAGGACACGAGGCTGTAAACTGTTCATGGATCATCCCTTGCTCTGTAGATGAAAGAGGCTTGGAGCAAAAGGGCACAGTGTCCACAAGAAGCCAGAGAGAGCACCGGCAAAGGCATTCTTTCTACTGGAGTCTCCGTGAGGAAACACTGCCTTTCCCCCACCTTGTGTCAGGAGCCATAATGGGACAAGCTAGTAACTAGCAGGTGATAATCCTGAAATGGCTTGCCTTGCATTATTATATAATCTGCGACAAGTGAGCCCTTATTCAGCAAGGCTGTAAGAGACTTATTTTAGGAAAGATTCCTGCTATTAACATGATTTCCTACTATTATTATTATTATCATTATTATTATTATTAAACATATGTAACTATCACTAAGCAATAGCACACCCCTTTGGAGCGGATCTCTGCAGACCCATGAAGATGTGCTGTCTTGTGTGATACTATGTAGACAAATAGATGACTTCTTAAATCTTAACGATGATCCTATAAGAATTCCTAAAATTAATGATTATTAAGCTTTTTTATAACAGGACTGCTATTAGGTCCTTTTCTGATAGTCAAAACTGCGATGAGAGCTCTGCCTGTCTCCCAGATGTCACCAGTTAATTGCTCTTAGTTAGTAACCAGACTTTCTCCTACTCAGAGCACATTCCAAGAGGCTGTAAAACAATTAACCACAGGTCATAGAAAGGGAACTCATGATTTATTATAGGTGCTGGGACAGAAGATAAAAATATTGCCTGGGTTTATCTGTACAAAACTTCATTAATAACTTAGTTGTAGTTTTAAACCTTCAGTGAACCTGTGGAGCTAGACAGGTGATGGATGTTTAGCCAGATAATTACTCCTAATGGATATGCATGTAAACATTCTCTGTCATAAACTTCTGTTTCAATTTATGATTTGATTTTTGGTGCGAACTTGTGATGAACCTTGTAACATGTGATCATGTATTATGAAAGATACATAAGTACTGAGGACAGAGATGAGAGGCAGATAGAATAGAGAGATACAGTGGAGAGCTAGAATTGAATTTTTTGCCTTTCCCCACTTAGAGTACCATATAGAATAGAATTTTTCCCTTTTCCTAGATAGAAGTTTTCCTCTTCCCCACTTAGGACCTTCCCGCTTTTCCCCTTAAATAGCTTTCATAGGAAACTTTTTACACTTAGTAATAAACTTTATAACAACCTCTTGTGTCTTTTCTTCCTGCGACCTCAGACGAGCAGGTGGAAGTCAGTTCCTGCTGAGATAGTACAAAGGCTGTTTACTTAACCTTTTGCTGTTTTTAGGATGCAGTGCTAAGTGCCAGAAACTGCAGTTTCTGGCCTTGGCCTCGGAGGATCACAGAAGGCAGGTCAGCTACAGTAAGTAGCACATAGTAACTTAGTAAAATTTTATTATACAACAACCCTAGATATCTCGTAAGACCAAGTCTTACCCCCCCCCCCCCCGCTGATGCTCTTTCCCCGTCCTTGGGGTCCATGCCCCATCTCTAGCCTACAGTGTCCGGGAGATACCAGCGTTCTGTCACAGGGAGATAATTTGTTGTATCAACAATAGGAAACTGATAGCCGTTTCTGTCAACGGACTATGGAAGTAGTATCAGGTCACCTCAATAGTTGCAGAAAGAGCGTTCGATGAAACCCAATGCCCACTGAGAAAAAAGTCTCCCTTGGTAGCAGCACCGTATGTTGGACCTCGCTTGCAGTCCCGGCTGTTCAGGAAGCTGAGACAGGATGGCAAATTCGGGGCCTTCCTGGGCTGAGCGGAGTGAGTTCAATCAGGGTCCACCAGAGCAACTTTTGAGACTCTGCCTCGGATTTTTAAAAAGGACTGGGCTCGTGCAGGGTGGTGGTGGAGCACGCCTTTAATCCCAGCACTTGGGAGGCAGAGGCAGACGGATTTCTGAGTTCGAGGCCAGCCTGGTCTACAGAGTGAGTTCCAGGACAGCCAGGGCTACACAGAGAAACCCTGTCTCAAAAAAACAAAAAAAATAAAAACAAAACAAAAAACAAAAAAAACCAAACAAACAAAAAACAAAAAGGATTGGGCTATAGCTCGGGTAGAGTGCTCACCTAGCAAGGGCCTTATAAAAGGACCTAGATTTGGTCTCTGGCATTGAAAAAAAAAATAAGACTTGGACGTCTTCCTGTTGAATAGGCTTCAAATCCAATCAGGGAGCAGTTGGTGATGTCATAAGGGCACACCGCTGTGGCTCATACAGGTGCATATGGGTGCATCTTCCCTGGCCTTAAACCTCCAAGTTCGTGAGTTCACAGCTGGGCAGGAGCAGCCAGTGACCCTCCAAGCAGCTCAGGGCTCTTAGAAAGCCAGCCAGCGGGAGGTGGGAAGGAAGTGTCCAGGCCTGATTTCTTTACATCTTGCATACAGAGTTGTGTGGTGTCTTGAACAACTCCTCCTACAGGAGCCTCCCTCCCCTCGCCTCAGACTTTTGGTTGTGGCCCGTTGTCTCTAGAACTGGCGTTATCTAGACTTGAAGGGTGAATCTGGCTTTAAAAAAAAAAGTTGTTCTTGGAATTGGGTTACCGGATAGTAAGCTTTCTAGTTAGTTTTACTCCAGCTTGACACAGCTAGAGTCATCTGAGAGAAAGGAAACTTAGCTGAGAAAATGTGCCCCCCATCCCCCGGAAGATCTGGCTGTACACAGGCCTGAAGGGACCGGGTGAGTCGCTCGGCGCTCCCTTTCCGAGTTGGAAAGAACACACGGGCCAGGAGATTGGGGGTGGAGGAGGATGCTGTGAAATGTTTTTTAAGCACTGTGTGGCAATGGCAAAGTAAGCTCACAGTATGCTGGGAGCCCTGTAGCCAAGGAAAAGAGAAACAGGAAACAGCAGTTGGGGCTGCTCCCTCAGTGCCCTGGAGTGTCTGAGCCATTCCATCACCTCTCTCCTGCAGAATCCCCACCACACACACACACACTATCCTGTCCCAGCCATTTAGAATCCAATGCCTAGCAGCCCAAAGCACCCAGTCAAAACTGTCAGGAGCCTTTTGTCCCTTCTCTGAAACAGAGGAAAAAAGAAAACAGAAAAAAGAAAAAGTAGAGAGAGAGAAAAAGTCTGCCTGCTAGGCAGAGTCAAGACAGGTCGGGGCCTGTTGGCAGATTCCCCAGTCTGCTGAGGAGTGGAGTAATAAGAGGGGTGTGTCTGAGGCTCAGGGCAAGGGGCTGAGGATTCTGACAGCCTAGGTGGAAGGAACAGATGTGTGATGGGAACAAAAGTCCTGTGTAGATTTTAGGACAAGCTGTTAGCTCCTGGCTTTGCTTCTCACGGTCCTGAGGTATAAGAAGGCCATGAGAAATATACTCGCTGCTGGTGTGGTAATGACCTGCGGCCCTCCCATGCCTGTCTCTTGCCTCTCTTTTCTATCTTTCCTTTAATTGACCTCGTAAGTCAACATATCCGGGAGACAATGGGAATGGGGAGGGTCTTCTGATCGCCTGGGTGGCTGCACAATAAACCTCATCCAAACAGCAAAGCCTTAGCGTCCTGGCCTCTCCTCTGTCCACGTGTCCATGACAATGGCAGCTTCAAGAATCACCGAAGAATGATACCCCAGATTCAAATAGTACACAAAAGCAAAGAGTGTTTCTTCAGCTGAATTTCCTGCATGCTGGGGTCTGTCTCCCCATTTGGGAATGGAGACCTCTGGAGAATCACAGGTTCAGCTTTTATTGTTTGTTAGGGGAATTTCAGGAAGGGGTTTGTGCTCTTTTACCTAGATTGGTCAGCTCTATCTCTGGGGTGTGTATGTGTGTGGGGGGGGGTCTGACTGATTCTACAATTGGTTAGGCTCTGGAGACTTCCCAGGGGGTAGCTTATCCATTCTAGCTACCTATTCTTACTTCAGGCCAGGTGACAAGGTGTCCTCAGATCGGCTGCCCGAGGCGGTAATTAGAAGATCACAGGTTCCTGGATCCCGGTTCTCATTTCTGGGACACAGAAACTTAGGTCTAGTCTCCCAAACTGCCTGTTTGCAGCCTGTTAGTAAAGCAAACTTGTCTGCCTTCTCTTAAAGCAAGAGACCTAGCGGTTTTAACTGATAACCTAACCAATATAACATTGTAGTGGATTATTTAGACATAAGTAGCTAGTTGCGTGTTGTCTATCTTGTTAAGCTATAAGCACCTGTCAACTTGGTCAGAGAATTTGATAACCACAGAGACTGGTCCTTATGCCATTGCCCAGACAGTTGCCCCAGCTCCATCTCTGCGGCACTGAGGGCAGAGGCAGCCTTTGGCCATCAGGCCCAGAAGACGAAGAGGCTTTTCCTGTGGAGGAGGAACCTGGGAGAGGCCGACCTCGCCTCATCTACAGCACCGTGTGACAATCAATTCTCCTATGCCCTCTGTGTGTCTTCAGTTCAGGTCAGACCCTGGCAGCAGGCAAGGCATTGGGGCAGTTATGCCCAGTGGTTAACATACCACAACCCAGGCCGTGTCTGCTGCCGTGGCACCCACTTCTTCTTGAAGACCTTGGTGAGTCAGTGTTGGTATTTGGGAGTGTCTGTCTGTCACGGTAAGTTCCAACATATTAAATGCCACATTCAGCAGGCCTCTGACAGGTTTGACGGATGGCTGTACTGACCTACCTCCTATATATCTCAGTTAAACAATCTTTGGCTGTTTTAGTTAGTTTGTTCTAAACTACCTCACAAACATAAAACAAGAGACCAAATTAAGCTTTAATTTATGATTAACTGCATCAGGTTTTAGCCTGACCATCAATCCCTGTTAAACCGGAGCCTTGACAGTCAGTTTTGAATGGAAGCCTTTTTAGTATTTAAAGTTTTTAACCCGAAAACCTATTTCATAAGGAAACTTAAACAACAGAACGTTATATATAGTTTTCCGTATGATTCGGTTTAGGCTAAAACCGGTGTCGGGACAGGAAAAGGTTAAAAAGTTGGGGCTGAGAGGACTCTTTGGGCTGCTGGAGCCTCACCAGAGCTCAGGCAAACTGACAGGAAGGAGGAGGGGGTGGATTCCAAGAGCCAGCGATTCTTAACCTTTCCAGTTTTTCAGTATGGTTTTTAAATTATCAGATTATTTCATTTTGAAAAACGAAGCGACAAGGGCTAATAAAACCCTCAGGAGTATATATCTAGTTAATATTGTATGTAGTGCATTAATCCTGTATTCATCAGTAACTGTAGTTCTTGCAAACTGTGGCCATGGCAGCTCTGAACAAGAACAGCTTTCTGCTGAAGCTGCGGCAGCCGTTCTCACTAACGTTTCAGGTGCAGCTTTTCAGACAACCCTTTGGGGTTTTTGTTGTTGTTGTTTGTTTTTTGTTTTCTTGTCAATAACTGCAGCCCATTTCTGTGTTATTTTAAAATCTTTTGTTATCATATTTATTATTTTCATTATCAGATTTATAGCCATCATGATAGGGATTACCTGGGCCTTTTCTATCAAAATTGTCTCCTCCACCCCACTGCCGCTATAGGTTTATAAACTGATCGTTGTTCCATAAAGCATTTTTCGTAACCATCATATCAACAGACATTTAAATTATTTAACAAATTTTAAAATGGTTCATAGTGTTATATACATATATAGTATATATATATATATATATATATATATATATATATATATATAATTTTTAAAAGTTCCTTTTGCAATATCAAAATAAAGTATTTTTTAAAAGAATGAAGTCATAGATCCTAGCCATAATTTTTAGAAGATAAGACTCAGTTCTAACAGTGTAACCATAATTTTAGAGAACAAAATCTATTTTTAATTTTTGTCAAACAGTTGAAACAATCCAGTGTTTCTAAAATCAATAGCAAGTGTGTTATTTTCACATTACGAAGCTTGGCTGCCAGCAAGAAGAGTGCTTGCGTACCAACGCATGAAGACACAGCTTTCATGCCTCATTACAGAGACATTTTAAAATCCTGTCTTTTAAAGTCTGGTTTCTAGGACAAAATACTCTCCCAACTTAGACACATCTTTAGAGACCTTAGTTGGCTCACACCATGTGTTGTTGCCCAGGGTGGCTTTTATCCTGAGTTGTTTTAAGCCAACTCTCTGTTGCCAATATCATAGATTACTAACTAACTATATATTTTAAATTATAAATTAATATTTTATAACCAAGACATGTAGAACATGTTAACACCAGATAGATAGATAGATAGATAGATAGATAGATAGATAGATAGATAGGTATTTAAGATCTGTCAGAAATAAGATGCAATGGCTATATTATATATCTATATATTTAAAACAGACAAAACTCAATTTTTAAGCTGTAATTTCAAGGGAGGAGCATTTTGCTACCTGTTGAATCCAATTTACATGGACAAGGAAGTGCTGTAGCAGGATTAGCCATCAGACTTCTTGCCAGAGAAACTGAGAAGCTGGTCATGTCACTTCAAGAGCAGTTTGGACTTGATTCAAGCAGCCTCCTGCCTGGTGCCACCTCGATTCATTATGGGAGTTGGGATTTTTCCAGCCATGTTTGGCTTCAAGTTTTTGAGAGCAGCACCCTGTGTTGAGACTGAGTTAAGAGTGAACAGCAAGCAGATATGTTTGGCCCACCTTTTAAAGTATGGAACAGAGCAACAACCAGACCAAAGTGAGGCTGGCATTCCCCGGGAGTCTGAAGATGACATCCCAGGCTGCAAACACGTTAGACAGATAAAATGAGCCCTCAGGTGGCCGGTTTGGAAGACTAGCCACTCAAGCCAGCAGAGCATCGGTGCGGAAGATGTTGGAGCCGGTGGTGCTCTCTCACAGGGCCGGGAAGGGTAAGGGTTTGAGCCCGGGACTACGAGCTGGGTGTACCTGGGAGAAGCACAGAGAAAACATTTTATCTCCTTTGTGAATTCAGGCAGTGGGGGAAGCCGATCTTTCTTTAACCATTGTTTTCCTCTTAATATGAAACAGAGTAACAATCAAACAACAGATGAAACTACAGACATAAATTGACAGACATGGACAGACTGGTGCCAAGGGCAACTGATAGGGTTGGGGAAAGGAGGAGAGGGGGGGGGGGGGGGGGGGGGTAGGGAAGAGAGCTGGATTCCCCACCGAAGGGACCCAGATGTTCCATGATGCAGGAGTTAAAAGGTAGCCCACAAAAGGTGGTTAATTTTCCCGACTGTGCAGTTAAACCTAGATTCTCCTCCAGGCACCTGAAGTCCTTGAAACGTAACTGAGTCTAGCCAGTGGAGCTGGCTGTTCGCCTCATCCTTAGGAATCAAACAAGAGCTTACACATGAGGGTGAAAAATCATGAACAAAATACACACAGAGCACACAGACCACAGAGCAACGTTCTGGGAAAACGAGAGTGAGCATAGCGTGTGAATTTAATCATAAGACACCTGCTCTCCCAGGCGGTCTCACTGTGTGGCCCTCCTGGAACTCACTGTGGAGACCCAGCTTTATAATTCCTTCTGAAAATGTCAGTGTTAGCCAGTTTTTTACACTCACTATTTCTGTGGGAGCAACTGTCTCTGGCAACCCAGAGACAAAGAGTCCCACCTTCTTGTGTCTTCTGTTTATCTTTCTGTGTTGTGTCTTGCTGGCTCTCTACTCCTTGTCTGTGGTCTGCAATTTGTGTTTAACTTTCTGCATCTTGCTGACTCTCCCCACCTGTTTGTCCCTTTCCCCAATTCTCTATTTGGTCGTGTCGAGGTGTCTGCACTCCGTCCCTCTGAAACACTGCTTTTCAGGTGGTATCCCCGTGTTAGGGACTGGGAGGGCAAGCACAGGAAACTTGCTTTGTGACAAGAAGTCTGAAGCTCCCAGGCCAACACCCACATGACAAGCCAGGGATGGTCCCGCACATGCCTGTGACATCTGGACTGAACTAGGCTGGGACAGGAGTATCACTCAGGCTTGGTGGCCACAAGGCTAGGTGAAACACAGAAGTTTCACAGTCAGCAAGAGACACTGTCTCAAAAAGGACTAGACATGGTGACAGAGGGAGAGACCTAGTGCTGCTGTCTGGCCTCCACATGTGTGGGTGGGCATGCACACTAACACACCAATAGGATACAAGCAGAATTCCAAAGTCAGTCCTTTTCGACAATTTCCTCATGCAGTTGTTTTGAACTGTGCCTCTCAGAGCACCCCTCACTGGTAACTTGCATAACCTTAGCCGGTTTCCCTCTGCCCTGTCTGCTGTCCTTTTATCTGGTTGCTTTGGATTAAGTGCTACATAGTGTTTTTGACACATGTTTGAAAAGATCGTGATCAAGGACTGTGTTATCCCTCAGAGACACCTGGGCAGGGGCATTAACAGTCTGCCAACTCTAGTCTACCCCAGGCTCTCTGGAAGGATGCTCTTCAAGGTCTCCTAGGAATAGGTCACCCCTGCCCCCTATGCATATAAGGGGCTCCAGTGTCCCTTAGTGTCTTAGGGTTTCTATTCCTGTACAAAACATGACCAAGAAGCAAGTTGGGGAAAAAAGGGTTTATTCAGCTTATACGTCCACATTGCTGTTCATCACCAAAGGAAGTCAGGACTGGAATTCAAGCAGGTCAGGAAGCAGGAGCTGATGCAGAGGCCATGGAGGGATGTTACTTACTGGCTTGCTACCCGTGGCTTGCTCAGCTTGCTTTCTTATAGAACCCAGGACCACCAGCCCAGGGATGGCTCCACCCATAGTGGGTTGGCCCCACCCACAATGGGCCCCCCCCCCCCCCCCCCCCCCCCCCCCCCCCCCCGTGCATGTGCAGCCTAAAAACAAACTCAGACAGCTTGGCTGTCCTTCCTCGACTATGGGTTCCGTCATCTCTTCCTCATGCCTCTCAGGCTTATCGATGCTACTGTGTTATATCTTGTCTTAACACTGAGTGTTATACTCACCGAAAGAGCTGATGGCAACAACCCCTCAGTGTCCACAGTTCTGGAACACAGAACACAAAAAGTCTCATATGCAGAGCACCATATCTCCACATCACCTAGGCACGCCCCTCCCCAAGTGGCTTAACATGACACCCAGTGTGACATAAACAGAGGTGCTATCCTGCCTACTCAGAATGGGAAGTTTGTATGTGTTTGATACACACACGACCCTTTTAAACAATTTGTGTGCACATGCATGTGTACGTGACAGGGTGCACGTGTGGCGGTTGGAGGGCAAATTGTGGGGTCAGTTCCCTCCTGCCACCAAGGGGGTCCTGGGATTAAACTCAGTTTGTCAGTCTTAGCAGCAAGCAACTATACCCATGGAGCCCTACCGCTGGGCCTGGACACAAATATCTTGACATTTTTAATTTCTGAGGGTAAGCTGCAGGTCCCGAATCCACAGGTCTGGCGAGCCAACCAAATGAATCCCGAACCATCTCTATAGTCAGAAACCCCTCATTTCTTAAGTCATTGTTGGAGCTTGTCATAGTACAAACGCATTCTTGACAGACCTTTGTCATCCTGGGTGCCTGTCCCATGAGCCCAAGACGCCATAAAACCCTGGGGTCAGCAAAAGCTGCCTCTCAGGAAATGGAATGCTGGCCACCACCTATGAAGACAAACGGGCCAACGCCATGAGGCAGACCCTTGAGTTCGACAGTATTCCCCTGTGTCCCAGAAAAGGAAAGGATTTCCCTCATCCAGAGATCAAGAGAACACACACACACACACACACACACACACACACACACACACACACACACTGATGTGCAGAAGTTGAATCCCTGCGTGCAGCTAGCCAGAGTGCAGCATGACACAGACCCTAGACTGTGCCAGATACCCGTGCCACATGAACCAAGGCGATGTCATTTGCTCAGCAGCGCCTCCTACAGTCGAAACTTGGGATTGACCTTTTCCAGTCTGCCATGGAAAAAGACTGTAGAACTGATACACACTGGCAAGTTCTGTAATCATTCTGATTAAGTATTTCATTCTAGGACACGGCAGATACATTAGGAAGCACCCGGAACATCCCTCTGCAAGAATGAGCATAGACGCTGTGCAACGATTTGCATTTGTTGGCCTAGATCTTCAGCTTTGGCGGGGGATTGTGGGGGGGGGGGAGCAGTGAAACAGCCTGGTTCATATTTGTAGAAACAGAAGGGCGTCTCACGTGGCTCAGTCGTACACGCAGAATTATTTCAGCCGCCAGTAAGAGAAAGGTCTAACTCGGGGACTTCACCAGAAGGTGGTGTGTTTTCCAAAATATGAGCAAATCGAGGGATGAACGCTACAGCCTCTGATTCTCCCGGAACTCCTCATGCCTCGTGCTATGCCCTCTGACTGCCAGGGAGCCAGAGCACAGAATGGACCAGTGCCAGCAGCAGGGTTATGTGATCTGCAGGCCTCTCTCTGTGAACAAGGAGGCATGCAGGGGAATTCCCCTGCATCTCATTGGGCAGAACCGTGTCACATGTTTAAACCAATCACTGGAGTCTAGGAAAATGGCTCCCTGGCCGAAGTGCTGGCTGCTCAAGCTTGAAACCCTCAGCACTCACATAAAAGCCAGGTGAAGCCCCACGAGCCTGTGATCTCCCTGCTGGCGAGGTTGAGAGAGGGGGTATCCCTGGGGTTTGCCAGCCCAGTAGACTAGCCATGAGCTCCATGTTCCATGAGAGAACCTGTCTCAAAAGTAATGAAAGGGACCTGGCGAGATGGCCCAGTGGTTAAGAGCACTGGTTGCTTTTCCAGAGGATCTGGGTTATATTCCCAGTACCACATGGCAGGCAGCTCACAGCTATCTGTAACTCTAGTTCCAGGTGATCTGATGCCCTCTTCTGGCCTCTGAGGGTACTGCACGCATGTGGTGCACAGACCCACACCCATACACATAAAAATAAAAATAAATATTTTCAATTAAAATGTAAGATAAACAATTTGTTTAGAAGGTAGTGAATGGGTGAGAAGGACACCTGACATGAATCGCTGGCTTCCTCATAGACATGCACATGAAAGCACATAAATCGATAAGCAGTAAGTGACTAGATGAATGAATCAACGAACAAGCTAATTACTGGCAGAGGAAACAGAATCTGGTGATTGGCGGAGGCTAATCAGAACTTGCTTAGGGTAGAAAGTGGAACACGTCTGAACCTCTGAACCTGTAAGCTAGCCCCAATTAAATGTCATCCTTTACAAGAGGTGCCTTGGTCATGGTGTCCGTTCACAACAGTAAAACCCTGACTAAGACAGAAATTGGTACCGGGAGTGGGGTATCGCTGTGTTACACCTCACCATGCTTTTGTTTGGAAGAATGTGGATTTGGGGACTTTGGATCTGGAAAGTCACGGAATGCTTTAGGTGAAGCTCAGTGGGTCATCTGAGTATGAATACGAAAGACATTGGTGCCGAGGGTGACTGAGATGTGGGGGCCTGGCTCGAGAGTCTTCAAAGGAGAAGAATGTTAGTCTATGACCTAGAGATTATTATGATATTTTGGTGATGGACATGGCTGCTTTTTTGTCCTTGTCTGCAGAGTCTACCTGAGGCTAAAGTGAAAAGATTCAGATTAATTGTGTTGACAATTAAGTCTCAAAAAAAAAAAAAAAAAAGAAAGAAAGAAAGAAAGAAAAGAAAGGAAGAAAGAAAGGAAGCCCTAATTTAGAAGCTATCCTGTGGTTCAGTCTTAGAAAGAGAGTTTTGAGCAAGCTTTAAAAAGAGATGTACAAAACATAGGGTTTAAGTAATAAAGGGGCACCAGGAAGTGAAGTGAAACTGAATCCTGCATTCAAGGAGATAAACAGATTAAGGAATCGGTGATCTCGGGAAGAGTCCAGCCCAGCTAAGCTTTTCGTTTGTGTTTACAGTCAAACAGTGAATAGATACGTTATTATGAAGTGGTTATTGGTTTTATTTGGATGTAAGAAACTATGATTGTGTGTCAAGTTGACATGGGAAGACACAAGCTTTCAATCTGGACCTTGAAACATAATCACCATACAAAGCTTAGGTCCAGGCATGAACCTTTAACCTTTAATCTCAGGAGACAGAGGTAAGCAGAGCTCCGAGTTCAAGGCCGACACGGGGCAGAGCAAGTTCTAGGTGAAGAAAAGATGAAGTCCAGGCATGGTGGACCACGACTTTAATCCTAGCATCCTGGGGACAGAGCTATGCAGATCTCTTGAGTTCAAGTTACAGAGCAGGTTCCAGGACAGCCAAGCATATTCAAACCACCACTAGATAATCATTTATATTAAAGGAAAATTCTATATTCTAAAAAACAAAACAACAATAACAACAACAACAACAACAAAAAATCAGCCCAAGAAGGTTTGCAGGGTTTGGTGTGGTAAAGGGAAGCATCTGACCCACTTAACAGATTGATAAGTCTTTGCAGACTGAGCTCAGGATGTAATAAGTCCTCAATTAGACTTATAATTGTCAAGTCAAGTTATTTCTTGTTCTCTGGCATCCTAGAGATACTAAGCATGCCTCAATGGAGAGAGTGAGAGAGTATCGTGATGGAGACACTACTGCCACACATGAGGGGCTCTGGTACACACACACACACACACACACACACACACACACACATTTACACCGTCG